>CAVNZF010000015.1:0-151935 GCA_963693305.1 Meandrina meandrites | reverse complement strand
GAAGAAAAATAATGGTTAAAATGTACAGAACAATAAAACATTTAATAAAACTGCTTCTTGATCTCGAGGGAGGCTTGAATTGTTTGCTATTTGAAATTTATAATGAATGCAAAATATAACATAGAAGTACCTTCAGTTCGGAGTGCGAGTACAAGTAAGGCTTTTCAAACCTAGTGCTTATACATTAGATTGTCACATTTCACTCCAATCTCTTACCGGTAGCCTCCTTCGCAACTGGTCAGCAACAGGGAGGAGTGAGGGCTTTGGGAATATAACTGGATTGCAATTCGAAAGTCCTACTCATACTCCAATCTGAAGGTCGCTATTGTTGGTGCCCAGGCAAATGTACATACATTGATTTTTCAGGCAATATGATAAGTTTGTTTATTTGTGGAGGAGTTGAAGGCCAATAGACAACTTTTCGTATCCTCAGTACTGGACTGAAACTAGCTTACAATGGAGGCTTATATAGGGAATTCTCCCACTCAGTACTGGACTGAAACTAGCTTACAATGGGAGGCTTATATAGGGACTTCTCCCACATGTAAATGACATTAAGCCCTTTTTCATGACATTCCCTGCACTTAGCCTCCATTGCAAGCTAGTTCCAGTCCAATACCAAGAATAAGAAAATGATCTATTTACCTGCTTAATTTGTTGGCCAGCATTCCTTTTATAATGCATATCAGTGCCAGAACTTAGGGGAGTGTGGCGGTATCCTCCCTCATGAAATTTGTAAACATAGGTTATTTAGACAGCATTATATGCGTTTTAAAGACAGTTTGTTAGGAAACAAGGCAGGTAAAAGTGAAGAACATTAGGTAGAATGTATCATTGAAATTAACCTAGAACCACGCAGCTTGATCCAAAATATACCACGAATCTACAAATGGTGTACCTTCAACCCAAGGACCAATATGAATGTAAATAGTCGAAGCACAGAAATACCATTTCCTTTATTTATTTATTTATTTATTTATTTATTTATTTATTTATTTATTTATTTATTTTTTCACAATAAGCGGACTTCCAACGCTCGTTGGGTGTGTGTGTTGTGTGTGTGTGTGTGTGTGTTGTGGGGGGGGGGGGGTTGCAGATGCACCCATTGCACCCCCCACCCCTCCTGCTGGGCCTGTTATTTTACAACATCTGTTACATTGCAAATTCTTTATTCGGAGTACTTCCTCATGCTCATTATCAGCTGCAAATCAGGCCTAATCTGGCCTTTAAACTGGTTTGTAACACTGAATGGTAATTCGGTTTTAATTCCAGGTATTTATTTAGAGAGTCAAAGGCAAAAACATGACAAGGCCAGCTCACTTTTTGTGCCTAGTGGCTTGTAGAGCCCAAGGCACTATGTTATCGTGCACGCGTGTGTTTATAATTCGGAACTGGTAATGAGCACGTCTAATTAAAAACGTCATAGTTGGAAGCTCAATTAGAGACCAATTAGCGCTCGAAGTAAACAAAACATTAAGAGCAATTAAATCATGCGAAATGTAAGCAAAAGCCTTACAAGCATCAGCCAACCACTTTTTGTGCCTAGTGGCTCGTAGAGCCCAAGGCACCATGTTATTCATATCACTAGGCACATGTAGTCATAGACTGCCTATTTTTTGTTGTTGTTGAGCACTTTTATCATGACCCACTGGCTCAGGAGAATCAGCAACCACTCCAGTACATGTGTCAGGACATTAAATAAATAGCTAAGTATTACTGTAACTAATACTCTTCATAATTTTGTCAGCCCCCACAGCTATTGACCTATTGAAAATCCCTCATTGACAGCTTTGGGGGTACACCCTGAATAAGCTATATGGGTGTGTTTTGTGCCACATGGTATGGTTTTTGAGCAATTCTGAAATAGGAATTAAAAATATTGCAGATATTGACCATGGTCTAGAATTGGGAATACTCTTAGAAAAAACTTCTATTTGCATTTATCCCTTGACAAGCAAAGATCTGGTCTGGTTTTAAGGTAGAAATGGAAAATGCATCCTTGGATACTATTCGATCATTGTCTGTGTTAGCTCTGAAACATGGAGGGGAAATCACTTTGTTTAGTCTGAAATAGGGGTACAGGTTTGAAAGCTCTTGAATCATTATTCCAGCCACATTCTTGAGAGTTCCCCCTCTCCTGTCCTGGTTGTCCTAATCATTTGGCATAAGTTTCCATGATGTACATGAGTAAATAAAGCGAGAAATACTCACGAAAATTGATGTCGCCAGCAGCCTTCTTCGCATCTTTCATTCAGCTTAAAGGTGAACAGCGTACTAATGATTTACCGCCTTTTCGAACAATCGCTTCGTTTAAGTTGAAATGAAATGTCCAGATCATTTATTTAACATGAGAAAAAAACTAAACTAAATATTTCTAAAATAGATTTAGCCAAGCCTAAAAGCAGAGCTTGTGGGTTATTTACCTTGCCTTTATTTAAATCTGAATTTACGCGATGATAAAATTATCAGGCTAAGTGAGGCTAAAGTAAAAACTGAGTACATGAGCCCGCGATCAATTGGAAAACCATTATCTGGTCAGTCCAAAAAAGACGTCACCTCGATTAGCTCTACACCTGAGCCCGCGATATGGTCATGTGATACTGGTCAGCGGATACCTTGTTTTCACAGCTGTCAATTGACAATGACATGGAAGTTCAATATCAAATATTTAACAGTAACCAAAGCGGTAATTGTCCTGTGACTCCCCTCCCCGTCCCCCAGAGTCTGTACGGGACGGACGGACGGACGTACGGTCACGTGATTGCCAAATTTTCTCGGCCTTGGTGGTTTGCCAAATTTTCTTACCCATGGTGCTCCGCTGGCGCGCTTCGCGCGCTGGAGCTCCGATATTAATGACAAAATCTGCTTGAGATATGTTGATTTCGATACCGGCGAAAAAATCGCAAATGCTTGTACATGTGCTGATACAAAAGGACATATCTTTTAAAATACTGAAAACGTACATGGGATTTTGCATATTTTTGCAGATGAAGGACGGCACTTTTCGGCTGTATAGGCTAGAGACATCAAGCAGGTGCCAAATTTGTAAAATTAGCTTCTAAACCTAGGCAATTTTCAGCCTTCGGTCGATATCGATTAGTTGTGTTCATAATGTGGTCAATTTCGCCTTTCCAGTTAAATTGAGGAGAAAATTTAACTGTCACGAGAAACTAAAAAGGTTTATGAGCAAATTAATATAAAACTCGTGGCTAGAAGATGCGAATGGAAAATTTTACAGTGTCACCAAAAAGGCCTATTTGAGGGTATGAATGGGGTTTAGTGTTTAGTGTTAGTTGCCCATATTTTTTAGTGTTTGCTGTTATAATGGCCATTTTTTAAATGTTTACTGTTTCCGGAAAAAATACTGTTAAGTGTTTGGAGTGTTTTTTTTTTCCGTCTTATAACATTGTAAATTTTTACCTGCTTTTCAAAAATCATGACTAAAATGGGGGTTGACAGAGCTACGCAACTCCTGCTGTGTGTCAATCGTGTTGTTCCACAGCCTTTAAAGTTGTGCTTTTACAAGCATGTCATTAACCCTATTCAGACCGGGCTTTTTTGGATATTTTCAGACCGGGGGGGGGGGGGGGGCGGATTCCGCCCCCCTCCGTAACTTCCAGAATATTTAAGCAATCGCAATAAAACTTACAGAATATATAGTATGTCCAGAAATCTATCTTTTTTATATACGTCACGTGCGGTGATGACGTCACATCATGTGACAATTACATCATGATGTCAAAACAGCCCGCCATCTTGGATCAACCATCTTGGACTTCAAAACTTTTCCAAAACATCAGAAAACCGCCCAAAATTACTGAAAAATACTCAAAATCTATAAAACAGTGCAAAAAACCTAAAAGAGGTGAAAGTAGTTGAATTAAAGTTAATTTTTATTAATGGAAACACGAAAATTACAAATTTGGAAAAACATGTCTGTCAAAATGACGTTGCCATGGTAACGTCAAGTTCCAGACTCAACAACCTATCCTACCAATTTATTCCCAGATAAATTTTAGAAAAACTCGTAAAGTTTGGTAGCGTTTGGTTGAATCTTGAAAAAGTTATAAACGTTCAAAGTCAGCGCGGGCACTTTCCGCCCCCCCCCCCCCCCCCCCCCGGTCTGGATAGGGTTAAGCGATTTTCCTTTTCTATAAGAAATCAAGGGAGGCTCCTTGAATATCTCTCTGAGTAATGGTTGTTCTTATATTAAATGCCATCTGTCCATTAGTATGCTTTCCAAACATTGTAATGATGGTTAAAATTGCGTCACAAAGGGTAGAAGCTTTTTGTGCGTTCTGCATGTTTCTGTGTTAGAGCTGTTTTTCTGTCTGCATAGTTACCTTCTGAGAGGATCTTTTCCACCAATTTCTTAGGATAACTCCTAGAAATAAGGCACGTTTTGAAGGTTTTAATGCTGTCTGTAAAAGTAACTCTTGAAGAGTTTGTTCTTAGAAGTGTGAGAGCTTCTCCTTTGAAAAAAACTTTTTTAACGCCTGGTGGGTGACAGTTGTTGAAGTGAGTGCACTGAAAGGTTTCAGTTGGTTTGAAATGTGAACGCACATTAAGAATGCTTTCATTCTCGAGTCGCTCTCCGTTATAGACTGTTGTGTCCAAGAATGTTGTTTCATTTTTGGAGACTTCATCGGTGAACTTGATTGTAGGGTGATAAGAATTTGATTTCTCAATGAAAAGCTGAATGTATCTTCAATAAACCTTTCCCACACTAGTTGTTGTTTAGTGCTTTGCCTCAAGATCTCCTTTTCTATTTTTGCCATAAAAAAAAAAAAAAAAAAAAAAAAAAAAAAAAAAAAAAAATATATATATATATATATATATATATATATATATATATATATATATATATATATTTATTATATAAACTGCAGTGGTATAGCGAGTGGTAGCAAATCGAGAAAAATGGTATCCCACATGTGTGGATAAAAATGATATCCACACATGTGTGATATCATTTTTGACCAATCAGCTTGCAGAGTTTGCCATGTTCCAATGCTGAATGAGCCAAAGTAAATAGATATTAAGTCGAAAAATCTTCGGATCTTCCTCGGCAATCTTCGGCAATCTTCGGAAAACTTCGGAAATTCTCGGAAAATGTTCGGAAACATTCGTACAACCTTCGGACAACATTTTGAAAATTTTCGGAAATCTTCGGAAATGGTCGGAAATCTTCGGAAAATCGTCAAAAACATCGTAATTAGTAGGTTTATATAATAAAAAGAATAATACATGGTTTCTTGGAGATATGAAATTTATCTTCTCGTGTTCAAATCCGATATCTCACTCGTTCGCTGCGCTCACTCGTGAGCTATCGATTTGAACACTCGAAGATAAATTTCATATCTCCGCGAAACCATGTATTATCCTCTATATATATATATATATATATATATATATATATATATATATATATATATATATATATATATATATATATATATATATATATATATATATTGGCAAATGCTATTTTAGTGCCCATGGCTTGTTCCGTGTGTTTGGAGATAGATTTTTCCATTAAAATGGAAGGAATTTTCTTTTAGGATTAGGCTCAGCATTTTTCTAAGATAATGTGTAGCTATAGGAGGGCTTTTGTCATGAAAGGTTTCGTATGCTTGACATACTAAAGTAATTCCTTCCTCCTGCGGGATGTTTGTGTAAAGGCTAGTGACATCCATGGAGACTAGGATTGCGTTACTTGGAACCTTAGTGTTTTCACCAATTAAGGTAATGAAATCTGTCGTATCTTTCAGATACGTGTCTGTATTTGCGCTATAGGCTGAAGTAGTTTGTCTACAAAGGATGATAGGCGTTTCGTTGGACCATTTCACAGCCCGATATGATAGGACGGCCGACCAAAGTCGGCTTGTGAATTTTTGTAAGAGTGTGGAAGGCTGGATTTTGAGGCGGATCTGGTGTCTGATTAATCCATTTAACCCTCTTGTACGAAAGTGGCATTCCACAAAGATGCAAAAGACGATTCACTGACTGAAAATCAAGAAGGAATCGAGCAAAATACATGTATGCCACCAGCTGCAAGAATTTCTTTAACTAAAAAAATCGTATCTTTACGCTGTCGAAATATATATTTTTCATATGTGAATATAACGACCAAAAGGTTGTGAAAAAGTTCGGATTTCTCCTCGGAAATCTTCAATATTGTTTGGATATCTTCGAGAGCCTTCGGTAGTCTCCGGTGATCATCGTTAGTCTTCGGCAATCTTCCGAAATGATCGAGAGTCGTCGGAAAATGGCGGAAAACGTCTTGATATACTAAAAAAACAATGTTGGCTTTTGTCAAGCCGTTTTTGTTTCTTTCTGGATAAAATTTACTGTTTCAGTGAATTTTTTACTGTTAGCGTTAAAATGCCTAAAATTTTACTGTTTCATGTTACAGAGCCTAAAAAATAAGTGCTTAGTGTTATCGAGGTACCCCCATTCAGACCCTCCTATTTTTAAGTTTTCGAGACGTTGCGACTGGCCCTGACCAGGGGAAATATTTAAAGGCTCCTAACGCGGCCTGAAAATTATTTCGAATCAAACCAAATCTGTTTTAGTTCTTTCCTCGGTAAAGTCTTTCAGTTGACAGAGTTTCAGGCAAACTTATTTTTGACGCGAAATTGAGTGGGTGGTTTTAACAGAGACCGCCTCTTAATAAGTACCATCGTGCATTGCGAATTGTGTTGTGATTCCTGCCATATTGGTCGAGTAAAGGCATCAGTTGTCTTCACCACCTCGCCTCTGTCTATTTACGTTAGCAGTTCGCAGCCATGGCATGGTGTCAGAAGTAAACTAAAACCCTGACGAATATGGCGTTACGCGGGCTTAGAATGCCCTGTAATGCAATGGAAAGGCAACAACCTGAAGTACCGGCATGGTTTCAAGCAACACATCGAGCTGATGTTCACAGGACCTCTAAAATCAATAAATGAAGCAAAGTTCAGCTCTTTGCTCATTTGGCTTGGTCAGAAAGGAAGAGACATTTACAACACATGCACTGACATCTCCGAGGAAGACCGCCAGAAGTTACAAACATACTACGATCGTTTTGAGAATCAAGTTATTCCTAAATCAAACCCAGTATTTGCAAGATTTAAATTTCGTAGTCGAAACCAAGATACCTTGGAAACAGCAAAGAAAAGAAATTCATCACAGCATTATGAATACTAGCCCAGGGCTGTGATTTCAAAGACCCAGACGAACAGCGGCACAAGTCGGCACAAGTTGGCACAAGTCGAAAAATCGATTTCGCTCATATTTTGCACAAACAGAGGTCCTAGTGAGAAACTAAATGGACTGCAGTTAGTTTGTCCTGATACGGCTTCCTTTCGTAAAAATATGCAAAAAACGATTTCGACCCGTTTAGGCTCAAAATCCACTTCCGGTTAGACTGAATTTTGTGAAAATTTGATCGTCTCGCACATTATACTACAGCTGTTCATAAATCCTTCAATGATATTTACAATCTTTTCAGGTCTTCATTGTATGACTGAGCGAAAAATAAAACAAATCGAGATTAGTTTTGAGCCCGAAACAAGCCAAAACTGACAGACTAAATTTGCAAATGTGTCGCAAGCGAAATTATGCAGTAAAACATTGCCATTTTTTTCTATGGGCGATAACTTTAAATATCGTAAAAATACTTTCTATGTGTAAACTATACACCCATCTGCTATAATATCAAACAAAATCTCTGGGGAGTTGGTTTTCAGTGGCCTGCTTTGGCCTGCGTTTATCACTAATTTTGCCGAAAATCTGTTGATTGAAGTGTAAACAATTGCGTGACACGGCTGTTAAGCCACGAATAAAATTATTCTTTTTAAAAGTACGTTTGACGTTCTTGTAAGAATTCAGCCAAAAAATCACAGAAATAAATGGCCCAGTTGGTGAACTCCTTGAAGAAGTAAGAGCAATATGAGATTTTCTCCGTTCACCCGTTTTGGAAACGTTGCGTGATCTTTACAAACTTTGATCACGAAATGTTAGACCGTAATTAATTCAGTTAAATTTATTGAAGTTCTCACCATCCTGAAGTTCTCACCATCATTCACAAAACCAGGTCTTATAAAGGAAAGGTTAAGCATTCTCAGATTCACTGATAGACGTAATCACGGGTCGACATTGTTTGGTTATTTCTTTACATGATCTGAAGGGAACTCGGGTAATAATTAAATTATACATTGTGTAATGTTTTTGCCGATCTCGTCGGATCTGATGCCAGTGTTCTTATGATAATTTGTTCTCACTCGTTTTATTCTAGTCCTATATAGAAGGAAAATCTAACACTAAAAAAATTTGGTTTAATTCATTTTCAATTTGACATGAACAGTGTAACTGAAAATTAAAGAATTTTATGGTTGACGGATCAGTTGAAATCAGAACATTACTTTTCCAAGTTAGGTACAAAGATCTATTTTCAGCACGAATAGTACTTTTCAAACAACTGAAATTTTGAATGATTTACGCCAGAATTTAACGTAAAAGTTGTACCAGCCTTGAATCTAATTGCTTTGCTAATTAAATTATCTTTATTTTGAGAACGAGATTAAATTGAATTCCGTAAATTCGACTCTTCGCTGTTGTGGATAAAACAAAATGGATGTTTGCTGTTCTTTTAAGTCATTAGTTGGTGGTCAGTGCTTGGCCTTTGATCGCAGAGACAGAAAGAAGTCTATGGACATAGCCGCACTGCTATCATGCACTAAAAATATAACACAGCACAAGTCACTCGATCTGGTCAAGTCGCACTGTGTCACACTGTGTCACGCCCAGGGTAGGAGTACGTGTAACTTTCTAGCACTAGGAAAGATTTATGGCATGTTGATTCTTCAGATTCGCGCCCAATTTTTTCGCTTGCCCACAACTACTGAGACAGTCTGCCCCTTTTTTTCCTCGGTCGCCCGCTTTTTTCGTTCGCCCCCGACTACCGAGAGAGTCCCCCCTTTTTTTCCTCGCTCGCCCGCTTTTTTCGCTCGCCTCCAACTACCGAGACAGTCCCCCAGTTTTTCCTCGCTCGCCCCCAACTACCGAGAGAGTCTCCCCCCAATTATTTCTTCGCTCGCCCGCCTTTCTCGCTGGCCCCCAACTACCGAGAGAGTGCCCCCCTTTTTTTTCCTTGCTCGCCCCCAACTACCGAGAGCCTGGAACAGGGTAAGTGAAAGTAGTTGTCTGTTCTCCACCCAGTGTTTGAGAAATCCATTTTATTAGCATTTGATCGAGATCAGCATTACGTCTTACCTAAGTAGGATTCGTAGGTGCTTTTTCTACATACATATTCGTTGTTATTTTGAAACTCCACCCCGCAAGTCACCCCACGCCGCATCCCCTCGACATGTGACATTCCACAGACCTGTTGGCTTCATCCCACCCCGTCCAACCCATTTTAAGACTTTTAAGTACAAAAGTTCTGTATCCTCCGAAAAATGGCTAAGAATTTGCAGGGACGTTTCGCATAGAGAAAATTGCCCATATGCAACTGAAACCGCTATCTGTGGACAGCCGGATCAAAAGGGCCAGAGAAAAGGAGCGCCAAAGAAAAGGAGCCTTTCCTTTCCTTAAAAGGGGGGTGAGGCTAGGGCGGAATGTATTTGGCACCGATTTCATGACAAGAAAATTCCGATGTTTTAAACAAAAGGGAAGAACTGGTCCCCTTCCTCTCCACTAGATTCAGCAGTGATTGCAGTTGATGTCCACAACTAATGTGCTTATCTAGCGAACGTACAGTACTAGAAGACCTAGAACAGAAATGACACTAGACCAAAAAATATCCCTATAATGATCCTACAACGAATGAAGTGAAAGTGGGGATTTTTTTTTTACATGTGTACCAGGTATAACTGAAGCGCAGACAAATTTTCGATCAGAATATTTTTATTAATCGTGCGCTGGACTATCCGACCTTTCGTCACGGTTTTTTTTTTTTTTTTTTTTTTTTTTTTTGCCGACGCTGAACGCTATGAATTCTCTAAACAGATCATTAGTATTTCATATCGTTGTTACAGTGAAATCCACCCTAAAACAATTTGTTACTTATTTTAGTATGGGCCGACCACTGAGAATAGGCTAGTTGTCAATCGACTAAATCGGCCATTTGTACGAGTCAGGATGAGTAGTTTATCGTCGTATGGTATAAAACAAGCTCATCAAGCAGAGTATCCCAGTATCACTTGCTGTCTTCTTAATAGTACTTAATTTATTATAGGTAAATACACTACGTATGGACAAAACAACGTACAAGTTTATCTAATTTAAATTTCAGCTGAAGAAAAGTAAACAGCACTTAGCTACCCGCGGGAAAAGAACCACCTAAAAGATAGATCCAAATTCGTTATAAATTATTAAAGAAGTGAAAGTATCTCTTTAAGTTCCTATCTACAATAAGCGGGTGATATCTATTCGTTTTCCAATATTATTACCGACTCTCACTCCAAACTTGAAAACCCTCGGGAATTGTGACCAGCCGTGTCACGCAATTGTTTACACTTCAAACAACAGATTTTCGGCAAAACTAGTGATAAACACAGGCCAAAGCGGGCCACTGAAAACCAACTCCCCAGAGATTTTGTTTGATATTATAGCAGATGGGTGTATAGTTTACACATAGAAAGTATTTTTACGATATTTAAAGTTATCGCCCATAGCAAAAAATGGCAATGTTTTACTGCATAATTTCGCTTGCGACACATTTGCAAATTTAGTCTGTCAGTTTTGGCTCGTTTCGGGCTCAAAACTAATCTCGATTTGTTTTATTTTTCGCTCAGTCATACAATGAAGACCTGAAAAGATTATAAATATCTTTGAAAGGTTCATAAACAGCTGTAGTATAATGCACGAGACGATCAAATTTTCACAACATTCAGTCTAACCGGAAGTGGATTTTGAGCCCAAACGGGCCGAAATCGTTTTTTGCATATTTCTACGAAAGGAAGCTGTATCAGGACAAACTAACTGCAGTCCGTTTAGTTTATCACTAGGACCTCTCTTTGTGCAAAATATGAGCGAAATTGATTTTCGACTTGTGCCGCCGAAAATCGATTTTAGTCGACTTTTGTAGAAAGCGGCTCTTAAAATCAGAAAAACTTTAATCCCGAAAGGAGCCAAGCTCACCTTGGATAAAGCCGTTGAGATTGCAAGGTCTTTTGAATCTTCAAATCAAAATCAAATCGAATCAACTGTGTTTAACGAGGGTAGCACATAACAGTCTCGCGACTGACAAACCTGTGGCCCTCGAATTCCCGATAGAATTGGAATTTGGAAGTGTTGGTTTTTGTGGAGGAAGGAAAACCGGAGAACCTGGAGAAAAACCCTCGGAGCAGGGACGAGAACCAACAACAAACTCAACCCACATATGACGCCGGGTCCGGGAATCGAACCCGGGCCACATTGGTGGGAAGCGAGCGCTCTCACCACTGCGCCATCCCTGCTCTAAACATATTGTAAAAAAAAACTACACAAGGAGAAAGAAGCACATGGTACCCAAGACCATCCTGTACCCTATAAGCGAATCTTTCAAACCTCCCAAGAGAGAGAGAAAAAAAAAACATGTTAAAAACTGTGGTTCGCCAGGTGCCCAACACGTGGTCAGGCATGTCTTTATTGTAAGAAGCCGATTCACTTTGCAGAAGTCTGTCAGTCAAAAGCCCGTAGGCAACAGATTCACGCTGTGGAAGGTTCAGAGAGTGCTACTGCCGCATCTCCCCTTGAAGATGTCGTTTTTGAGTGTATCACCATCGAAAATCTAACACGTAGGCCCAAAGTCTAGTCGCGACGAAGTATTCGTATCAATTTAAGTGAGTTTCCCTGCCGGTGGTCGCTGTTTTCCAGTACGTTTATCGGGGACCTGATAGCCCCATCGGTTGAAATCCTTGTGGTTTCCCGTAAATATTATTGCCGGTTTGGCCGTCTCTCGCGGGTTACCCATCAAGTTTTTCAGGCAAAATCAATCAGCCTCTGTGCCTTGTTGCCCAGCCGGCTTAACTTTTCGTCACGCCGTTTGCTGTGAAGGTGGAGCGCCCAAACACGCTCATCTTGGCGAAGCCCTCCGTCGTGGTACCAAAGAAGAATTTGTTCCGAAGCTCGTTTCTGCCATTCGTGAACATAAAGTTCGTGCCATCCAGTTTGTTCCGAACTATTTCATCCGTCTGACGTTTGAAGACGTCGAATCCCGCCATGCAGTCTTGCAATGTGGCATCAAAGTTGATAATGTCGCTATCCCCGTCTCTGAAGCTGACCAGTCTACCTGTTTTGTGTATGTCCATCAATGTCCTGTGGAAGTCCCTAATTCCTTGTTTCGTGAAACATTTTCTAACTATGGCGCTGTCCTTCACGTCGAACGTTCTTACCATACCGATACTTCAATCCTCAATGGGCCCCGTACGGTCAAGATGATCTTGGAAGATGATATTCCATGGAAGCTTCACGTATTACGCTACCCGTGCTGTGTGTGGTACAATGGCCAGCCCCAAATCTGCTACATCTCTGAGGATCCTGGTCATCGCGCTGCGGAGTGTCCCTTAAAAGGCCTCTGAAAACGATGTAAACAACCTGGCCATGTCGTCCGTGATTATACAAACCCGCCGTGGCCTAACTCATCTGCTAGACCAGCTCGTCCTGGCACTCCGTCTACCGCCCCTGGGGCTGCTCCGTCCTCTACTGCACCTCTGCTGCTTGTGCTGACACTTCTCAACTTCCCATGCGGGTGATACAGATTCAACCGCATGTCCTTAAGATTGAAAATGTCACAAAAAGTATTTCAAACTAAGATAGACCAGACATTTGAAGGATACGAAGGAGTTGCAGGAATTGCAGATGGCATCCTAGTGTTTGGCAAAACCATCGAAGAACACGGTCGAAACATGCATAGGATGTTATAACGTTGCCAAGGGACAGGCCTTTAGCTAAATCCCGAGAAATGCTTTGTGCCAAACAAGAGAAGATAAGATTATACGGTGTTGTCGGTGGCAAAGAAAGAATCCATCCAGACCCAAGCAAAGTCTAGGCGTTAAAACAAATGTCGTCCCAAATAGCCGACAAGAACTGCAGACATTTTTAGGTATGGTAAATTACATGAGTCCATTTATCCCAAACGTTAGTGCTCTGACAGCCCCACTCAGAGAACTCCTGAAGGGGAACAGCCAAAGGTCAAGAACTCCGTCAGTAACGTGATCTCCTCACCTTACTTTGACCCAAGGAAAGAGAACAGAAAGCTATACCAGGAATGAATGTGGAAGTGCATGTAATCTAATTACAATTCAGTAACAACATTCTCCAAAAAAATACCACATGAGAGAGCTGTAGACCCCGCGCTCAATGCACTTCGTTGGCCCTCAACCATCCAGAAAGTCTCAGCACTCCTAAAGCCATATTGGCCTCTCCGCGACGAGCTCGCTGTAGAAGATGAGATAGCCATGAAAAGTCATCGCATCATCATCCCAGCCGCGCTAAAAAAAGGATCTTAACAAGGGTTCGTTCAGCGCATCAAGGAACCGAGAAGACCAAACTCAGAGCTAGGATCCAATGCACTGGATATTAGAGGTGCTACCATGACAGGTATGCTAGGCAGCTCCCATAACTTGTTCCAGGACAAAAAAGTAATAATTGCGGGGTCACCGTAAGCACAGTAAGGCTGCCATGCTTTAGAAAAATTAATTTCTATGAGAAAATTTAAAGGGGGTGACTCTTAACTACCAATTTGTTTCTAAGGCTGGCTTCTTATTGCTATATTTTGAAAACAAACCTCATTCAGATAAGCTTTTTGCACGAGTTTGTTCTATTGAAGATTCCTCCAAGAGTTTCAAGTCACGGTCATATTTAACGAGTCACATGACCAGAATAGCAAAAACCCTAAAACTGAAACTGCGGATAGATTTTAAAATTTCAATGAGCGTCAATAGGTAAAGAATGTCCACATGCGTAATGTGACGTATCGTTTTTGTGAAATTCGCAATATCATAAGAGTTATGGCCTAATATACACTCATATTTACAGACTTTCATCAGTAGCGTTTCCTTTTTTTCGTGTAAACGGTAAAAGCATACGTCAGATGATAAAGACGGCTACATTATCTCTGATTCGTAAGAGAAATCGGAACTTTACCTTGTTTCCGTGGAGTTTTAGGGATTTTAAATTCTAACGCGCGGTTTGGGACTGGCACTAGTTTCGCACGCACAATGTTATATTTTTCAAAGCAGGCATACCCACAGACAAAATTCACCATTTAGTGTTACAAAAAGCTTCAAAATCGTTTGCTTCAAAATACAGTCTTCAGCCATTCGTTTTCAACTGCTCCAGATCTGTAGTTAAGAGTTTTCCCCCCTTAGTAACTTTGAATACGCTAGCATTCCACTGCCGTGCTTTCCTCCTTCAACTTTGCCACAGACATTCCCGGTTAAGACCATTTGAAGTTGCTTGTATGACCATTGAAAAGTAATCATTGATTTTCGCTTGAAACGCGCACAAGGCAAACGGATCCATCAATAAATCCCCAGTATTGTATCAACGCCATCGAAGACAGACCAATTATACCATGTTATTTCGTTTGGTATTCTTAAAACATCAGCAATGCCTGCGATAAACGTCAGATAGATAGAAACGAAGTTCGGCCGTGCACTTTTCAGCTGTCAGTGTGTCAAGATCAAGCTCGGAGTATTTCCAGTAGGGTTACTCAAGATTCTTTTCTGTTCTGAAGTCATACAATAGAGCAAATTATTTTTCAATCAATTACCTGAAGGTCATGCATGAGCAAAAAGTATGGGCTCTTTGATTTCTCTCAACGTTGCTATTTTTTTCCTCGCGAGTGTAAAGAAATAAATAATGCCAAAACCTATTTTGTTTGAATTTCAGGCCAAAACTAAGCCTCCTGCTTCAAGTACGCGTAGTTAGCTGGTAACCTACGTAACCGACCTAGTCTACAGCTGCGTCGAAGCCGTTGTCAAAAGAACTTTTCAGGTTCTTATTCTCTTCAAGAGAGCCTGGCACCCCTCCCTGGCAGGCGAGGTGTATTCAAGTGGAGGTGTAACATTTGTTAGAAATGTATTAAACCCGATATTGTAAACGTTTTTTTTTTTATAGATCTCTCAGTCAATCGTTTATTTTTTCAGCTTTTGGCCGAATAATAGGCCGAGACGTGCATTTTCTTAAATCTCCCCTCCCCATTTCCGACTGCCATTTTTTCACTCGCGTCCATTTTTCACTTCCTGTTTAACGAAGAGAAGAAAAAAATGCTCGCAATAGAATTTTGAAGCTAGGTGATCGAGCCAAGAGGACCTGTTGTTCACCAAAACTCTGAATGAAAAAAAAAAAGAAAGAAACAATGCGTGAACAGCCCTTAGTAATGAGTAATTTCCCGCTTACAAGAGTGATATAGTCTGCTTCACTAATAAGGCCGAGCGGGCGAAGCTGTTCATCCTCTTTTTATTGACAAACGGAAGTACAAAGAGCTTTACAGCAATCATTGTTTACTAAAGGAAAGTGGTCAACCGACTTACTGCATATCGCCAGCCTAGGGATGTATAGATCATTTTAAAAGGCGAATGCCGAAATATAAGTATATGTTTAAGTAACACTGAAAGGGTTGGAGACATTTCATAACAAGTTTGGTTCACCTTTATCCACTGGGACTTGTTTTCTTTATTCCTTTTCTATTCTTTTTTTCGCAATTTTAATAAACAGGCGTCTAACGCTGATAAGCTATATCAGCATTGGAAAGCATTAGGATGCCAAAATGTAAATATAGTTTCATTCTCTTCTACCGTCATGATACTAGAAGCAAAGGTAATTACTTACTGCTCAGTAATTTATGCAGTATCTCGTATTGGGTATATTATGTTATGAGGTTATAAAATGTTCAAATAATTTTGCGCTCTGCGATTGGTCAGATCGAGTTTGTTATTATAAAACCGTGTCTCACAAGGACTGGTTACTACCGAATTTAATAATCCAATCAACCTCGTCCAGGCTTTTCCCTTCTTCGTGGGGGCGGGCGGGACAAGACCCTGGCATCGGCTGGTCGCGTGTCTATCATAAAATTTTCATTACAATACTAATTCGTGTGGTTAATTCTGCATTTTTATTGGTTGATTAAATTACCTCAAAAGTTACATTAGCATTTTGATTTGTAATGAAATATTCCGGAGCTCGTCGCATTACTCGCGTATAACCCTGTAAACATCACTCGTAAAAGGAAGAAAGGTAAGTAGTTCAGTGATTTTGCATATGCATGGAACAAACGACTCCCTAAAAGATCCATGCTCGCAGTTCAGTTTGCCAGCTTTGTGGCGGAGTATGCGGAAACCGTCATTAAAACGGGCGGCAATGAGAAAAATATTGCTCGAAAATTCAACATACACGTGGAAATCTTATTTTATGAGAGGGATTTGCTTTCTAATGCTGTACAAGTGACACTAAAAGGGTTGGATACATTTGATAACAAGTTTGGCTCACCTTTTTTCACTGGGACTTGCTTGTCTTAATGTTTAATTCAAACATTATTTTTGGAATCCATTGCTTTATGAAGAGGAAAGCCTAAAGTACATTGATATTTAGCTCACCTGTTCCACACGTTTCCCCGATAAACCCATCGGCACATTTGCAGGTGAACTCGTTAACACCATCAATACAGGTGCCATTGTTCTGACAAGGATTACAGGCACAACCGTCAATTTCTAGAATTTAATGAAATTGATTAAATATTGCACTAACAAAATGCTTAATGTAGGTCTTTGTTAGCTTCGAATGCCACCAAACTAGAAGAAGGACTTTATGAGTTTTCCAAAAGCTCGGACAAATAGCTAGAGGGGATGACTTCCTGTCTATTTTTTGTTTTTTCACAATTTTGAAAAAGAGGCCTACTATAGCAGCATTGGGCTACCAAAATGTAAATATTGGTTTCATTATCTAATACCGTCATGATATTAGAAGCAGAGGTAATTACTTACAGTTCAGTATTTTTTGCAGTGTCTCATATTGGTTATATTATGTTATGAGATTATAAAACATTCAAATAATTCTGCGCTCTGCGATTGGTTAATTGATAAACTGTAAGGACAATGTTTTCATTCATCAACCACCTTTGTCAAGTTGGGCATGCTTTAAGACCAATCAAATTCGAGAATCTCATTGAACTACTGATCTCAGTCATGTCGTGCGCGCAAAAGCAAACATTATGGCAACCCATGATGTTATTTATGTCGCAACATGATGCCCTTGTGATAACACGTTGAGTGGATCGGTACCAGGTATTGTGATTGCGTAAAATCTCACCGATGAAGTTTTAGGGCAGTTCCGTTTAGGTACCTAAGCAAGATTCATTGTTACTTGCGTCCTTCTATCCCTTGCCATCAGATCGTCACATCAAGAAACAAGACTTTTGAATCTCACCTGTGCAATTGTGTCCATCCCCTGAATATCCGGGTTTGCAAGTGCAGTTATATCCACCATGAGTGTTATTGCAAACTGCATTGTTATCACAAACTGGAGTTGATTTAGTACATTCGTCGACGTCTATCGAGAGATTCAACATTTTACATAAGTATATTTGAATGCTGATCTTTCAAAATATTGTGTTTCAGCCTTGCTCCTTGTAGACAATGTGCTCCGTACGTTTTCGTTTTGTTTCCCTTTAAGCTAACATTTGAAGTTTCACAGATATGAAAAATCAAAAGAGAGCGTTTCTTGTCACAACAAGTACATTGGTCTACTTTCATGGAGTGCTCTCCAGAATTTTGAATGCTCGATATTTACTGAGATATGCGCTAAATGAAAGTTGATTACATGTTTTTTTTTTTTTTTTTTTTTTTACGAGCCGCTGCTATTTTGTTAGGCATCTTTCTTTCTTACCCTTGTCGCATTGTTCGCCCTCGAATCCACGAGTGCACGAACATCGATATCCCTTGTACGTAAAACCGGACTTACAAGTTGCGTTGTTCTTACACGGCCACCCCCTCTTTCCACAGTTGTTCTGAAAAGGAAACATAAATAAATTTACGTTAATTAATTATATAAAGCCATATACTAGGAAATATACATACTAAAAAAACGCCTAAATAAAGAAATGTGTTTTGCTTTGTTTTAAAGTATGCAAGGAGATAAAGAGAGTTTCCCTGCGGATTATGATTTTTTTTTTTTACACTTCTTTTTGCGCTCTAGAAAATTCCTTGTGGACCCTTGAGTCATCCGATTTTAAAATTAATATGGTAGGTACTATTATATAAATGCATTAAGGCCAGTTAGGAAAATTTGAATGTTGAAATCAGGAGATACGATCATTCACTATTCCTTGGGAGGAATAGGTTAATTAAAACTGACACCGGAAGGGACATGTTCGTGTGCAAGGAAATGTCGCAGCACTATATAACAGAATCAAAACCACAACATGTAAACAGAGAAGGAAATGGAGCAGGGTCATATTGCAGCGACACGTCGCATCGTGCCACAGTAAAACGTGCCGCTGCAACTAAATTGTCCTACTCAACTTGTCCCTGTTATATGCATGGCGTTGTGGTAACTGTCCCAGCATCTGATTGCGTCCCTTTTTGTCTCGTGTCGTCATGACGTTGTCATGACGACACGAGAATATGCGAGGGGGAGAAGGTGTATTCCAAGGTGCATTTCATGCGCGTTTGCTTTGAGAGGCCGCGGAATTTTCCCGCCATGTCAATATTTTTCCCGCCATGTCAAGATTTGCTTTGTGAGGCCGCCGGATTTTGTGCGTGTTGTGAAAGAACAAATAATTTTTAAGCGATGACGTCATATAATGACGTCATCGGTTAATGCTGTAAAGCGAAAAAGCGATGGAATTTATGGAATTTTTGGTGTTACGGTGTGAGCGCGATTACTCCCTGAATTGTACCGAAGAGCATTGGGAACTAGGTGCATGGTTTGTGTTCTTGTTCTTGTCGTCGTGCGTGTGGACGGACGGGATCTGTTGCCTGTTGCAATCGACCGATCTTTCTAGAACCGAATAGAATTTGGAACTAACTTCAGGGATAAACGTCAGTAGAAAAGAATTCAAGTAAAACTCAACAAGAAATCACGGCGTAGAACTCAAAGCAAAATACTCCCGGGCAGTTAGAAAGGACTGATTCTATGTATAAACGAAAGACATAAATTATATTTGATGTGTTTTATTAGGTTTAGTAAACAGAAATCTTTACATTTTTTAAAAGAAAAGGGCTAAACATTTTCAAGACAGCGTTTGACCTTGTATCGTATGTCGTCAGTATCGGATGTCGCGCTACAAGATAACACAGCTTTTGTTAAGCAGTCATTCAACACAGAAGTTGTTCAGGAATAAACGTCAGTAGAAAAGAAATCATGTTTAACTCAACAAGAAAGCACTGCATAGAACTTAAAGCAAAATACTCCCGGGCAGTTAGAAAGGACTAATTCTAAGTATAAGTGAAAGAGACTAATCATATTTGATGTGTTTTATAAGATTTAGTAAACAGAAATCTTTAATTTTTTTTTTAAAACAAAAGGGCTCAACAATTTCAAGACAGCGTTTGACCTTGTATCATATGTCGTCAGTATCAGATATCTCCCTGCAACATAACGCAACTTTTGTCGAACAATCATTCAACACAGAAGTTGTCAGCTATTTTTATTAACTTTCTTGAAATTTTCTGTCAAATTTCCTGAAAATCCTTAAAGACCCCTTGTGAAACGTCATCGCTTCTGCATGCATTGCGTGCCGTTTATTGTTTATAAGTAGGAGTTCAAAAATATTGTTGCATTGAAAGTTTTTGCTTTTCTGATGGTTCATTGTAATCGTTTTTCGGTTGGGAGTGTTAATTAGAAATGGCTTTTTAGTTGAACAGAATTGAACTTTAATTTAAGGGAAAATCTCGGCGTAGAATGTAAAGCAGTGAAAGAGATGTATTAAATTTGAGCAGTTTTATTAGGTGAAATTTTTGTACATTTTTTAAATGGAATGGTTGAGGCAATTAGGAGAGAGTGTTTGATTTATGAACTTGCAGCGAACGCAAATTCGTAGTGGTCCAACAGGCAATATAAATGGAACAGAAATAAGGCCCCTTTTAGCTGGCGACAGTGCCTATTCACCAACGAACTGGCTAGTGAAACCCTACCCGGACAGAGGACGCCTGACTCAGGAGCGGAGAAAGTTTAAAACCTAAAGGTCGGTGCGCTACGATCTGTAATGGAACGAGCATTTGGCATGTTGAAAGTTCATTGGAGAATTGCGTTGAAAAAGGTTGGACAAAAAACGAGCATCCTAAAAAAGACTATGATTGCTACGTGAGTTTTGCACAACAATTGTATGTATCGTTTCAATAACAGAAGATAAACGATTAGATAAAGACAATTATTTTGATGCTAAATCTTTAAAAATGTCAACTATGGCGTTTGTTTGTTCCATTGGCCTGCTCTGGGCGTCACGGAACATTTCAGCTGATCGTTCAAATCTTGGGTTGTCCTGCTCCATACTCTTTTCACACATTTCAATAAAAGAACTCTGCATGCCAGTCTGGAGTCGTACTTTCTCGCCTTTCTTTACTCAGGATGTTGAAATAGGGGAAGCCTTCTTTAATTTTCTGAATTCCATCTTCTCCAGTCGAGCGAGATCGCTGCCTCGAACTGCTTGAACTCGTACTCTAGATTCTGCTGCCGTTTCTTCACCTGCTGTAGCATTCTCTGGCTTTCTGGACACCTTTCTTTTTACGAAGAATAGATATCGTTCCAGATTTTTATTTTTTTCTTTGTGAAACTCCCCATGCACAGCTTACTGAATTTGGGGACCCACGCTTCAAGAAGTTCGTGCGTTTCTTTCTCAGTCCTGTCAGCAGACTTAACGCGAGGTTTTTTCGTTTTGTGTTTGCCGTAGCAAGTACTTCGACATGACTTGCAACTGAAGACTGAGGCGATGGCATGCTTCTTGCCAGTAGAATTGGTGATCATCGAGAAATATTTATCAGTTCGCCGAGATAAAATCATTTTAACTGCGTTAGGGGGCTAAAAAAAGCCTTGCTTGACTTATCTTACAAACATCTCAAAAGTTAAAGGGCAACTCTTGGCTAGAAAACTATATTTCAGTAAAAGCTTCCAAATGTTTCCAAAATTACACAGGAAGCAAAAAAATTGAATTCAGAAGCTTTTTTTACCGGTTAATTTTAACGTAAAACTTCGTATTTTACGTGACATTTCGCCATGGATGCTTCGATTATGATCACGAGATGTGATACGTCACAGGTGTGGAACCGCTGGCAACAAGTCACGAACATGGCTGACTCAAATTCTTGCAGTGAGAGCTCAACTTCTGCTAGCGACTCCACTGATTTTTAGAGAGCTATAGGAGGGGATAATTAAGAACCTTCTATGGTATTTCAACCCTGGCGTTTTGAGCCTCCAGGGAAAAACAGCGAGACAGAGAAAGGGAGTAAAATATCGAACCTCCTCACCGCCGGCGGCGACGAATGGTGAGTGAATTGAAGTCCTAATTGTACAGTTTCTTTCTCTATTACCTCGGCCAGTTGTTTGTGAGCTAAGTCAAACCTGAAAAGCCTTGTTATTATTTGCATGTACGCGAGAAGCTTAATTAAACATGCTTTTATACAACCAAACTGTTTGCTGCATTTTGTTGTTTATATTCGGTCTTCAAATATTTTTGCTCATGTTTATCACAATAGGTTTTGACCTTTTGAGCTTCAGCCTAATGTACACTATCTATCTTATGCGTTTGAAAGCTTGCAAATACAGAAACTCAAGTTAAATTCTTTGTCTCTTTTGTGTTACCGATTTTTCTAAATTCTGCTCGAAAACGAAGAATTCTGCCGGCGAAATAATGCCAGCTACCGAAACTAGATTATCCGAAATTCTGCGGCAGATTTTATCTAGAACATACACAGGCTTGTAGTTAAAGACGTTAAATGTGGACAAAACTCTGCTCGGTCTCTTCACTTCTTTTGTTGGGAGAAGGGAGTTTGCGCTTTCTGTAGTTGAAACAACTACGCGTTTCATTAGTAGAAACGAAATGAAACGCGCCACATTAAATCTAACTTGACCTGTGACACTAAAAACCTCATCTACATGATTCAATGTAACCGCTGTAATTTACAATACATAGGAGAGACTAAACGACGTTTAAAAGACCGTTTTAATGAACACCGCCGTACCATAGATAACCCTAACACTAAATCTAAACCTACCACAGTTGCGCAACATTTCCTATCCTCTCCTAACCACCCTGCTAATGACATGCAACTAATCCCCATCGAAAAAGTCTTTTCAAACAGGGACTCAATTCGTAAGGCCAGGGAAGCCTTTTTAATCTTAAAAGGCAGGACAATTGATCCCGAAGGTCTTAACATTCGCGAAGAAACATACTGATTTATTTATCTGTACTGTATTATCAGCTATTTTATTATTTTTAGTTTATTTTACTTTATTTTTATGTCATTCTACACTGTCAATTTCATTACCTTTACGTATTTCCGGTATTACGCAAAATACCGCAATCACTACATATAAAACCCTTCCCAATGTAATTTCCCATTGTACCTGAAGAAGGCTGGTTTGGCCAGCCGAAATATAGTACACAAATTTAAAACCTTTCTACGTTGTATCGGTTTCTGCTTTTTTATAGTCTTTGTAATTTTGTTTTCCCGGGTGTTTTGTCATTTTCATGGCCTGTTCGCCATTTTTATTTCCCGCTTATGAAAAAAAAGACTAAAAATTATCTCAGCAAAATGTTCCCCCAAGGTATCGACAAGGTAAATTTATGGCGGTGTGAAAAAGAACAAAAGAATCGTCAATGAAAGTTACCGAGGCAAATAGGTAGGTTTTCCAAGTACCCCAAGATAAAATGACCAATCGTGAGGCAACCTCAAAGATAAGCAAATAAAATAAACAGAGAAATTTGAAATTAAATATGATGGCGTGAGGTTTAGATTTCCTGAGGTCAACTTTGCAGGTTCAAGGCAGCAAAAACGTGGTCTTTCTTAGGATCATGGCTTGATGGCTTGCTGATTTGTAAGTAAATGCTATTTTTTTTTTTTTGGAAATTTGGCGTTTAAATACAACACTAGTCAAGGAAGATCTATAGTGTGTTTTCTTATATGTATTTCGATTTCATCTCAAGGTTTAGAAAAATCCAACAAAGAGATTTATATAAACGGAGTCTTCGCTGTCTGAAATACTGACATAACAAAGCAGTAGAGGACTGTCAAAAGAGTATAAATAATAAAAGTGAGATGATGCTAAGCAAGCACCCTCGAATTACCCATTTTCGCATTTCGCGCCGAAAACAGAATGAAAAATTGACCTTGGTAAAGTGTTAAGTGTGTGACCGCAAACGCCTCGGTAACGTATTCCCGCGGTGAGTTTACCTTGATGTTATTTACCTTGGGAATGCTATTTGCCTGGGTATGTGCAGTGTAAAACGTTCGTTACAAACATATCGGCATTTCTATTTTCAGCGTTTTCGTCACAAGAAACATGTATGAAATACTTTATTTTCTGATATTGTTCTTTGATCGTTAAAAACGGGCAATAAATAACAAAAGAATGGAAAACAGCGCAAAACGTCGGCATAAGGAGGTGAAGTGGGGGACGAGTGCTTCGAGTAACGCTCAATTCCTCTTGCGTTCAGTTTGCGTCGGAAATAGAGAGGACGGACGTTTTTTGGTGTTCTATAATTTTGTTTTCCCGCCTGTTCGCCATTTTTATCTCCCGCGTATGGAAAAAGAAGACTAAATATTATCCCAGCAAAATGTTCCCCCGTCTCTGCTTTCCCTATCCCCGGATATGGTAAATTTTCTAAGAACACCTATTTTTTTTAGTGGCGCGAAAGTCTTTAATGAACTCCCTGTAAATATTGCAAGCGTAAATAACATACAAGTTTTTTGCGGCCTAGCAAAACATTTACTTTTATAATAACTATTTAGTAAAGTATATTTTAATCTCTTTTTGACTGACACGAGACAGCCCAAAGGGCCTTTGATTGTGTCTGCAGCTTAAACAAATGAGGGTAAAAAGTTTATAATTTATATTATAATTTATACCTTAGCGCCACGATAATAGTAAAAGGGGTCAGTCTTCAGGTCTTCGCCATGCTCCATGTGAGTGGAGTTATTCAGCTCACATTCATGCGTTTCACTGCCAGGATCTTTATTTTTGATATTGAGACTGACGCAAGCGTCTTCCATGTAGCAAAGATATTCACATTCGTCCAAGTTCTTGACCTGAAGCACAGTTTTTATCGTGTGATTCATCAAACGTCGCCCAGCATAGAAATAGTAGGCTGGAAAGTACAATTCACGGTCTCGTTCTGAAAGAAAGACAATTAAATAAGATTATTCATCAAAAAGGAACATTTTAAACAACAACAACGAATTAATAAATACAAATTAAAGAAAGGGATAAGGTAGACTCATCAAGATGTTCTAACAATGGACGTTGTAGCTGAATTTTGTGTTAATGATGTTGTGGTCGTTTTTTCCAAAATCTATTTAAACACGGTGTTTACGATGTTAATGCATAAATTGGGTTATATTGCTTAAGATTTCAATTGAACTATTTGTCACTGTATCTGGATTAACTTGCAAACTGCAATCATTTTAAAGACTGCACAGAAGAGTGCAAAGTAATTGGCGATCACTTCTCGACAAAATATTAAAAAAAAAAGGAATGCAGTGCCGAGCTCATCTCTGTTATGAGAATTTGGTGATGGATCAAGGCAATGTCCTCTGCACTTGTTTGCTTGGGACAATATATCACTAACTGGGCAAGAAGAAAATAAATGGGGATGGCAATTGTCAATTTTTAACGTGCTACGAAACAAGACCGAATTTTTGCTCTTTATTCAGTATGTCACATAAGCGGAAACTTAAAGGAGCTCTGTCACGAGGATTTCGCGGATTTTTGGTCTAAACTGTTCTGAAATTAGTGGTAGACAACTTAACCCATGAAAAACATTATCTTTGAAGATCTAAAGGAGATATAACCCGAATAGAAATTAAACTACGGCTTAAAAAACGATGTTTTTAAAAGCGCAAAAACAACTTGAAATGTTTAACTAAACTTTTCAAGTTGTAATCCATTTCCACTGTAGCCATCTGCAGCTAAAGACGCTTGTTAACAGTTTCGGTGCTCTAATATAGCTATTGTTAATAAAAATTGATTATTGTTTTTTGTTTTCTTTCGACACAAAATATATATTTTGGTTGCTCAAAAATCTGTCAAAATCCATGACAAAGCCTCTTTAAAGTAAACATTTTGAGGAATATGGCTCTGTTGTGCCTTACTGCAATATGAAATACTTTGCCATAGGAATATGGAAATTCAGCAAGACGCTACGTGGATAACACACCTCACGACCCAATCTTTTTTTAGCCTAAGCTTGTTAGTACGTAAAATAACCCAAATTGGCGTCCGCATTGCGACTTGAAAAATAGTTTGTACTTTTGTTTCAGTCCTCTGCAAACGTCTTCTTGAAATTTGCGTTTAAACAACCATCGCCGATAGTGAAAATTAGTTTTAATTGAAGGTGACGCAGCGGGTATTGCATTAGATATATTCATATCCCGTGAATGATGTTTCTCATGCGTGTTTTTGAAAACATGCTCTAAATCGAATTAATAAATAATGGTTGAAACGTTGTCGTCTTTGCAAATTTGACTAAAAAGGTGTCGTTAATAACAAACTGTATCTAAATATTGACCAAAATTAAAGTGCACCAACTTCCTTGTTGTTTTTCCTTTCCATTTACAGTCAAATTCAGTATTGATAACTTTACGCCTAGAAGGGGAGACATAAGCGCGGTCTACGTAACTTAAAGGAAAATTAACTTCAAAACCCAAGTTTTTAAAAACGAAATAATTTGAATTTGGCAAACAGGTCGACGTACGTGCGCGCGTGTTTCCTGTTTGTATTGGCATAATAAATTTAGGAAAGGATCGTCGCATATGGTAAGAGAAATTAAGGCAAGGTCTCTATATTATCCGTTTTCCTGTTTAAATTCGACATTTTCTAGACTTGAGAAGTTGTCCGGAACATTTTGTGCCAGGCAGGAGCTAAACGTCAGGCAACATTGAAAGTTTAATACGGCCTTATCGATCTTTAGGCGAGGAAATATCAAGTCAGGTCGGTTTCTTCGCACCACTGTTTCTTTGCATCTTGAAACAGGAAAAAAGCAAATTTATCATAGATTCGTTTCGCTCCATTGAATTTTATTTCCCGACAGTGCATCATTTTGGAGGGCGAACAGGTCATGAACGCAAATGAGTGTAGCAGTTTGTCGCATCGCTTCCAGATTTTCGTCTGATCAGTCGACTGACACTCTTAGCTCTTAGTCGCGGAGTGTGCTAAATAGACTGAACAGAATGGCTTTCCAAAAATTTGAGGAAATATATCAAGACAATAGTCCCTAGTTGATTATCTTCTCTCTTTTTTTTCATTACTCGTCTAATATTGCAAAGATCAATTTCAAGCGGATGACTCCAGTGAATTACCGAGACAAGGCAAGAATGCAAGAAAGCGCAGCTCATTCGAACAAACTTCAGGGGCAGCCAAAATACCGTGTTGCTGAAAATCTGTTCGGAAGACCTATAATCGCCTACGATTTTCGGATTAAAGAGTGATGAAAAACAGGAGATTTCTTTAGCTCGAACTTTCGTGACATGGGGAAAGTAAATTGCCTGTTGTTTTCGGAGAGAGAAAAATGCCGTTTTGGGTACGAAAAAAGGCCAGCTACGATTAGTAAATTAGGTTAAAATATTTCGTTCCCTAAAATTTTCTGAAGTTTGAATGCCCAGCTAGCGTAGCCGAAAAAATACAGTTTTCTTAGCGTTTAAAAAATAAGGGTTTTAATCGCACAAAAAGACACTGATAACGTAAAAACGGTGTTCGACACCTATTGTAAAAGTTTCTCGTTGGGTGCCCCTGAAACTTTGAAACAACGCAATTCCCAGGTTAACATCATCAGGCAGCGATATATTAGTTTCACATATTCTCAAAAATACAAACAACAATATTTTGATAAAATTAACAAAATAGATATAAAACATACGTAAGATATACAAAATACAAATTTACATACATGCAGTAAAGGGATTTTTGGAACTCACCTTGTGCAGCAGATGGACAAGGAATCATTGAAATCCATGACATGAAAACGAAGAACAGAAAAGGGCTCATTTTGGAACCACAACGGATGTCCTTAGTTCTTACGTCTCCGAGACAAGTCAAAATAGTGTCGAGTAACCAGCAGTGGAAGTAGCAGTTCAAGCTAACGCCGACTAGTGAAAGCTGGCATGTTATGACACTCAGTTAGCAAAACTCGTGAATGCGACACGTAAGCCAATTAAGTTAAAGCTGACATATAAGATTTCAGGTTTTAATTATGTGTTGTTACCGAAGGAGTAAAATGAAGTTATTCAATTAGTTTATTTGCACAGTTTTCGTCGACTACGCTAATGTAGTAAACCATTCGATCGTACGTGTTTTCAAAACTCATTTAAACAAACAACTTATACCTTTGAAATGTCCAATGATTTTGAAATTCTCAAGAGGTCCTTTGCAAAAGAAATTAAACTTAACACCACGGATCAAATACATGCGAAATTTCGGTTTTCCGAGGCATTTAGTTTTGAATTCAAAATAGCAATTCTTCTTAATAATGCTATACATTTGTATCAACGTTTTTCAATTGAATTGGATGGGTTTTCGAAGATTATACTTTTCCCTCACCCATGATTTTCCTTATTCTTCTTGGTTGTTTGCTTCACAGTGGTCTCGAATATCATTATGTTGAATATTCATGTCAGTTAAGTGATTGTTAGAACAACGGCATGTTTAACCATCTTTCTAGCTCAGCAAAGATTTAGAAAAAAATATATCAAAATGAAAAGAATGCGAAAGATGAAGATTCCCAGCATGGTTATTCAAAGATATATACTTGTTTTTCATCTTGAGCTGACAAAACAACATTATTATTATTATTATGATTATTATTATTATTATAAAACCATCTGCTTGTTCTTCGACGTCATCATTCTTTTAAGAGGGTTGTTTCACGAAAGTCTCTAATAAAATGGACAAACAAACGAACTTAGGGTGCGTTTCTTTGGGAAAATCCAAAATTGGATCATTGATCTCAGATCAAACGGATACTTTGCTCCCAAAGAAACGAAGAATCCGAAAATGGATTTTTTGCCATGACAACGCCGTAAAAACATTTCGCACAGAACATAAAATATCAACACAAATTTATTTTCCGTCGAATGTATCCTAACTAAAATCATTTTACCATACAAAATCTTTCACAAAAATCACACGTCGAAATAGTTCTTCTTTAGCTTGGAGCACAATGTGCCAAAACGCATCTGAGAGCGAAGAATGTTTGCAAAATGATCAATGCCAACTTCACTTATGATAATTTCAAAAGGATACAACTTCCGCAGGCACACGGTGGCTGTTTTAGAAAACCTCAGTTTAAAATGACACTTCATACTGATCAAGCTGAATTATTTTTGTATTTTGATCGAAATAAGCGCCTGAAAACTTACCGTATGACAGTGTTTACAAAGAGCGAACCTGTTTTTTCACAGCAAAGACCGCTGGGCCAATGTACTTTTTTCGAATCCTTTCCCAAAGAAACGCACGGATCATGAATCCTAAAAATCCAGATTCAGATATGATCTGATGTATCCACTCGGAGTGTGGATTCTTCAGATCATTGATCCGAGATTAATCCATTTTCGGATATAGGTAAAGAAACGCAAAATCTGTTTTTGGATACAAGAATCCGGATTTGGATTTTCCCAAAGAAACGCACCCTTAATTCTTAGTTCTCCAAGCACTAATTACCTAACAGATCTCTTCTATTTATCCAACATTGTATTTCCCATTTATCGTTGGCGGGTAGTTTACTCTTGGAAAGCAGCCGCTTATTACGCTTTGCCGTATTGCGAAAAACAGTTTCGTTAAAGAAAAGTTTGTTTTGTATTTTTTTCCTTTAAATTAAATCTTAAATCATCTCGTTTTATTTCGCAAAAGAAAAGTTTATAGAAATTTGCGGATTAAAATTTGTCATGAATTATTTGTTTCACTATTTACAGTGTCCTTAATTAGTAAAGTCGTGCTAAACACATCGACACTTAAATAAATGATTTGTTTTATTTTTTATTTTATATATCTGACCGCCGCGATTTTTTCAGGGAACCAAAACATCTGTCCCAAAGACAAGTTGCCGCTTTTAATATTTTGGCATTTACGATGGTGACACGAAAAGCGCTCTTTTCGGTAATGGGATGCTTAAAGCATTCATAGTTGTAACTTAAGTTATCTGGCAAAGCTAACAGGCCATATATTTTATTGATGCATTCTAATTAGGTGCACTGGGAGACATGCTCGTTGGTGCTTAATATCTGAATAAATTTGTCAGACTAGGGCTTTGCGTTGCCGACGAATATAGAAAAAAAGGTCGACTGTTAGCTTTCGCTTGTGTTAAGGTGTTAGCTTTAACCCTTCAAGTGCAATAATATGCATTTGTTGTTATGCATTAGTGGAATGTCAAACAATAGCGGGTGACCTCTTTTTATATCACAATATATCCACCTCATTTGCCATAGAACAAGACTCAAAGAGAGCAATGCGAGGAAGAGAACATCATATGGGCAAAATGCCACGAGGAAATTCAATTCAATTCAAAAGCAAATGTTTTGAGAGAAACGACAATTAGGCTATAGTTTGCTGAAACTAAAGAACTAAAACTAACACCAGCACTTTGCGGTGCTGTTTGAATATTTAAACATTGGTTGGCTTCGTTAATGTATTGACAAATACGACACGCTTAGGGTTGACATTAGGCAAACACCATCAAACAGCAAAACTGATATTCACTATCCATTTTTAGCTTTCGATACGAGTTTGCCACTTTTGAAAAGGCTTCCTCATGGTCGTAAAAATGCAAATGGACAAGGAAATCCATGACATGAAAACGAAGAACAGAAAAGGGCTCATTTTGGAACCACAACGGATGTCCTTAGTTCTTACGTCTCTGAGACAAGTCAAAATAGTGTCGAGTAAGCAGCAGTGGAAGTAGCATTTCAAGCTAACGCCGACTAATGAAAGCTGGCATGTTACGACACTCAGTTAGCAAAACTCGTGAATGCGACACGTAAGCCAATTAAGTTAAAGCTGACATATAAGATTTCAGGTTTTAATTATGTGTTGTTACCGAAGGAGTAAAATGAAGTTATTCAATTAGTTTATTTGCACAGTTTTCGTCGACTACGCTAATGTAGTAAACCATTCGATCGTACGTGTTTTCAAAACTCATTTAAACAAACAACTTATACCTTTGAAATGTCCAATGATTTTGAAATTCTCAAGAGGTCCTTTGCAAAAGAAATTAAACTTAACACCACGGATCAAATACATGCGAAATTTCGGTTTTCCGAGGCATTTAGTTTTGAATTCAAAATAGCAATTCTTCTTAATAATTCTATACATTTGTATCAACGTTTTTCAATTGAATTGGATGGGTTTTCGAAGATTATACTTTTCCCTCACCCATGATTTTCCTTATTCTTCTTGGTTGTTTGCTTCACAGTGGTCTCGAATATCATTATGTTGAATATTCATGTCAGTTAAGTGATTGTTAGAACAACGGGATGTTTAACCATCTTTCTAGCTCAGCAAAGATTTAGAAAAAAAATATATCAAAATGACAAGAATGCGAAAGATGAAGATTCCCAGCATGGTTATTCAAAGATATATACTTGTTTTTCATCTTGAGCTGACAAAACAACATCAAACCATCTGCTTGTTCTTCGACGTCATCATTCTGTTAAGAGGGTTGTTTCACGAAAGTCTCTAATAAAATGCACAAACAAACGAACTTAATTCTTACTTTAGTTCTCCTAGCACTAATTACCTAACAGATCTCTTCTATTTATCCAACATTGTATTTCCCATTTATCGTTGGCGGGTAGTTTATTCTTGGAAAGCAGCCGTTTATTACGCTTTGCCGTATTGCGAAAAACAGTTTCGTTAAAGAAAAGTTTGTTTTGTATTTTTTTTCCTTTAAATTAAATCTTAAATCATCTCGTTCTATTTCGCAAAAGAAAAGTTAATAGAAATTTTCGGATTACAATTTGTCATGAATTATTTGTTTCACTATTTACAGTGTCCTTAATTAGTAAAGCCGTGCTAAACACATTAGCACTTAAATAAAGTGATTTATTTTATTTTTATTTTATATATCTGACCGCCGCGATGTTTTCAGGGAACCAAAACATCTGTCCCAAAGACAAGTTGCCGCTTTTAATATTTTGGCATTTACGATGGTGACACGAAAAGCGCTCTTTTCGGTAATGGGATGCTTAAAGCATTCATAGTTGTAAGTTATCTGGCAAAGCTAACAGGCCATATATTTTATTGATGCATTGTAATTAGGTGCACTTGGAGACATGCTCGTTGGTGCTTAATGTCGGAATAAATTTGTCAGACTAGGGCTTTGCGTTGCCGACGAATGTAGAAAAAAAGGTCGACTGTTAGCTTTCGCGTGTGTTAAAGTGTTAGCTTTAACCCTTCAAGTGCAGTAATATGCATTTGTTGCTATGCATTAGTGGAATGTCAAACAATAGCGGGTGACCTCTTTTTATACCACAATATATCCACCTCATCTGCCATAGAAGAAGACTCAAAGAGAACAATGCGAAGAAGAGAACATCATATGGGCAAAATGCCACGAGGAAATTCAATTCAATTCAAAAGCAAATGCTTTGAGAGAAACGACAAGTAGGTTTTAGTTTACTGAAACTAAAGAACTTAAACTAACACCAGCACTTTGCGGTGCTGTTTGAATATTTAAACATTGGTTGGCTTCGTTAATGTATTGACAAATACGACACGCTTAGGTTTGACATTAGGCAAACACCACCAAACAGCCAAATTGATATTCACTATCCATTTTTAGCTTTCGATACGAGTTTGCCACTTTTTAAAAGGCTTCCTCATGGTCGTAAAAAACGCATTTTTTTTCCTGTGTTTTGAAGGAATTTGCATTTTGTTTTTAGAATTATCCCGCTTTAACGTGTTTTGTTGAATTTTAAGTATGAATGTTGTTTTTTTTTTTCTATTTCTTCAGATCTTGGCCAAATTAGTTTGCTTTTTTAAACGAATTTATAGTAATGTTAAGAAATCCTGGTTTTGTGATTCATTGTATTTTTTTTTTATCATTATGCATCGGTCATGAGCCACCGAGGTAATTACTGCTGACACTTGTGTGTTCATTTTGTTTTGCTAATGGCGCCATTAGCAAGTTAAAGTTTTCTTTATAAAGTATCAAAAGCTATCTACAGTATCTCATCACTAAGATTAGAATCTCAGTTTTATCATCTGCTTTTAGAAATATTGGCAATATTGCGAGCACTCATTAAACAAATTTACAAACATAGAAAACCTGACATTTCATTGGAGTTGAAATTTATGTTTCCCTTGCTTTCCACAAACATGACGCATGGTTAAGTCGGCACATGAATCCGTCGGCGTATCTGAGTACGTTTTTATGCTACTTTGTTTCACGCTCGGGCCTAAAGTTTAAGCTACGTTTTCCCAAATGCTCGCTATGAAACTTATTGCTAGCAAAAAAATCACTTGTACAGATCTAAATGACAAAAACCACAGCTTCATTTCCTGCGCATGCATAAGAAGTTCCCTCAGTTACAGCTACGTTGACTGTGAAAGATTGTACCGCGTGACCAGCGGTTTTGCCAATAATGGCAAAGGAAAATTTAGTGGTGACCTATAAATATTGCTAGAACATGGCCACAAACTCGTTATTCTTGAATTGCGAACTTCATCGAATTTCTCCTTGGTGCTCAGCACCCACTTGTTCCTCTAATGAATATTTCCATTCAATATTCTATGGAAGAAACAATATTTTATAACACAGATTCATTCAGCAGCTTGTTGCATGAACATGAATGTGTGTTAGTTGGCCTCTCCAATTATTATCGTTGAAAATTTTGTGTGACGAGCAATGTTTGATCATCTATTAAGTTTATCCAAAGTGATATTGGTAATTATAACAAGAAAATCAACGAAAGAAGAGTATTTTGACGTTTCGACGACCTCATGGGAGGCTACGGGAGCTTCAATTCCTTTTTCTCTCAGGTCATCAACAACCTTTTTGCTCGTAAAGATTGCCTGCAACTCATGATCGATTTTTCTACCATGGTCGCGAAGTTGTTTGCGAACCACATCGGCAGATTTCTGATCTTTATAAGGTATAATAATCCTAATGGGGCTGTCAAATTGGTATGTGAAATACGTATGGTCATGGACACGATATTAACTCAAGTTAATACCTGCTTCCGTAAGGAACTCTGGTGTAGACGACAAGCGTTTTGCACGGTCTAGCATAGGTTTTCCACGTGGCCGTTTGTGTAATCGAAATAAATATCTTTTTATTGACTCCACAAAACTCCAATATACGCAATAAAAACAAGCGATTCGCTGAAAATAAAACCAAACAGAAACAAACTAAATACAGAGCAAATAACTAAAGGTGAAATAAATGAAACAAGCACAAAAATATATAAAAATAACGAAACTTAAAAGATTTGTGTGGCAATCACGTACACTGACAGCGAAAACTAAATATTAAACTACTAAAGACGCTATACAGAACAATGGAAATAAAGAAAAGAATGAACACGAAAATATGACACGTTACGTAATCCCACAATAACCGACGAAACTAATTACCATGAGAAACATGCACGGAAAGAAACAAAAACGAAAAAACAAAGACTTGACGATAAAAAATTAGTGAGGCCTCGTGGCTACAGTTTGTACGAAGTGCAGGAGAAGTCCAAAACTGAACAATCAAGCGGACTCTATTCGCGCCAAACTTTTTGTTTAAAAATAAATACACGCTAATTATATGCATGCTTTACGACATTATTTTTTTCCTTTTTTTCACTTTTCTATTTTTGTATATGTATCTTTGTGTTAATTTTTTCACATTTCACTTTTGATAATGACGGCATGAGGTCGTCGAAACGTCAAGTTACTTTTCTTCCGTTGATTTTCTTGTTAAAATGTTTTTATGCTCACTTCGAGGTGTCGCAAAATAACCGTAATTGTGTTTTTAGCAATGGATATTGTTTTAGGGGTGAACATATTTTAAATATCTACATCTCATTAGTCGAGCAAGAGGGTGTTGTGTTATTAATAGGATCTTACACCAGGTTTGTATGGTAGAGACTGGAAGCGAGGTCCGAACAAGAAAGACTTAGCAAAATAATTCTACATTCAGATTCAACAAACGCGTGTAGTTGAAAGTAATTTGGTACTTACTTTAAGCATGTAATTTCTCGATAGTAAGCAAAAGCATTGGTCATGTTTACCGCATTTTTGGCGATTTGATATATGACACAAATACGAACAGTTACGTAGAAAACTACTAAATCTCTATCTAATAAAACAAACAGGTCCAGATAGCTCTTAAAGAAGAATGCCGGAAAGGTAAAGTTCTTGAATATAATGAACAGTAAGTTACACATTCCGCTTTAAAGCAGGGACCTGAAAGGAAAAACGAAATGCTTTTTTTTTTTTTGTACAAAAATTTCGATGTCGCGTTTTTCTTTAGAAAACGACTCTTCAAATTGGTCTATTCTACAGTTTGTGCAGCTGCCCAGTTTGTGTTTAAGATTAGGTATGCTCGGACGTCTCTAAATAAATATGATGCCAAGGCAAGATATGCGCAAACCTTTATTTGAATGTATATAAATATGCATAGTAAACACATCAGGTATACCTAAATATTACAATGAGATTTCCTCACAACTTTTAAGTCTATATCATTGCAACAATCGATGTTTTTATTTTATATTCTACCATTTGCCTTTTGTACTTTGGGCTACATTATACAATGCAACATTTTACTGCTACTTCTACTTCATTCAACGTTTACGATTGTATATATTGTACATTTTCATTTTCGAATTTCAATATCACGCACCCAGCATACGACTTTGTTGATTCCTTTTTCCATTGAAATATGACTGAGAACCACATCAAGGTTTCATCTTCAACGATGTAAAATACTTATTTGGCATAAATTAACTCTTTGAGTCTTACCCTCTCGACTCGGATATATTGATTTTAATTTTTTTGCAACTTTCGCATTCGGCTTTATTCGATAATTAACCTCAATCCAGGAAGGGAAAGCAACGTGGGCGTACACAACCTTCGCTACCTCCCGAAAAGTACAGCATTACTGCACAGTTAAATGCTGCGCTTTATGTTGACTAAAATGCAGAAAAGGAGGCGCTGGGAAAGCTATAAGTCTGTTCTATAATATCCACTGTAATACCAATGTTAAACATGCTATCAATGAATGCCGTGCTTTTGGATACAGATATCATTTTCTATGTTCATTTATGAACTAACCTCAGATACTACGCGCACTCTGATTGGTCAAAAAGGTCAAAAACCTATGTTCTATTGTACCGGTAAACTCCAACTTGCCGACAAGGCAGCACTACGCTCGACTGTGCGTAAGGACGAATAATTAACGTTATTTTAATATCTTATTTTGATACATGTGATAATTGAAACGGAAATTATCATAATGAAGATTTACTGAGAGTGGCTCACTGCAATAAATTTTGCCACCCACCGCAGTTGGAGCGAAAGAGCTAAGCGTATAGCTTATAGATAAAAATAGAACAAAACAAAACGCAGAAACAATCATATGAAAAGGAACACAATGAACAGTCACGCCGTTTCACCAGGCTGGAATAAAATTAGTGACATGCATATCTTTTCATTCAACATTTACTCGAAAACCTTATTTGAAAAAAACAAAAAACGAAGTACCTCAAATTGATCGCGATGAAAGCTTACTTGAATTATCTTGATGGCAAAAACTCACGCTGTGTCCTGGTACGCGCTCGATTTATAATTCTAATTTTATGAAATTTCAGTGCTTTCTGCAAAGTCTGCTATTCGGCGAAATCGAAAAATTGCGTAACATAAGTTCGAAATTAAATTTCCGAAGCAGAGTTTCTAAAACCAACCTTTATTCTAAATAACTTCGGCAGTCTGTGAGGTTTGGAAACTTGCAAATTAACTTTCCGTGCAGTCCTTTGCTTTTGCGTGTTCTCCCAACGCCCCGCGCAGGGTTTATTACGCCGGTAAACCCCTAGAAAGTGTGGTCTATTGCATAAGTATACCACTCGAAAGCATTGCATAACTAGTATGTACAAAATCTTTTTTTTTCTCGTGTAAAAATTAAAAGACCTCAAAGATTTGAAGGAATAATCAAAGCGATAAGAACACTAAAAAGGTTTGAATAACTGGCCAAAAACAATAAGTTTTAAAGCGGTTTTTGTTTGAAAAATAAAGAAACAAAAATTAAACTAACAATCAACAAAACTCAGCCAAGCCAACCAACCTAACAAAAATAAATAAATAAATAAAAAACAGTAATAAAACACAGCCCTCGATTCATCCAATGTAGAGGCCTTCCACGGTAAAAGGAGTGCTTCTCGACTAAGTGCGAAGTGTTACGGCCAATGAAATGTAGAGTGAAGTATTAAAGAAAGACATTTAAAGAAAGACATCGAATCTGAGATGGACCGTGGTCACGGCGTACCTCTAAGTAAGAAAACAGCTCCAAATATTTTATGGTATTTGTTTGCTTATCGTCAATAGCCAGCTGTATTGTTACCCCGAAGAAGGCAGCATTGCCGAAACCTCGGTGAACAATAAAAGAACAGCGTAAGGATTTACCAGTTTCTTCTTTTTAACAGTTAGCGTCTACGCTGAGCATGCATTTGTAATCTTTATTACTCCAGCTGTATTGAACTGAGGTCATTTGTAATGGGATAAGTCGGTGCCACAGTAGCGGGATTGAGCACTCTGTGGTCCATACCACTTATAGATATAGTAGGAGCCGCAGTTCTTCACTTGAATGGTGACCTTTTCTTTGCAGCAATCTGTAAACTTGCGAAAACAAACTATTCTGAAGACTATACCCTCAGTCACTGTCGGATGACCATTACTCAACCAGCCCGTGAAGATTGCACCACATCTGTTCATCGATGGACATGTTGTCACCATTTGTGTCCCTGCAGCTCCTTGGAAACGATACCAGCCATCGAGGGTATTGTCACCTTGATAAGGGTATTCCGAAGCAAAATCGTATTTTCTGTCTGCATCGTTCAGAGTTTGGTAATCTTGACATACATCAGCTTTACAAAAAAAAAAGGTACATAAATAAATAAGTAAGAATAACACAAACAACAATGGGATGAAAATGGATGCAGTTTTTTCCTAAATTGCTGTATGATTAAGGTGACTCAGTAGCTATTACGGGCGCACTTGTCCATGATAAACTTTGTGTTAATACTTGTAAGGCTTTAACGCGGTGACTGTGAAACTTTAGGAAAATGTTCACCTATCATTCGGTAATAATAATATGAAATTCGATTTAACTGAAGACAGATATTTTTAATGATATTGATGTTTAACTGGACCCCACTTTTTTTAACAAAATCGTCAGTGATATGTGCGCCGACCACTGCTGGAGAAGAGAATAAAAGAATTGGCTCTAGAAATGTACCCTTAAAAAAAAATACACTCACTGCTGCTAGTGGCGGTTAGAGTTTGCTTATCTTGCTGTAAACAACTAATTTCCGCGTAATCCCACACTTAATAACATTGTATCCCATATTTAATCCACGGAGTGGCGCACACGAGCCGAGGCCCCAGCCCATAAAGGTGTGAATTCCTGGAGTAAATGACACACGTGCTCATTTAGTATGCGTAATTGTATAAACAAAACTGCTTGTATGCTTTGCAGAGATCAGTCGCGGAGTAGCTCATAATCCCGACAACAATTCTCCAATTCACAGCACGGCACAGCAGCAAAGGTCGATGCAAAACTATTGCAGAATCTTGAAATTCACACAGAAGGAGTCTCACAAAAGACGGCTGTAATATTGGAAAAAATCTAGGAACTAAGTTTTCGAGCATTTAATTGTGTTCAATTTTTAACGGCTCGCACGATCGACAATCCGCTAGGCACTGTGATTCAGCAAGCATTGGAGAGGCTCCTCAAGGAAATTTGGGTTCGCATCTTTTTTCATCTTCAAACGTCAATTATATAGAAACTTTGAGTACTTCTGCTCCAACGATTTTCCTGAAACTTTGATATGGTTTGTATGAACCCAATATAAGCTGATTCCACAAATTTTGCAAAAACAACTATTGGCGATTTTCTTTTTACTGGATGCGATTTTGTTAAAAAAGAGTGGGGTCCAGTTAAGCGCTTAACGCTAAAAAAATATATATTTGTCTTAAGTTAAATAAAGTAAATAAATAACAAAATTTTAAAATAAATAAAAATAGTTAATAGACAGATAAACAGTTATCGTACCGTATTAATGGTAGATAATAAACCTGGAATAAATAAATATTATACAACGAGGATGAACGAACGAACGAACGAACGAACGAACGAACCGAGCTATATACCGAGTATTTGTTGTTTCATTTTCAGATGTGTGCAGACAAACGAGTACGTTTTAATTAAAGCTTAGAAATCAGCGACTCTTGTTCACACGAAAAAGAAAGAGACCAAAACGCTCTTATCTACCCTTAATGTTTCTGAGTGAATAATTGTTGTAGTCTCCGTGGCGCTTTGTGAGCACCCACAAGAAATACGTGTTGGTCACGGCTTCGAATGGAGTAGAAATATGTTATTGCAAGTTTCCGGTTTACGCCAAGTTCTAAATCCTTTATTTTGATGAATAATTCACAAAAAAAAAAAAAAAAAACATGAAAGAGCCCAAGGAAATTTTCCAAATATCTTTGGAGAATTCGCGGCGCCCAATGAAGCTGCAAATTAGTTTAATCAGTCTTTTAGGCGTCTTGTTTTTTTGTTTTTTTTTTTGTTTTTTTTCTTTACTTATTCAGAACTACAACATGTTTACATCTTTATACATCTCCTTGACTAATTTATTAAATAATCGGTGTAAGTACTAATTAATAAAGTTGGATCCGCAATGCGTATATATGTGGACTTTCATTTGTTTGGTGATGAATGAGTGAATGACCCAATGTACAGTATCGGTTAGACTTTCTAAAACGTCGTTCGCTTCTGGTTTCCGGTTTGGCAGTAGACCGCGGCTCTGACGCCTCGCACTCTGTGAGCTCCACTTGTAGACAAAATTTGTATCGGTCAAATATGAGTTAACAGTCACTTATCAATGAACTTTCCTTATGATCATGAAAGAAAAATTGCCTTTTAGTTTCGATGAATAACTTGAACTTAAACTTTATTTTTTTTTTGTTATCTTAATAGCCACAAAATTGCTTACCCCCACTTCTAGTAAAAACGACTAATCCAGGCGGGGGCAAGAGTTAAGCAAAAAAAAGGGATTGCACACTTTGTATAGCAGAGAAAAAGGGATATAAACAATTGATTACTAACTAATTAATTAAAAAGAAAATTAACAATACCATAAATTATACACACACATGAAAAGCTAAAAGGCAATAACTAATAACTAAATAATACAGGCTATGTTAATTTTCTAAAATGTTTAATCAGTTTGGAGACTTCAATATAGTCATCTTCACAGTTTAAAACATCAAGGAGTAGTTTTTTTTTTAATTTTATTTTGAAATTCGGATTTGTTCAGTGATTTTATTGATTGCGGGATTGAATTCCAGATTGATACGCTAATTCTTGTAAATTTTTTTTCATTTTTTCTGTTCTTGAAGTTTTTACAGCAAAGCACTCATTTGAGGACGATCTGGTGTTATAGTTATGCATTGTTCTTGTTTTGGCAAATTGGTTAAGAAGGTTTATTGGAGCAACTTGTGCGTGGATATCATACGTCGAATTACATAGTTGCAGGAAAAATAAAAATGATATTGGAAGACACGGCGGATATGACCGGAAAAGCCCAAAGTGTGCCTCTCGTGTTACTGTCAATCACTTTGAAAGCTTCTGGGTTGAAAACTAGGCTTTCTCTAGGAGTATGTAACATACTATGCTATGAATTTAATGCCATAGCTCACGGCGAATATGACCGGAAAAGCTCAAAGTGTGCCTGTCGTGTTACTGTCAATCACTTTGAAAGCTTCTGAGTTGAAAACTAGGCTTTCTCTAGGAGTATGTAACATACTATGCTATTAATGGCATAGATCACGGCGAATATGACCGGAAAAGCCCCAAGTGTGCCTCTCGTGTTACTGTCAATCACTTTGAAAACTTCTGGGTTGAAAACTAGGCTTTCTGTAGGAGTATGTAACATACTATGCTATGATATACATGGATGTATGAAAATGGGGTCAAAGAAAAGTCTCCACGGCCTCTTTAACCATGTACCTTTGAGGCTTTAGTATGCTTAAAAGAGGGTCGAGAAACGAAAAAAAAATGTTAAACTGCGCGAAAGGGTTAATAAGTCAAAGGAGAAGAGAAAAAAAAATGACATTTCCTTTAGTTTTTATATCGTCTACTTTGGAAGTTCTGGCGAGAAAAAAAAAGCGTTTACGTCGAATTTCGCACAGAGCGCTGAAAATAACGCTGACACCTTTTTCATAAAATCAGACATATATATCTAACTGGATTTGGAAAAACAAGCCTCCAGAAATTTCACGGACACTGATAGTTTTGATACTAGCCCTGAATAGAGAGCTTTCCACAAAGCATAATTGTAGCTCGGATGAATGTAAAAGCCACTTCTTTTGCCTTTTGTGGCCAAAAATACTAACACAGTTCAGGGTATTTTGCCCGAATCATGAACTATATTATTTAATTAAGAGTGTTTACAACATGACATATCAGTCTAATTTGACACCAAGATAAACGTGCAAAAACATTCGGCCGAGAGCTTGTCTTTAGCTTTCTAAGGGCATTGACTTCTCAAATAAACTGAACTTAAGCGTCCTACATCGACGTTTGATTCAATTTCAAGCAAACCAGGCAATATATCAGATATATCTGAGTATAGCGAAACGCTGGCATGTGTTGTTTATGTCAATTATCGGCTCATTGTCGACTCATTGTCGACTCATTGTCGACTCTAGGCACGCTCAAATTCAAGCCAAATATCGCCACCATCGATTAGAAATGTGCCTAACTACTGCTTCCGAGCCCTAATTCATATGCCTAGAGCCTTTTGCTGTCTAAAAGAGGCACGACGTTATCGTTACCTCCAACCGCTCCGAGTCTTTAAGTCGACCCGCTAAAGTCGGAAGTAGGATAACAGACGACGCAAACTTGCAAATCGTTGGACTTTCACCTTCACTAGACTTAATGATGCCTTCAGGCAAACCTCCTTTAGACAGCAAGTTATAGAAAGCTAACTCGATCAGCTTACTTACTTGCCACGCGCCAGAATGATCCAGAAGGATTCGTAGTCCAAACCTCGAGTAATGAAATTTGTAGGCAGTTGTGGAAAACGAGGACGGACAACTTCGAGCGAAAACAAATATATATACAGTAAAAAATCTAAAAAAAGTTTAAAAATTTAATAAAAATAGACGTTTCGGTCAAAGACCTTCATCAGTTGCAGTGCAAGTGAATAATAAATTACAATATCCTTAAATAAGTTTACAGTATAAAAAATGACATAATATTACAAAGATGATTACATAACAGGGCGTGGTAGCACATGAAAACGAAAAAAATAACCAATGATAAACAATCGGTGATTACTAAGCGAGATACTATGACAATGCGGTACAAAACTCAAGAAACACAAACCAAATAAGAATAAATAATCGAATACAATACAAATAAGATTAATGTTAAAAAAGTAACGTGATTCGTCGAGTTAGCTGAAAGTGTGAAGGGACCCGCGTGTAAAATATTCAATATTCAAAAAAGGCGGTCCCAGGTAAAACTTGTGACAAAATCCCCAAGCAAAGCCCTTGAAACTATGCCGCAGCAAGGCACAACAGGCGCCCTGAACAGGGCCCTTAAACAACAATGTAATAAATTCCCCGGTGGGGGCCCCTGAGAAAACCTAGCGCTAACAAAACTAACAAGATCCTTCGTGTTGTGGTACGGCTATTGAAAATCTTTCAGCCTTCAGTGAATTTTACTTGCAACCGTTGGCTCGCAAGTTGCCATCTTTCATCAAGGATACGACCGATTTACTTAATAGAATTGAGGATCTTAATCGGAGTGGCCCTTTTCCCGAAGGCACCATTTTAGTTTCTTGGGATGTTGTGTCAATGTTCCCTAACATAGATAATCAACTCGGTCTTACTGCAGTAAAGAAGGCACTGAATGCTAGAGAAAACCAGCTTCCATCCACTAATTGCATTTTAGAAGCGGTAGAAATTTGTTTGAAGAGCAGTCACTCGGTTTTTAAGGAAAACTTTTTCCTACAAATTCATGTCACAGCCATGGGCCCAAAGAACGCCTGTAGTTACGCGGATCTTGCCATGGGGGAAATAGATTCTCAAGCTAAATTTTCTGGCCCCATAAAGCCGGCTTTATGGTGGCGATACCGTGACGATGTTTTTGATCTCTGGCAACAAGGCCTCCCTGCACTGCATGAGTTTACTGACTTTATAAATTCTCTATATCCTACCATTAAATTTGAATTAGTTTTTTCTTAACGCGAGCTCCACGTGCTAGATTTAACTTTACATCTTATCGGGGGTTTCATTCAGACAGACGTTTATTCAAAGCCAACTGATAGCCACTTGTATCTTCCACCATCAAGTGCCCGCCCCAAACACGTTTTCAAGGCTATCCCTTATGGCGTGGCAACTAGGTTACAGAGAAACTGCTCTGAACAAGTATTTCTTGCCGAGAGAACAACTGAATATAAGGGTTATCTAGTCAATCAGGGTTATCCCACAAAACTAGTGGAAGATCAATTTTCTAAAGCCTCAACTACATCTAGAACCGATTTACTTAGAACTCGTGCCAAAGCTGAGAAGAAATTGTTTCCATTTGTAACAACATTTAATCCAAATTTACCTGATGTTGGTCGCATCATCAGAAAACACCTAGGTATTTTGGAATCCAACCCCAAACTAAAAGAACTTTTCCCGCCAAATTCCATCATAGCCTCTTTTCGAAGATCTAAAAACCTTAAGGAGTTGTTAGCGCCATCTCGTTATGGCTCTAACACTGAAGTTGAAGAGGTTGTTGAGGTTAAGGGTTGCTTTAAATGCAAAAGAACAAGATGCGATCTCTGTCGCAATTACTTTGTCGAATCAACTTCTTTCCAGAGTTTTCAAACAGGCAAGAGCTATAAGATACGATCGAAACTTTCTTGTGATTCAAAAAATGTCATTTATTTGGCTTCGTGCAAGAAATGTAATTTACAATACATTGGCTCTACAACAACAGATTTTAGAGTTAGATTTCGTAACCACAAGTCTGCTATGCTGACCAAGAAAAAGACTTGTGAGGTAGCGGTGCATTTCAACAGAACACCGCACGACTTAAACGACTTTTCTTTTCAGTGTATTGATCAAGTGCAGATAAATGCAAACAATTCTAGCAACATCGAAAAGCTTTTAATCACTAAAGAGGCATATTGGAGTGTACAGTTGTTCTCTCTGGCACCCTTTGGCTTGAATAAACGTCAGGAATTCCACTCGAAAAAAAGAATAAACTACAATTAGCGCAAAAATAACTCGCAAATTTGGCGGTTTTCTTGGTTTAGTTGTTCAAAGGCCCTGACCTTGGATCTTGTTAGCTTTGTTAGCACTAGGTTTTCTCAGGGGCCCCCACCGGGGAATTTATTACATTGCTGTTTAAGGGCCCTGTTCAGGGCGCCTGTTGTGCCTCTTTTCGGGATTAAATATGTATGATACGCAAGGATTATTTTTACAAGGGGCGGGGGTGGGTGTCGCTCACCAACCAGCACTAACTCACCGATAAGCACTTACGCCGCCACTAAGGCTCAAGGGCATCAAACTTTTTCTTCTCAAACCAAAGACCTTTAAGATTATTGGACTAACATTTTGCAACTGGTTACGTGTATTACAGTGCTTAGATTAGTTTTAATTAAAGAAATAGGCAAAGCGTCCGAGTGCATTACTGATTTATTTAAGCGCGCGAGCCAAGCTACAAGTGCAGCCGAGCGCTTCTCGCACTTTTCGACTATCCTTAAAAAAAAAAAAAAAAAAAAAAAAAAAAAATGAACTTATGTAGCGTGCCTAGTGGGAAAAGTATACAACTTCTCTGTGGATATGTGTTCTCTCTAAATCTGCCAGTGAAGGTGAAAGTCCAACGATTTGCAAGTTTGCGTCGTCTGTTATCCTACTTCCGACTTAAGCGGGTCGACTTAAAGACTCGAAGCGGTTGGACGTAACGATAACGTGGTGCCTCTTTTAGACAGCAAAAGGCTCTAGGCACATGAATTAGGGCTCGGAAGCAGTAGTTAGGGCACATTTCTAATCGATGGTGGCGATATTTGGCTTGAATTTGAGCGTGCCTAGAGTGTTAGTTTTTTTTCTCTGTTGTAAGTTGGGGACGGGTATTTCCCGCTTCATTAAATTGAAATACATCCGGGACATTGTTATTTGCGAGAAGAACCATGTCGAACAACAGGGCCAAGAAATCACTTCAAGCGATTATGTGAGTAGACCTTTTTCCTTCTATTTTCAATTTTAGGCGTTCTCCGCTTAGCTAACAGTCAGAGTTCTTTTTGATTCGCTAGTGGAGGGGAATGTTATCGCGCGGTTTTCCGGCCGACAATGAGCTGATAATTGACATAAACAACACATGCCAGCGTTTCGCTTTACTCAGATATATCTGATATATTGCCTGGTTTGCTTGAAAATTAATCAAACGTCGATGTAGGACGCTAAAGTTCAGTTTATTTGAGAAGTCAATGCCTTTAGAAAGCTAAAGACAAGCTCTCGGCCGAATGTTTTCACACGTTTATCTTGGTGTCATATTAGACTGATATATCATGTTGTAAACACTCTTAATTAAATAGTACAGTTCATGATTCGGGCAAAATACCCTGAACTGTGTTAGTATTTTTGGTCACAGAAGGCAAAAGTAGTGCCTTTTACATTCATCCGAGCGACAATTATGCTTTGTGGAAAGCTCTCTATTCAGGGCTAGTATCAAAACTATCAGTGTCCGTGAAATTTCTGGAGGCTTGTTTTTTTCAAATCCAGTTATATATATATATATATATATATATATATATATATATATATATATATATATATATATATATATATATATATATATATATATATATATATATATATATATATATATATATATATATATATATATATGGCTGAATGAAGAAATGAAACCCATCCCGTAAATACAACATGTAAGGTAATTGAATGAAAAAGAAGAAAGAATTGCCCTGAGCGGGATATATATATATATATATATATATATATATATATATATATATATATATATATATATATATATATATGGCTGAATAAAGAAGTGAAACCCATCCCGTAAAAACAACATGTAAGGTAATTGAGTGAAAAAGAGCAAGAATTGCCCTGAGCGGGATTTGAACCCACGTCCCCCTGAAACCGGTAGGGTGTGATGACCACTACACTATCAGGACAACCACGCTGTTAACGCGGTTATTTTAGATAGTGTTTTTTGGGCCGTTCGCGGGCATCCCGGGATTATTTCTCCGGGTTGAGATGGGAAAGCCTGCAACCCCTTCATAGCCTTAAACCTTATATAATCGTATTTCAAAAAAAGTAAAGCCGTTGCATTTACTTGTGAAGATAATTTACTAGGCAAAGTTTGAAGGAAAATTTGTTTTCCCCCGACCAGAAATGCGATGGTCCGCTTTAAAGGACGTTGCCACTTAAGATCTACTGGCCAATGCGGATAACAAACGACGAGATTAGAGCAAGAGCACGGTTGGAGACAATAAGTAAGCAAGTGGCAGGGAGGAGATGGACGTGGTTGGGTCACGTTCTCAGAATGAATCACCACTCACATCCACGAATCGCTCTCACGTGGGTGCCTGAAGGTAAACGGACACGCGGTCGACCTCGCGAGACATGGAGCAGGACTGTGAAAAGGGAGCTGGAAGAGAACGGTTTAAGAATATTGGCAGCAGCGGCCTCGACTGTGGAGGACAGGACAACCTTGATGAAGAGAGCCTGGCGCCCAATTCTCCACTTGAAGAGTGCATAAATGATGATGACAAGCCAATAACTTCTGGCAATTTTTGAATTTGAGAAATTGCTCTAGTCGTGGTACAAAATAAGTTATCCCTGATATCACTGAAAAAGTCTTAGAGGAATAAATGTTCAAAATTGAGAGAATAAACTTATGTAGGCCACTGTATAAGCTTACAAAACGTGTGGCTACTTACTTAGTAACATTGTAATTAACTCGAGCAAAAACTAATAAATGGGAGCATCGCATTTAGGCTTGCCTAAATCTATATATTATTTGTTTAGGCCGTGTTCACACTAAGTGCCCTAGCACTGGTACCTGAGCACCGGCAAAAAAAAAAAAAATAGCCTCGTGTTGAGACACAGAAAACCAAAGTACCGAAGTACCATGAAGTGTCCGAATACAAGGTCGAGACCTTGTACTCGGGCACGGGCACCGTGCTCGATTTCTGGCATGAGTAGCTGAAAAAAAAAAGATGCGTTCATATTAGTGCCCACCAAGAATCGTACTCGGGCACCGTGCCCGGGCATCAAGTATGAACGCAGCCTTATTTATAGTGTCCACAATTGATGCACAGTGCTAAATACTCTGACTCGTAAATAAAGTGATTTATTTATTATTTTAATTTATTTTAAGTCAATATCCTGTGAAAACGCAAATCTTCTAAGCTACAATACAGTGCCGTCCATAGTAATTATTGTTCTCAAAAGGAAGTGCGAAACTCAAACAACAAATGTTTCGGCTGCACTTTTTAGGAGAACATAAAATCGGACAACAATGTTCGGACTAAATTTGAGTTTCGTATATTTTTGATCATGAAATTTGGGACTTATAGTTAGACTACTCCAGCCAAGGCCACCCAAGCAAATTCTTTGCAAATTTACTAATAGCATTTGCGTGCCGAAACGATAAAAATTGTCACAAAAGTATTGATTCTTATTTGTCAAACACTTGTTGTTAATATACGAGAATCTCAATCATTAATTTGCAAAGAATTTGCTTAGGTGGCCTTGGTTGGAGTAGTAGCACTGTAAAACCCTGAGCCATGTTTCAATTAGGACGGGTGGAAAACGACATTTAGTTCGCCCCCATAACTTGATATCACGAAACTACGATAAAGATTGCCCACAGGAAAGAAGGATTGGTCATTAAAAATGATTAAAATGGCAGCAAAACAAGTCCAAAGTCTACAGAAACAGAACTTCAACCAGTTTCAAGATTTCCGATGAGGGAGGAGAGCAAGAACACACGATATCCTTATGAAATTGTCTAAAATGGCATTCTTAACCAAGAGTGTCTCACTCATTTTGAAACTGGTTGTAGCGAGCATTGAAGACACGGTCACGCAGTTGAATGACGGATAATTAAACTATGTGTATTTAACTGGTTATCCTGTAGTACTTTCACAAGCTTTGCATGTTTTAAAGATGCATAATTTCGCCGTAATGTGTTTATTGTAATGTAATGTGTAATGTAAAACTTTTTTTAGACACTGGAAACCATCGGTAAATTAAGACTTTGAAGATAGTCCGGGGCAAGTCCATTCATGGTTTTAAACATCGTCAACGCTTTCTGTTTCTTTCGTCGAAGAAATAGCCTCTCTCAGTCGAGGGTGGACAGAAGGTAGTTTGAGCTCGTATCAAAGGGTAATTTCGTAATAACTCTGGCTGCACGATTCTGTAATTTTTCTAGCTTATCACTCAAGTAACCACTCAAACAGTCCCAGACAGGGCTGCAGTAATCAAAATGTGGCATAATTAAAGCGTTATAAATTTGAATTGCGGTCCCTTTCGATATAAAGGGCCGCACTCGTTTAATGGCGCCTATAGCCGAAGAGACTTTTTTGCAAATCTCTTCAACGTGTTTAGACCAAGAGAGATGAGCATCAATGGTAAGACCCGAAGGGTTGGTATGATCAACTCTCTTGATAATTTGGTCATCAATTTTGATTTCTACGTCGTCACATTGAACAGATAGTCTTTCCTTGATCCAATTACCATTAGCTCTGTTCATGAGTATTTGTTTAAATATACATAGCTCAAACTGTTTCGACGGAAAAAATGGACACTTCTTGGTCTGAGAGTGTATCTTGAGTCTATCTTTCCGAACATTTTAGTTTAGAAAGTTTACAAAATGAACGGAAAAAAAGCCGTGGCTGGGGTCATCGCTTTGGTGTCACTCTGTGCCCACCGTGGGAAGGCTCCAGTTAGTATTTATTTTTTTGTTACAGGCCACTATGAAGACATTTCTATTGTCCCCTCCAAAAGAAGGATGTGCCAAGGCTCTGTTAGGGATACATCCATTCGGCACTTTTATTTTTAACATTGCCGCCCTTTACATCGTTCATGGATTATATTTTACGCGTATGGTTTCAGCAGCTTTGTGGTACCTACAAGGAACATTGTTTCTTTTCCCGTGTTTTAAACCCTACAATCAGGTTAAAAATATGGATTACACGGTAGATGCGCTTATGCCTGATGGTATTGCTTTCCCTTGTCATTTTCGTTGGTCTATGTTTAAACAACCATTATTAAGGTTATAGAATTATAAAACGCAGCCTGATCTCCGAGATGGTTCACACAGAGGCCATTGCTTTTGGTTTAGTCAGTGCCACAAAAACGGTATTGGCATTCTCGGATAAACCCGTTATCCAAAAGGTAGACGTAGTAACGGCTACAGTTCTTTGCTTGAACGTGGAAACTTTTTTTGACTGCCTCAGCATTGTTGCACTCACCGTAAACATTACGGAAATGGCCGTCCATTCGAGCTTCAAGGCCTTCTGCAGGATGAGGGCCTATCAACCATCCTGGGAAGTTAACACCACATGCCCTTTTTTCTGGACACTTGGTTGGCATTCTTGTTCCTGCATCCCCCACAAAACGATACCAGCCAGTAACAAGATTATTGTCACATGGTTCCTCAGCGTGTTGACCAGATGGTTTAATGTATGTAGTTTTTCTATTCCCATTGGTGAGATTTGTGTATTTGTGACATACATCAACTAAAAAAAAAGCAATTAAAACAAGAGAGGATGAGGTAAATCATAAAATGACATTTACCGAGATATGAGCCATAAAAAGAACAAAATAAAAATTAGTTTGCTATTGCTTAAAATTTCTTAAGTACTTACGCCTAATGCTATCAAACACGAAAGACAGTGTTTCATTGGGATATCCAATTATCAAGAAGACAGTTTAAAAAATACGACGCGCAGAGCGGAGTATATTTGACGAAATTCGAAGATGGATAACAGAAACACTGTTTCGAGTGTTTGAGAAAATCTTCTCAACCGAAACAAAAACTAAGGAGTGAACGAAGAAATAAAATCGTAAAAATCTATGATCGGGTATTCAAACTTCCTTTCCTTTGCCACTGTTTTTTTTTTTTTTGTTTTACTTGACGAATTACTAGTTTAAGAAATAATTGGTACTGTTTTCTATAAAAAAAGGATAGTAGTATAACCGGAATTCAACGAATACCACTTTATGTGCCAGAGTATTATTTTCGTGTTTTAAACCTCTCACCGTAATAACCTGGCTCGCTCGCTCGCTCACTCGCTCGCTTCGGTTATTACGGTCAGAGGTTTAAAATACGAAAATAATACTCTGGCACATAAAGTGGTATTCGTTGAATTCCGGGTATACTACTGCACAGGGGAGCGCTCGAACCGTATTAAAACCGGATAACTGGAGGAGTTGTTCACTATTTAGATAGCAACGCCACCCCTGTTATATCGTTCAAACAGGGGCTATGGTTCGTGGATCAAACGCACCAACAGTTACCGAGGCCATTCAAAACATCCCTCCGGCGCTTCGTGAAAAAATCTGCAAGGAGTATCTTACCATAAAACTGAGGCAGAGAGCGGCTTTGGGCTGGGACAAGGTGCGCGAGTATATCCCAAAACTGCCTTTCTGCCATTACAGGAAGCGGATTGTACAAAAGAGATGTTTTGATTATGACAACTGCAGTTTCGAGAGATGTTGTTTTTTCCGGCTACGCCACAGGAACTTACAGTAAAGTATGTCTCAGTTCGAGTTAATATTTTTAATAGAAAGATATAACCGTGGATACGACGATTTTCACAATTTCTATATGAACCAAGTTAAGTCGTAATTTCAGGCAAGTTTCCTACTACTCGAGGTGAAATTCTGTAAAGCGGAACCGTTGCGTGACATTTTCTCAGAAAGAGACAGGACACCAATATTTCTATTTCCCACGCCCCTTGGACGAGCAGTACAAAACAAACATGGCGGGTTGACTCGCGATTTAGTGTTTGGGCCGAAAAAAAAACGAAACAAAACAGATATTACAAAACAAATACGCAAAGTTAACGCGCTGTAAGTTTTTGTGCCCCCACAGAAGCTGGCAAAGTGAAGCGAAGAGAAGAAATCGAGAAATAACAGGATTTGATCAAAGAAGTTCCATCGTTCGATCGATCGAACTTTCCTGAATAACGCACGCAATCGAGCCTGTTTAATTTTCCTCTGCTTCTCGCATGGCTTCAACGACTTGATATGTTATCCGTCTGACCTCGTTCTGCCAAACGGGTGTAGAAAGTTCGGTTGAAATAAATCGCGTGGAAAAGCACAAACATTTTAGCCTTCAGACACTCTTGGCTATATTCTATTTACCAATTTTTACCATGTCTCTAATTATGCTGACATTATCCGGATGCCCAAAAGCGCATGCGTACGTGCTCAAATATTGCGAAATTTAGGTGAAGGACAGAGAGAAGTGCACCACAAGAAAAAGAGGGGCAAATCGGATCAATATAAATAGTGATCGTGCCTAGAGGACTGACCATCCGTAAGCAAGGCCACTTATCAGGTATGATTTAAATATATTACTTGTATGTGCGATTAACGATGTCTAAGAATTTTTTTGTCAAGACACAGATTGAATTATGTTTTAATAAGTGATCACAAAATCAAGGTTTTGCTCATCCGCTCAAAATTAAACTGGCGCGATTTGTCAAAATGCCCTCCATAGTTTTTCGTCTAGCGCGCTTTATTTCCACGGGCCAAACTAGATATTTACATAATTATGACAAACACATAGCATACCTCTCTCTTGTGAACTCCTTATTCCAAGAGCTAATGGTATAACCTGCGAATTATGACCCTCTGAAATCAGTTAAAATTTGGCATGTAAATTGAATCGTGATAGTTGTATTTTTCAAACGGTTGAAAATTGGAGAAATTTGCTTCAAGATGAAATATAGCTAGAAATAATGACCAAAGGATAGATAAGAAATTGTGTAAAAATGAGATCAAGGGAAGTTTTCAGCTTTCTGTACTAGCGTGTTGAAACTGCTCTATTTTGCAGAAATTCCATCCGCCATTATTTGGTGTTCGGGCAGGATCAGGCGGTATTTCCAACTTTCGCAGATTTCGCAAAAAAATAAACTCGCTGGAACTTTTAAACAATATTTTTGAAAATAGTTCACCAAAAGGGTCTTTTGGACGAAATAAAAGAAAATTCGAATTTTCGGTCCTGTCTCGGGATTCTCGAAAAATACAGTCAGACGCTCTTAAAACAGCACGTTTTTTTTTTTTTTTGACTCGTCTTCTCGGTTTCCTGTGGAATTGACCGATACAATTTACACTAGTCCTTAGTGACTTTTGGACACATGTACTGTTAAGAAATCCGCCACGTTTACGATCCGTGATCCGCCGACACTTTGTTCAGACTTGTCTGAAATATTTTATATCGCCAGCCTGGTAATATAGCATGTCAAAAGGTGGATTTAGAAATATCAGGGTCGAAGGGTAGTCGCTGAGCAAGTAACACTGAGAGTGTTATAAATTTGACAGAAGATTTCAATTGGTTCATCTTTTTTGGCTGGGTATTAGTGTTGTTCTTCCGTGTCATGAAGTTTACGAATTCAAACATTATTTATGTCTATTTTTTGCACTCTCGACACTTGAATGGCGAGGAATAGAAGGACGAATTAAGGTTACACAATACCTTCGAGGGTGTCCTTCGGGAAAAAAATCGTACGCGCGTTGTTTTAAAGTAAACTACTTCAAACTATATATCAATAGAAAGGTAAAGAACTGTAGAATTTGAACAAAATATCAAAATTTCGTTAGAATCCGTCAACTCTACATACCCTATTAATTCATTCAAAGAGATGGGATTCTCGTGTGAAACGATTGCGAGTTTTCGCCATTTGAAGATTTGTAAACATGTTACGCCCTTCTGTCAACAGGATATGCCGCCGGCCAATGAGATGATGGCACACAGCAAGCGAAACGATGTTTGCGGGAATTCAAAGGCATTAATAGTGTGACAGTCACGTATGTTCTCTTTGTTGAACTTGAGCGTACGAGAGAAACGGAAAAACTAAGAAAAATATGCGGGGGAAGAGTACAGAAAATGAAGTAGCAACGGGTAGTTCGATTTGTTCGAAGGATTCCTTGTCGCTCTCGACCAAGTTTTTCTTCTTGCTTTCGGCAAATTCCGCTTTTGTCTTCTTCATAGGTCTTGTTTCGTTTTTTTGTCGCTGTCCAAAGACTTTCCTTTATTTTTTAACTCGTTTCACGACCTCAGTAAGGCCAAAAGGAGAATCGAAGAGCGATAAAACGAAGATTGACAATAAAAGGAAAGCAAAATCACATGTAAACAAAACAATGCTAATGATGTCCTTGTAATAAGAGCTCGCTGATAAGGCCGTTTCGCGCAAAGACATCGCCGGGGAATGAACGCGCTATGACGATTATGACACCTAACTATTTTATTAACGTTTATTTAAAAACCTTTTTTTCGAAATAACTCGCGCGCGTTTTAAGATTCTACTTTCATTTTTGGGGAAATGTTAGATTTAAAGTAAATTTGTATTTTAGTCCAAATTTTTTTTTTTCGACAAAAGTAGACCTCTGAAGGTATTGTGTAACCTTAAGTGATTGTTCCTGCTTTTACATAGTAAACTCTGCCCTGAAATCAAATTGGGTTAACTTTGTACCTGGTATGAAACCTCCCAACCGGGTTACCAAATGAACATGCCTCGACAGAGACAACATTGTGTCTAGATATAATGCTTGTTTTTTTTTTTTTTTCTTTTTTGCGCCTGTTGCATTATGACAAGCAGGCCCGTAGAGAGACTTTTCTGATAACAACCGAAGCAAATGCCAAGCGCCGAAGCTAGGGGGTTAAATTTTTAAGTCTAGAAGTCGAGAAATGCCATTTTTAGGTGATATTAGAGAAAAAGAAACACTCCTATCATATTACCTTCTTACAGCAACACGGAAAAAATAGATGTTTCAAGATTTTGAAAGTGGCAAGTATCTCGGTTTGCCTGTTACTAGCTACGGCTATGGCAAACATAACTATAAAGGGCTAAAGCACATTGTTAATCAGCTCACCTTTCTCGCAATTTTTACCGGTAAACCCACGTTTACAGCTGCACGTGTATCCGTTGACAACATCATTGCAGGTTCCACCTTTCAGACAAGGATTACTGGCACAGTCGTCAATGTCTAGAATTTAATGAATTTGTGTAAGCCTTGGACTAACAAAATGCTAAAGGGAGATCTTTGTCAGCTTCGAGCGCCACCCAACTCGAGGAAGCTAAGGAAGTTTAAGTTTTACAATGAGTGAATGAAAGAAGAAGCTACTGAAAGTTTCAGAGCCATTGAGAAAATCTCCTTTTGAAAATTACGAAAAGAAATCTCCAGGGGGCAGGGGAGCGGCATCCACCCCCACCCCCGTATAACTAAATAACCGTTGCGTATGGTTAATTTTTTATATTCCAGAAAAAAAAAAATTCTGTTGGCAACCTGAAAAACGTAACACCCAGGACAGGAGTTACAGAATTATTATATGTAAATAAATGCAGACAGAAGCTTTTGTATTTCGGCCTTTTTCGAAAATGGTGCCATGAGAGCTAGGAGGAAAAATGAGGATGCTTTGCTGCCAACATGTTCCAGATTCTGAAATTAGGAAAATCTATAAAATGGAAGTAATTTAGCTCTTATTTCCGATTAATAAATATTGAATGTCTGATTTTCAAACTATAGTTAACTTGATGTTAGAAATCAGATCAGAATTCCAAAATCAGAAATCACAAACCAGAAATAGGAAATCAGAAATAAGAAAACAGAAGTCGGAACTTCTGTTCAAAATTGAGAAATCAGATATTAAAAGCGGGATTTCAGATTAACCACCTGTGATGCTCAATTCCGTTAATCTCGTTTTATATCAGTTACGAAGTCAATAACGCAAATACATTGAATCGGAAACCTTTTCAAAATTCTTCTGCCAAGGATGGGTAAAAATATACACGTTTACTTCCGGTGGCAACTTTTAGCCTGACCACACTTTACAGTTTCACAGATTTGAAAAATCAACAGCAAACTTTCCTTGCTACATTGATCTAATTTGGGTGTTAGACGCTTTTCTGGTGCGGTTTTCCGATATTTGAATGGTCGACATTTACTGAGATCTGGGCTTAATATTCACTGACTACACGTTGTCGCTGCTATTTGCTGAGATGTCTTTCATACTTACCATGCTCGCAGTGTTCGCCTTTGAATCCAGGAGCGCACGAACATCGATATCCCTTGTTTGTAAAACCGGACAGACAAGTTTGCGTTGTTCTGGCACGGCCCCTGCCCACTCTTTCCACAGTTGTTCTAAATACAAAAAAAAAAAAAAAACATTAAAGGGAAAAGAGTTAACTGAAGACAGGCAATATTAGAAAATATATATACAAAAAGTGCTCAATGTGTTTTGTTTTGTTATAAAGTATGTAAAGAAATGAAGATAGCACTATTGCGGCTCGTGTTTTCCTTTACACTTGTTTCGCGCTCTCGACAATTCCTTGCGTCATCCAATTTTAACATTATTATCTAATGGTAGTTACAGTGTACTATTATGTTAGGAGAATTTAAATGTTCAAATCAGGACATATGAGCTAGAATTATGTCCAGTGGTGACGTCTTTTTCAATGTGTGCAGGTGATTTCTCTGTTAAGGTAATAATAACGTATATTTTGGAAATAATTTGCCTAAAACAATACTCTACCGTTAATCCCTCATTGTCGACAAATATTGGCGTGTCTACTTGAACAAACAATTGAGAATAACATGAAATAGGCTTCTTGGATTTTCAATTTGTCACGCGTCCCGTTCAATACTTACGTAAATCCTATCAATAATAATAAAATAATTGTTGTATTTCAATACAGCGTCTTGAGATGTTACCGGCCTGTACGTGTTGATTGCCAAAAAAAAATTGCCTTTTCATTTCCTAGCTCAAAACGGTTAGTACATACATTAGTTTTCTTAATGGACTGCCATAATTTTCCCTTTTTATGTTAGTTCAGAAAATGGTAATTTATTTTTCTTCTTGTCACTCCCGACTGCTCGGCAATGCGTTGTGAAAAGACAAGAGGATTCCGCAAATGTAGCACTTTTTCGAATGGGACATTGTTCTTTTGCATTAAAAAAGTTGATCTCCCTCATTGTTGCGCGACTATTGCCTACTCATTGGGTAAAAAATGTACGATATAGAAATGACAATTGATATGATAATCATCCTTGGTAGGAATTGTTTAAATTAAATAAAACATGACAGAGAAAGGGACATCTTTGTGTGCAGGGAAATATCACAACACTATGTAAGAGAAAAAAAAATCACAACTTGTTAACAGAGAAGAAAATGGAGCAGGGTCGTATTGCAGCAACACATCGCGTCGTGCCACAGTAAAACGTGTCGCTACAGATAAATTGTCCTGCTCAACTTTGCACATACTGGTTGAGGTTATTTTGTCCCTGTTATATGCATGCCGCTGTGGAAATAGTCCGAGCTACTGCTTGCGTCTCTATTTGTGTCTGCAGCTTAAACAAATGAGGTTAAAAAATTTATAATTTATAGTATATTTTATACCTTAGCGCCACGATAATAATAAACAGGGTTAGTCTTCAGGTCTTCGCCATGCTCCATGTGAGTGGAGTTATTCAGCTCACATTCATGCATTGTACTGCCAGGATCTTCATTTTTGATATCGAGACTGACGCAGGCATCTTCCATGTAGCAAAGATATTCACATTCGTCCAAGTTCTTGACCTGAAGCACACTTTTTATCGTGTGGTTCATCAAACGTCGCCCAGCATAGAAATAGTAGGCTGGAAAGTACAATTCACGGTCTCGTTCTGAAAGAAAAACAATTAAATAAGATTATTCATCAAAAAGGAATTTTTTTTTTAAAAGGAACGAAAAAAAACAACAACAACGAACTAATAAATACAAATTAAAGAAAGGGATAAGGTAGACTCATCACGCGGTGCTAACAATGGACGTTGTAGTTGAATTTTGTGTTATTGATGTTGTGGTCGTTTTTTCCAAAATCTATTTAAACAAGGTGTTTACGATGTTAATGCATAAATTGGGTTATATTGCTTAAGATTTCAATTGAACTATTTGTCACTGTATCTGGATTAACTTGCAAACTGCAATCATTTTAAAGACTGCACAAAAGAGTGGAAAGTAATTGGCGATCACTTTTCCACAAAATATATATATATAAAAAAAAAGGAATGCAGTGCCGAGCTCATCTCTGTTATGAGAATTTGGTGATGGATCAAGGCAATGTCCTCTGCACTTGTTTGCTTGGGATAATATATCACTAACTGGGCAAGAAGAAAAGAAATGGGGATGGCAATTGTCAATTTTTAACGTGCTACGAAACAAGACCGAATTTTTGCTCTTTATTCAGTATGTCACAAAAGCGGAAACTTAAAGGAGCTCTGTCACGAGGATTTCGCGGATTTTTGGTCTAAACTGTTCTGAAATTAGTGGTAGACAACTTAACCTATGAAAACATTATCTTTGAAGATCTAAAGGAGATATAACCCGAATAGAAATTAAACTACGGCTTAAAAAACGATGTTTTTTAAAGCGGAAAAACAACTTTAAATGTTTAACTAAACTTTTCAAGTTGTAATCCATTTCCACTGTAGCCATCTGCAGCTAAAGACGCTTGTTAACAGTTTCGGTGCTCTAATATAGCAATTGTTAATAAAAATGGATTTTTATTTTTTGTTTTCTTTCGACACAAAATATATATTTTGGTTGCTCAAAAATCTGTCAAAATCCATGACAAAGCCTCTTTAAAGTAACATTTTGTGAAATATGGCTCTGTTGTGCCTTACTGCAATATAGAAATACGTTGCCGTCGCTGAATGGACTGAATAGAATGACCTTCCAAAAATTTGATGAAATATTTTTTCATCACTCGTCTCCTTACAAATGAGCTAATATTGCAAAGATTTATTCCAAGCCGAAGACTCTAGAAAATTACCGAGACAACGCAAGAATGCAAGAAAGCGCAGCTCATTCGAACAAACTTTAAAACATCACAAATCCCAGGTTAACATTATCAGGTAGCGATGTATTAGTTTCACATATTCTCAAGAATACCAACAATCTTTTGGTAAATTTAACAAGATAGATAGAAAATATACGATAGAGATAGAAAATACAAATTTACATACATACAGTAAAGGGATCTTTTTAACTCACCCTGTGCGGCAGATGAACAAGGCACCATTGAAATCCATGACATGAAAACGAAGAGCAAAAAACAGCTCATTCTGAAACCACAACGGATGTCCTTGGTTCTTAGGTCTCCGGGACAAGTCAAAAAAGTGTTGGGTAAGCACCAGTCGAAGTAGCAGCTCAAGCTAACACCGACTAATGAAAGCTGGCATGTTATGACACTCAGTTAACAAAACTCGTGAATGCGACACGTAAGCCAATAAAGTTAAAGCTTGGCATAACAGGCTGTCAATTTCCGCTTTTTATAAGACTCTTGTTTTAATTAAGTAGTTTTTAAAAACTAATTAAATATCTGAGTTATTTAATTAGTTTATTTGCACAGTGTTTGTCGACGATGCTAATTCAGTAGACTGTTCGATCGTACGTGTTTTTAAAAGTGGTATAAACAAACAGCTTATACCTTTGAAATTTCCAATGATTTCGAAATTCTTACGATGTTCTTTGCATTATAAGAGAAATTGAAATTTAAACCAGGTACCAAATACATGTGAAATTCCGGTTTTCGAAGTCCAGATCGGCATTTAGTCTTCAATTCAAAATAGCAATTCTTCTTTTAAGAAGAATTTTTTTTTTAGAATTTTGAAAAAAAAAAAATTCTAGTCATATCAACGTTTTTCAAGTGAATTGGATGGGTTATCGAAAATTATAGTTTTCCCTCGCTCAGGATTTTCCTTATTTTTCTGGCTTGTTTCCATCACAATGGTCTCGAATATTTTTTTGTTGAATATTCATGCAAGTCAAGTGATTGTCAGAACAGCGAGATGTTTAAACATCTTTTAAGCTCATTTAAGAATTAGATAAATTCTGCAAAATGGCAAGAATGCGAAAGATGAAGATTCCCATCATGGTTATTCAAAGATTTTTGTTTTTTTTTTCATCTTGAATTGACAAAACAACATCAAACCAGCTGCTTGTTCTTTGACGTCGTCATTCTTTAAGACATTTACATGTCTATTCAAGGACGCTGGGCCAAAGGGTTGTTTAACGAACATCTACAATATAATACATAAACAATCGAACTTAATTCTTCGTTCTTCCAAAACTAATTACCTAACAGATTTCTTATTTTTATCCAACATCGTATTTTGCAATTATCGTTGGCGGTTGTTGATTCTTAAAAAGCAGCCGTTTATTCCGCTTTGCCGTATTGCGAAAAAGAGTGTCGTTAAACAAAAGTTTGTTTTGCATTTTGTTTTCTTTTAAATTAAATCTTAAATCACCTCGCTTTATTTCGCAAAATAGTTGATATAAATTTGCGGATTAAAATTTTTCATGAATTAATATATCCGACCGCCGCGATGTTTTCAAGGAACCGAAACATCTGACCCAAAGACAAGTTGCCGCTTTCAAACTCTTGGCATTTTGGACGGTGACACGAAAAAGCACCCTTTTCCGTTAATGGGATGTTTAAAGTATTCATAGTTGCAACTTAAGTTATCTGGCAAAGCTAACAGGCCATATATTTTATTGACGCATTCTAATAAGGTCTATTGGGAGACGACCGCGTTGGTGCTTAAAGGGACAGTTTCACGGTTTGGCGCATGTCCATAAATCAAAATACTTTTTTCGCTTTTTAACAATGTTATCGCTTAGTAAACCCCACTCACATGTAGTTCAGTAATCACATACTATGATTAGACGTACCAAAATGACGGATGACCAAAATTGTGAGAAGATTTTAGTGGATTTTACAAGCTTAGTGGACCGTTGAATTTAGTTTTGGCCCGTAGGATTTATTCCACGGTTGATGATTTTATGGCTATTTGCATGCGAAATCAGGCAACTCGCTTCCGACTGGTTCATAAACAATGAAAAAGCGGGCCTTGCAATAAAGCGTGCACAGGCGAATATATAATATGGACATGCGCCGAACCGTGAAACTGTCCCTTTAAGAGCGAATGCCAGTTAAAATCGCGCAAAATTGAATTTTCGCGGCCAGGCTCAAAATTTTGATTTCCTTCATATTTTGTCTATAGATAAACATTACCAAATAACAAAACGTGGTGTAGTTTGTTTTTCCAAAGACCGCTTCAATTTGTCGAAAATCGAGAAAAACTATTACTGCTGTCGGCGACTTCAAAACACCCAAAATTTGAGACAAAATCGGCTGCTTGCAAAACTTTGCTTGCATGCAAAAGGCATGGAATTTGGGGAAAATCTTTTCCAGTGTATTAATTTATGAAGACTTTTACTCCTAGTTTAGTGGTAAATTTTCATCTGAGCGATAATCTGGAAGGTAAACAATAATATTTTAGAACTGCGTATTTTTCAAGCGACAGAAGTTTTAATTCAACTTGAAAAACGCGATTGCAATTTTAAGCATGTGCTATACCTTGGTTTTTCCTCAAACTTAAGCTATAAGATATTTAAACATTGTTCTAGAACATGTGTAAAAACTGGCTTGTGTAATTTAGTTTGCTGGTCACACGAAGTCTTCGAAGTTGAGCAAATTTTCAGATGAAATATGAGATAATTGAATAATTAACGCAAGCGCTCTTTCACTACCAAATGGATCCATGGCACTTCCTGGGCACTTCCCGAACAGAAATCTGATTTAAGTGTAAACATCGAATTTAAAATCCTTTTCCTTAAACATGTGGCACGTATTCTGCCTGTTGTTGACTTCTTTGAAGCTAAAATGTACTGATTTAGAAGTCCGCTGTTTTAATTTGACCTTTATACTGAATGAAGGTCATGGCCGAACATTTACGTGCAGTTTAACAAACCTCTGATATCACATTTATTTATTTAATATTACTGGGGAAGGGCTTTTTTCTCAGTTCAGTCCGCTTAATTGGTTAGAACAAAGTCGTGGATTGAGAAAGGGTGCAGTGATCAGCGTAGCCTTATTGTTGCCCCGTAGATAGACGGTGTTGCGTGACGAGGACAAGTCATTCGCAAAAAAAAACACAAAGAAAAGGTTTTATAATAATATATTCTGTTTGCTTGCAGTACTTAATTTAATTAACCATCCAGTTTTTTTACACCTCAACTGTGGGAGGCCAATGTGGCCTTGACAAAAGGGACAGGAACAAAATAGAGGAATGTATTCCTTTCGACAGTGGCACTTTGTTGAATTAATTCTGGCAAAAGCACGCATCTTTTCCAGCTCCACGAATATCGATTGTCCGAATTCCATTTGCCCGAAAAGCGAAGCTTTGAGGGCAACTGTGAAAAAGGGACAGTCTTTCAGCCAGGGGCATTATCCTCTAATATACTAGCAAGGCAGAAAGGGGTTTCTTTATTTTATAATCCACCGATTAATTTCTACAACGTACTGTTATAATTTGGGTATTGGTTGGAGATGTCGAGTTTCCGGACATATGTTAAGTGCTTCCAATATAAGCATATAGAGGTTTCAGCAAACGACACTTTTTGTTTATGACTCACCCCGCTAAAAGTGTTTTTTTGTTTTTTTTTTTTTTTGGCTTTTGAGATATCTTGAGTCGATTATTTCATTTGCTGTCCCCAATCGAAAAACACGAATTATTGATTATAATTATGGGGTCGGAAGGCGGCGTCTATTGAATGGCACACGAGAGAGGTCACGAGAGTCCATATAAAACAAGGGTCTAACATCTAGTAAGCTTCTGAGGAAATGGTAGATTCTGTCCAGTCATCGGGGGTATTCCCTGAATCGATGTTACATTGGGGCTGCGACTGTGGCTGCGACTGGTACCTCAACCGTTTTTTCTCTTGTCAACGGAAAAGATGCTTAGAAACGTATCAGAGATTTTCCTCCTTGCAGCACCATCTGGACCTTGGAAAACATGAACGTCCTTCAGAACATAAACTACTTCTTGACAGTGCAGTGCTCGACTATGCAACAGGAACCGTCTGCAGGTGGTGTGTCACCTGATACAGGAACTTAGAAAGCGACTAATCCTTTCGAATCTACCGTGTGTACCAATCGGATGGGCCCCGGAAGTCCAGTCACGTTTGAAGAACACGATTTACAGAAAAGCAGAAAGATTATTTTTCCAGCAAATTCCTTATTGGGAAAGCAAACGGCCAGAAAGTGGATACAGCGTCAGTTGTCAAGGCCACGATGACTGCCCGGCCGGGAGAGCAGTGGGAATTTAACCGACTTTTTACCAATTCTGAATTTCTGACACGCCAGCAGAATTCAGTTTTCTTCCCAAGACTGGTCTAACTAAAAGTGATTTTGACAAAAAGCAGAACGCAAAGAATGACGAAGTTTTCGGTACGTTAAGATAGCGAAATTCTTCAAGAAGTTGCTCTTAATCCACCCAATCTGAAAATCCGAATCTGAAATTAAAATTCAGGCTATCAAAGTATATCCCAATTGGCGGCAACAAGGGGAAGACGAAAGCTCCTTACTCCCACTTACTCAACATGAGAAAGTAGTGTTCTATAGGGCATTCAATAAGCCCAGAAGTATAAACTTCTGTTAACATGTTATATATCGGCAATATATTCCTGAAAACATTTACAGAGTGTATCGGTTTAGGTCACGAGTTAAGCTCCAAAATAAGTAGATAATTGCTGACCAGAGTCCATCAGGCGCGTAATTTTTCTTAGAATTGAGTACAGTTCTCGCTAGAGATGATGAGTCGTCACAGCATCATCCAGGTAGGACCCAGGCAGAGTCACCCACTGACAGGCCACGTTTTAGTCTAATACCTTAATTGTGAAATATTGTCGAAATATCAGGACTTTCCAAGAGTGGGTTGGGGGATCACACTGTGTCACACCCAGGGTACTTACATGGTCCACTGCAGATGTTCGGTCCTGAAAATGAAGTATGTAACTATCTAGCACTAGAAAAGATAAATGACATGTCGATTCTTTGGATTCGCGCTTTTTCGCCACCTGAATTAAAAGGTTTGTATGTTGTTTACTTAAAGGGGGGGAGGGGGTCACGAGCACCCCAGGACACCCCCCTCCCCCTTGGCTATGCCCCTGAATATGATCGAAAAGAGTAAATATACAGCCAGCAAAATTTGGTGTTACCAGAAGTCCATAACTAGAAGTCTACATCTCTGGTAATAGGCTTTGAGATATGTCTTTCGCGTGTACCTCGCGTTCCTCGCGTGAAGGCTATTTTTAGAACAGCTTTGCCGCGAACAAGTAGCCAATCACATTGAAGTATTTTTTTAATTCGCGCCTTTGATTGGTTGAACAAATTTTTGAAGAAAAGCAGAACTGCAGAAGACGAGTGAACTCGAGCGAACGGCATTACGAAATTTCTGTTTGTTGGTCATCGTAATTTCCGTTTTGTGAGGATTAAATCGTCCGGACAAGAATCATCAGGCCATCTTTCATCGATGACGATAGCATCGAAGTTGTAAAAATTCGGAGCATCTACATAAGCGAGAGGACCTCAGTGTTTTGGAGTCAGAATACGAAATGGCAGCGGGCAAGATAGACTAATTCCGAGTCAAATTCAAAATGCGAAGACACTAAAGATTAATGGTACTCTCAAGATGAAGACAGGCATTAAGAGAGCAAGTGCATTTTGGCACAGGTTCGTTGCTATTTTGAAAAACAAAACCGTGGTCCCTGAAGCGCTCAAAATCGAGCGCGGAATGAACAGAATGAAGTTTGATTCGCTTGAGAACAACATTCAGAGAAAACGACAAGTTTGGCGAGTTTCGCATGTTTTTGGAATTATAAGGACGGCATGAAAACAAAAGACTGACTAAGGTAATGTACTTGTTTTAATATGAATAGAAATACGATTTCATTCACATCCGTCAAAAGTTTAATTCAAGTTGTGCTTCTCGAGCACTTCGCAGTGTGCAGCTGTGTTGTGTATGTTGTTCAGTATTTTAACACGAGGATATGCTGTACAAAATAAAGACACACTTAACTACTAAAAGTTTGGGGAACTTCTGTTCATAAATTCTCTCGTAAATTATAAAAAGTCGATCTGTTTGTTTTGTGAGTTTGTCTACGGAAACCCGGCGACGGGTTGCTTTTTCACTCCCCTTCAAATGCCACTGAACAGACGTTTGAAATCACTATCTACGATACTACTTCTGTCGAAATGTGAGAATTAAAGAGAATGGCCTGTCAAGTGTTTTGATGTGATTTGATTTATTTCACCTGCCACTTTCCAAAATATTCGGCCGCAACTTAGAACTCCAATCGTGTCGAAATAGTGGGTTATGTCATTTTCTTGCGAGACATCAGTTTCTAAAAATAGCCTACACGCGAAAGACATAGCACGCGCCCCAATACCAGATGTAGACTTCTAGTTATGGACTTCTGGTGTTACTGAAGCCTTTAGTATTTTGGATTCCTAGCATTCAGTTCAGAAGTTCAGACCAATTGTTAACTAAAAATAAAGCGGAATTACACGATATTAGAGTTGTAATAATAATTATATGGCAGTTGCCTAAACAATTAGACCTGCCACTTGTGATAACGCTATTTGCAAGTTTTTGAAAAAGAAGCCAATGAATTTTTCTTTTTCTTTTATAGGCTCTTTTTACCTCCTTACAGGTTAAATTGTACTATGATATTAGACTGCACCAGACAATGGACTATAAATAAAAGCAATAATTTGTGACTTGATTAATACTAAGAAAATTGATTTTTTTTTGGTTCCTATCCGTGATCGTTGTTTCCCTACACCCTCCCGGTGCGAAGGGCATTGTTCTGTCACGCAACTCCCGTAATCACCGTCAAACAGAAAGAACTGAGAATAACCTCGCAAGTTAGAACGATAAGAATAAGCCCTGCCTTAGCCTTACAGGCACTCTGGAAGCTTAATTGGAAGTTTTGCTGTGAAACTTTGCGCCATTATGAAAGGTGTAAATCTTTTGAAATGCACATAATATCAAAATTGACAGCAAAGGATTCAATGAGGTATAATTGTAATGAATTCTGCTGTTCACGCCACTCTCGCCAGTTCTTGGATAATAACCTCGGGAAACATGTACGGATCAGCTGGAGGCATAAAATCAATTACAAAAGAAGAAGACCGAAGAAGGCATTGAGGTAAGTGATTTCACATCAGACATCATTTAAACAAGTTCAGCCATCACAACAACAACAATGCAACGTTTTATAATTATGCAAATATCTCATATTTCAGCCGAAATTCGTTCAACTTCGAAGACTTCGTGTGATCTTCAAACTAAATTACCCAAGCCAGTTTTTACATATGTTGTAGTACAATGTTTAAATACCTTATAGCTTAAGTTTGAGGAAAAACCAAGGTGTAGCACATGCTTAAAATTGTAATCGCGTCTTTCAAGTCGAATTAAAACCTCTGTCGCTTGAAAAATAAGCAGTTTTAAAATATTATTGTTTACCTTCCAGATTATCGCTCAGATGAAAATTTACCACTAAACTAGGAGTAAAAGTTTTCATAAATTAATACACTGGAAAAGATTTTCCCCAAATTCCACGCCTTTTGCATGCAAGCAAAGTTTTGCAAGCAGCCGATTTTGTCTCAAATTTTGGGTGTTTTGAAGTCGCCTACAGCAGAAATAGTTTTTCTTGATTTTCGCCAAATTGAAGCGGTCTTTGGAAAAACAAACTACACCACGTTTGTTCATTTGGTAATGCCTATCTATAGACAAAATATGAGCGAAATCAAAATTTTGACCCTGGCCGTGGATTGACTGAATTTTGTGGGCATTTGCTCTTAATGTCTGAATAAATTTGTCAAGCTAGGACTTTGCGTTGCCGACGAATGTAGAAAAAAAGGTCAGCTCTCTCGCTTACTAAGGTGTTAGCTTTATCCCTTAAAGTGCAAATTGTGATCACCAGCTTATTTCCTCACATAATAAAATAACTCAAGTTAGCATTCTGGTCAAGAGAGTTAAGAGAATGATCACGAAAAGAAGCGACTAGCTGATAACACAACGTTATTGATGAAGAAAAAGTTGGGAAACTAGGAGAATTGCACGGTCGACCTAAAGCATTTAAAAATAATTTAGCAAATTTCAAAGAGGACTATGAAATATCAAAGTGAATTTCGGCCGCTCTCCGCAAAATATGTATTACCCCGAGGGTTCTTTATTTTAACTGCCCCATTTGCCGCTTTCTCTCGCCGAATGAGCTCCAGGTAATTAAAAAAGACAAATGCTTTTAACGATAATAAATTGAGCATTACTACAAGATAAGTATATAACACATTTCAATAACATGTATTTGATGAACCTTCCGTATGATTCTAGAATAAATTTTGTCACAGCTTCCTTTTATTAGACTTTCAGCATCCCCCAGGGCAAACTGTAATATGCATTTGTTATGCATTGGTGGAATGTAAAAAAAAAAAAAAGAAAAAGCGAGTGACCACTTTTTATACCACAATATCCCCACCTCATTTGCCATAGAAGAAGACTCAAAGAGAAGAGTGCAAAGAAGAGAACACTGCGTGGGCAAAATGCCACGAGAAAATTCAATTCAATGGCAAATGTTTTGAGAGAAACGACAATTAGCCTATAGTTAATTAGCAAAGAACTAAAAATAACAGCAGCTCCTTTAAGTGATGTTTGAATATTTAAACATTGGTTGGCTTCGTTAATGTATTGACAAATACGACATGCTTAGGTTTGACATTAGGCAAACACCATCAAACAGCCAAATTGATATTCACTATCCATTTTTAGCTTTCGATACGAGTTTGTCACTTTTGAAAAGGCTTCCTTAAGGTCGAAAATGAATAATATAAAAACGCATTTCGTTTTTAGAATTATCCTTTAACGTGTTTTGTTAACGTAAATGGCCCATTATTGACTAAGGGCGATAATGGGTTTTATGCTGGGGCGGGGCCTTATCTTATCTTACGGCACAAGCTGCAGAGGTAGATAGCCATAACGATTATGGGCGAGTCACCACACGCAGAGCAAGGTTTAAATTCGTGAGCTCTGCTATTACTCGCCCCTATTTCTGTTGAAATAAGCGCCGCTCTCGGCATAAAAGTTAGTTTCTTTTTTTTTTTTTTTTTTTTTTTTTATCTCTACAGATCTTGACCAACTTAGTTTGCTTTTTAAAACGAATTTATAGGAATGTTAAGAAATCCTGGTTTTGCGATTCATTGTATTTTTTTATCATTATGCATCGTTCATGAGCCACCAAGGTGACAATTGTGGTGACAACCATGGTGACAATTGTGTGTTCATTTTTTTTTTTTGCTAATGGCTCTATTAGCAAGTTATAGTTTCCTTTATAAAGTGTCAAAAATTATCTACAGTATCTCATCACTAAGATGAGAATCTCAGTTTTAATTATCATCTGCTTTTAGAAATATTGGCAATATTGCGAGCACTCATTAAACAAATTAACAAAGATAGTAAACCTGACATCTTAGCTGTTCGGGCTGTGAAGGATCATTTACTGCTGGTTGGTCCTCAGAGGCAGGCACCACTCCTAGGTTAATATCTTGGCTGGATGCAGGTGCTGAGGAAACCTCTGGGGTCGTCTCTCTTGTTCGTGTCGGTTCGCGGATCTCAAAACCCTCATTCTTGGTTTAGACGGAAGGTCTTCCCTCAGGAACTCTTCGCGTCATCCTATGGTTCCTTTTAAATTGGCTATTTGGGGTGTGTATGACTACGGACCTTGGAGATTCTTTTTGCTGAATTATTGTCCCTTCTGCTTTCAGGTCAGGAATCCAATCGCGATCACCAGGTCACAGCTCCTACCGTCCACTTATCTGTGTCTGCGGTCATAATCAAATTTCGTTTTTGCTCTTCTTCTGATGTGATCATAATCAGGGGTATTTGGCTTCAGCTCAGGGTTACAGGAGACTCTGGTGCGTAATTTTCGGCTCATGATTAACTGTGCTGGAGAGTACACTGGAGTAGTGATGATGCACTGGAGTATCTCTGTAGAGCTAGGTATTCGTCACAACTCTTATTTAATACCATCGTCATCGTTTAGACTTACCTTTAAACTTCTCCGTTAGGCTGTGGATATCTTGGAGATGATGTTATGTGCTGAGATTGCCAGTCAAAGTAAACAAGTGGTGAACTCGCATGAATCAAACTGGGGGCCGTTTTCGGTGAACAGGACAGCCATGTCCAATATACCCGCACTGTAACTAGCGTCGGCCTTCAAGCACAGCTCGCGGAGTCCACCTTTTGTCAAATCAGTGTAGATGTATATTCCTCGTTGTAAATTAGGAAAAATATCACATTTTTTCTGTAACTTTTAGCTGCGCCAAAGAACAGTGGCACTGAAGAAGCCGAAGGCAAGCCGGCGAAACAAATTGCGTGTTTGCGTGCGGTTCGTAATTCTTTCTCGAAAAAGAAATATTGACCGTAGCAAGAGTGCACTCGTAGAATCAGGCAAGATATAAATGTATATTCTTCGTTCTAAATGTGGAAAACACCAGAAATGCTTTCTATAAAACGCGTGCGGTTCTTAATTCTTGCTCGAAAGGGAATATTGAACGGAGCAAGAGTGCGCTTGTAAAAACAGACAAGATATATAGCACTAACCAGAGCAACGATGTTATTTACTTCCGCCTAAAGTCTGTCAATCAATGACTTGGAATTCTTCTTTCCGCGGCCCCCAACTGGCAGAGACATGCAGCTAAGTTAAAGATCTGAAAACGACGCCAAAATATTGCACAGTTGGAAACATTTGGATAAATTAAGCCCATGGATATATACTTCAACCTTTCTTTTTTCGTCGAGTAATTTTTTGTGAAATTCAGACAAAGATTTGACTTTCTACCGATGTAAATTTTGAAGGCTGTAATATAAGTTTCATCTCTTGCGTAAACTAGGAGCTTTAAGGGCGATCGCGCAGTTTCCGAGGGTTTCTCGGTTCCAGACATCGCCCAGCTTAGTGCGTATAATTTATCATCGCATGACCCGTACGGACCAGCGCTTTTTTTTTTCTTGAAAACCATACGAAAATAGTCCCGTGTGAGGGTCTTACGCCTTGATCTAACAAGGCCGGAAAAGCCGCAGGACCCCACTAGAAAAGCGTACGGGCTGGCGGCTGCCGCGAGATGGGATTTGAAACCATTAGATTCAATAACTTTGAATTCAAAATGAGTGAAATAATTATCCTGAAGATTATTACTGGAGGACTTAGACTATGCAGGCGACATCTGCCTTCTGTCTATCACAGGACCACATTTGAGGACAAAAACAACACGGCTGAGTACTGTGGCTCAGAAAGCTGGCTTGAAGATCAATGCAAGTAAAACCAAATTTATAACACAATTGATAGTAAGCCTGGTACTACGGCAGAAGAGCAACATTTACTGGCCAATATTTCAAGTAGCAGAGCTAGTCTTCTTCAGGGCCAGCACAATGTGAAAAAATACCCTTCTGCCGCAGTACCAGCCTTGCAATCAATTTCGTTTTCCCTGCACTTAACGTGACGTCTGGTACGGGGCGGAGCATTTTTTAAATTTTAACGGGCTCATTTTTTAAGAAAAATACTTTTTCTGCAAAAGCACTTAGGACAAGCAATCTTTTCATATTTTAACATAATCTTTAATCGTTTTTTTTTTGTCAGCAAGTCTTGTGGTTACGTAGTCGTCATCGATGCATAAGTTATCGACGGTATATTGAAATGTTGCAACTTTTAAGAGAAACTTCACTGAAAAGTACCAATAATTATTTTACAACAAGCTCGCGCGATGCCCATATATGGTCAGAAAGCCATTGTTATCTGTAACAGATATCCTGCGATATACGTAGATCGCCAAGATTCGTCCGAAATCTTGCAAAGCGCCGCACAACCACAGTTATACTCGCTACAAAAAGCGTTTCGTTGACAATTTGTTGAATAATAAAACAATTATCCTGCTTAATCTTGCGGAATATCGTCTGATTTTAGCCAACTCAGCCTACGGCCTCGTCGGCTAAGTATCAGGCGATATTCCGCGCGATTTCGCAGGATAATTGTTAAATATAGTCTCATCCCGAACTTTTATGGCCTTTTCTAATCGTCAGTCCACACCTATTCATTTCTGTTTGACCCAAAAGAATGGGTTTATGGTGACTGCGTAGTTATTGAGGGCGCACTTTTCAATGACAAGCTTTGGGTTATAACTTTTTGGGCTTTGACGCGATGGCTGAAAAACTCTGGGAAAATGCACGATCGACAATCGGCTTGGTACTCTGATTCAGCGCAAGCATTGGAGAGGCTTCTTACAGAACTTTGGGTTCGTGACTTGTTTCGTCGTCGAGCGTCAAGTAGAGGAATTTTCAGAAGAATATAAGAGTTGAATTTAGATGACCTTAACATTTCCCATTTCCGCTCTTCTTCTCCAGCGATTTTCCTGAAACTTGGCTAAAAGTATGTGTAAGGGCAATGTTACTTCATTCCACAAATTTAGCAAAAAGCTATTAGCATTTTTTTCTTTTACTGGATGCGATTTTGTTAAAAAAAAAGTGGGGTCCCGTTAAACGCCAATATCATTAAAAAATATTCTTCTTTAGTTCAATCAAATTTCATTTTATTATTACCGAATGATAGTTGAACCATGTGAACATTTTCCCAAAGTTTCCAGCCATCGCGTCAAAGCCTAAAAAGTTATAACCCAAAGTTTTTCATGGACAAGTGCGCCCGCAATTACTACGGAGGCACCTTGACATAGCTGGGAATTTACGGCCATAGATGGAATTAAAATTTGGGTTTGGTACGTAAAAAGCTCACACTACCATTCACCACGAATCAATTAGTTTGGGATAAACATTATTGTCATCGGCTATCTGCAAAGTTTGTTTTTACGCCTTTTTACTGGCATCTCAAGCTTGCAGATTATGTATTTTTAAGGAGACTGCCTTGTTATCGTGTAATGTTCTAAAATAGGATCGGAGGCAGTCACGAAGAGGGGAAGGGCTAAGAAACATATGTCGTACAGATACCAAGATAGGAATGGTACAAGAAAAGCATAATTTGATCTGTAAGCATTCGGGTTTCGAGCTGCTCTGTTGTTTGTGTCGGGTTTGCTTTCGCGAGAACGGGTTATTTCCAGTGAGCTTCTTTATGTGAAAAAGAAGGTTGGTTCGTTCTGTCCAGCATTTTTTTTCTTTTTTTTTCTTTTTTCTGCACTCGAGGCCATCGCTCATGTTTAATGTTGGAAACGGTTTGGCTGCATGGCGTGATCGAATGAGCGTTTAGCCTGCAATTCTTGAGACGAACGCAACTGGTTTGTGACACAGTTTATCTGACGAAAACAAATACCTTGACCGTGTTTTTTACAAGAACAACTACAACGCCGACTTCGTTAGACGAAACACTCACCGAACTACTGAAACTACAGAAACCAACAGGAACCCTTCATCTGTTATTACAGCGACTATACCCTACATCGAGGGCACTTCTGAGACTACTGCGCGGATTCAAAGTTGTACTAAGGTTTCCCATACGTGACAGCGTACACGAAGTATTTTGCGGTATTTCTTCTCTGCCCAATAATAATCGATAATCACTCGTTGTTAATTTATACCAAGAAAACCCGAAGTAAACAACTGATGACAACGTAGAACAAACGGAACAAAATAATCTACTTTGAGTTAATTAAGGCATTAATTAACAGTCGCATACAGCTAAACTAACAAAGTATTGTTGATGTGCTATAAAACAATATTTTCTCGGACGTTTCGAGACTTCTGTCTCCACATGTAGACCAAGAATGATATTTGCATATATTAAAATGGCGGTCTTCGTATAAGAATTTGTATGGGTTTTTAAACGGGGAGCTTTTGAAAAATAAATAAAGGCGAAATTGCTAAATAAAGTCGATGAAACATAACATGGTGTTGTTTGCTAACGTCACAGCGTGTTTGCAAGCAATTTGGAGCTATATGACGTCTATTTACTATTAGCTACTATTACCGTGTATATGATATATATGACAAGGTAGGACACTTCAGTCGCTTCTAGCGTTCGACACGTGTTGAAATAAGCTCGAATTTCACCCACAAAAATAGTTTTGGCTGTCATTCGGATCCGCATGCGAATGAAACAATGACAACGAATGTTTTTCTGAAAACGTCTTGCTCATACCTCGCATATCCCGGCAACTAGTCGCTTCTTAAAATCAAAAATCTGTTCAGAATAGCCGCCATATAGGCCGTGTCGCTCACGACAGTAACAAAATAGCCCGAAATAGACTGGACACTAGTCAAAATAAACCCCAGCGTAGAGGGACACGCTATTTTTGCTCGCGCTTCAATTTATTTCCACTACCACACGGTGAGGACAAAATTGACGGCTCATTCGTCACATCGTCCACGCGTGACAACATGTTTGACAGCAGGCAGCGTCTGCAAGCGTAAGTAGAACCTTGTGTCCTGCATGTATATTCAAATTACCAGGTGCACATATGGCATGGATTAAAACTTTCTGTATTTGGATTTTGTCTGCCGACGAATTTTTGAAATTATACCTCCGTTTACGCGCGAATACAATTGAAGTCTAAATATTTTGACAATAATATATATAACATTGACAATAATTAAAATAAATTTGTATACTTAAAGCTACTTTTCGTTTATGTATTCTTGTTTTTCACTAACTCTGAAACCATTTAACTGTGGCAGTCAGTTTTTATACATTACCGTTTTCTGAAACTTATTGACCATACATTCAAAAATGTGAGCGCGTAATTTTTAGTCTTTACATAATAATAAAAAAAATAATAATAAGATGGGAAAATATATGCAGCTAACAAATTAGTAAGCACCCTAGTGCTTTGATACGCTTCGAATAACCCTTTTTTCATATAAGAAGTGCGACGCTCGGATTGAAGCATAGCATAGCAGGAAATAGTTACACGATTCCTTAACTTACTTCCTGGCTCGTTGCATTTGGCTGCTTCTTAATTCTGGCAGAGAGCGTTTTAGTTTTGAAAGCATTATCTTCAGACACGCGATTCCACGTCCCGTGTGACTGTTGTCACACGTGGACGATTTAACGAGGCGTCATTTTGTCCTCACCGTGTGGTAGTGGAAATAAATTGAAGCGCGAGCAAAAATAGCGTGTCCCTCTCCGCTGTGGTTTAATTTGACTGGTGTCCAGTCTATTTCGGGGTATTTTGTTACTGTCGTGAGCAACACGGTCTATATGGCGGCTATTTTGAACAGATTTTTGATTTTCAGAAGCGACTAGTTGCCGGGATATGCGAGGTATGAGCAAGACGTTTTCAGAAAAACATTCCTGTGTCATTGTTTCATTCACATGCGGATCCGAATGACAGCCAAAACTAAAACAGATCGACTTCCACCAATCGCAACACACAGAATTGACCTTTTTAATCCCTTGGATTGTTTTTCTGAGAGTTCAATTCTGAAGCTTAATACGATCATTTAGGTTTTGGACTTCAGATCTCACGTATCCTTGACCATCTTTGAAAGTGGCAGTGAGGTGTTATTAATTTTGAGAATGAAAACCCTCAAACTTTAGTCGAGGTCCTTGATTTCGCCAGCAAGGCATATATGTGTCTCAACTCACGTATCCTGTGTCAACCTTTTCTCTGCTTAATGTAGTTTTAGTGGCATGAAAGATCAATCCCCCCTCCCCCGGGGGACTCCCCATAAAAATGGGGGGGGGGAGGGGTTGCTCGTCGCAACCTTCAGGGAGTAAAATTGGTGGATTGGTCAAGGTAAATTTAAAGTCATAGATAAAAAAATAAATAAATAAATAAATAAAATAATAATAATAATAATAACAATCGTATTTCTATAACTTGTATTTCTGAGTTATTTACTTAAAACCGACATTCCATTGCCAGTTAGTTTACATTAGAATTGGTACCACTTTCCAACGAGCACCCCGTCATTTTTATAGGAGAGACCCCTCGGGTTAAAAACCCCTCTTCGTAGCACTATGAGTGCGGAGAGGTTGTCCTCCCTGACAATTTTCCACATTCCTAAAAATAAGGATATTGACTTTGACAATGTGGTTTTGGAATTTGCACGTCTTGTAAATTAGTCTCTCCTATTAAATCTACGAGTAATTCTCATTAATGTTACGATTTTTCATGTTTTGATTTATGAAACTGTCCTTAGGAAATCGTGTGAAATGGCATTTCCGAGCCCTTGAAAATTAAAATTTCCTCAGAGGCATGCTCGCAGAAAAAAAAATGGCCTTTCGTGAGTACTCCACGAAAAAATGCACGCTGCATAATGAAGCGTATCGCATAAGAACCTAGTAAATGACCTTGTAGGTCGTCAAGAGTCTCTCGTAGCTCAGTGCTTAGAGCGCCCGACCGGAATCTGGGAGGCCAAGGGTTCGATTCTTATCTGGGACACAGATATTTTCTCTGTCCCACGCTCGCGACAAATGAGCACTTCATCTTAGTCAATTTTTATCAAACTGTTAATTTGCGGTAATAGTAATAAAGACAAGAAAAGTTTAACCATGAAATGGCTCTTCACCAGCACAAAATAAAATCAATCAATCAATCAATCAATCAATCAATCAATCAATCAATCAATCAATAATTAAATAAATAATTAAACTAATTGCCTATGTTGCTTTTAATAAATTTAAATAATATTTACAATTACAATATTTACAACCCTGATGATGACAACAAGTCGAAAGCGTTCGGTTTCTTTTTAAATTTTTATAACTTTTTAGCCTTGTAAATAATAATTTTATTTGCAATGCAATTTTTAAGAAATAAGATAACATTTCTTGGAAATATGAATCTTAACTTCTAGCTCTCTATAAAACAGTCAAATTGCACAATAAATGCAAATAAACTAATAAACAGCTGAATGAATATGATACGATTTAAAGAAAGTGTTAGCTAAAAAAATATTAAATAATTATTTTTTCACATGTTTACAAAATTGTGAGTAGTCATCATGTTTCTCATGGCAGAAATCTCCACTCATAAATCTGTGCACGGAAACTATATACAAATATGAATTTACCACCTTAATTCTTTTGTTTATCATTGCAACCTTGTAGATTGATTTTCGAGTATGGCATCTGAAAATAAAAACACAACACTGTTGATAACCACGCAAGTTAAAGTGAGCTTGACAAAGGTTCCAATATCCCTCGAAATGTAGCCACCACGCAGTCTGACATACAAACCGTAAACCTCAGCACAAGTTTTCTCCAGGCCGTTATCGGACTCATAGCAGTCAACTAAGTCCTCACCAAACCAGACTTGCAATTCCTGATCACTTATCACAGACAAAGAGGCGGCGAAATCATCAAAGATAAGCTCTGGGGAATCTGGTGTAGCCCATGGAAATTTGTAATATCCGCAGCCAGGTCCTTTGCTCAGGTACTCGTCTTTCGGCAGAAGACGATTCCTGTTAGAATCAGTGATGTGGGTCCCCATAAGGTGTGTTAATAAACTGGGGTAAAAACATCCCCAGTTGGACTTATAACCTGGGTTCGGTGCGTAACAGTTCACACTGCCACTAAGGTATGCTAACTTGAAAGTGACGATGCTTCCTGAAGAAGGAATCTTAAAGCTGCCATAAGTGCTGTCTTTGGCGCCAAAACAAACTGTAGATGGTGTCATCTGAATCCAGTTTTCTAGAATCACATCCGAAGAAGATAGTCTATTAAGTTTTGAAATTTTAACTACTTCCATTTAAACTTTTTTGGAAGCGCGGTCACATATAAAAAGATCTACTTCTAGAAGGCATATGCCGATCGAGAATCAAGTTTCATGAACATACAGGAGCACGGAAAATTTTAGGTTTTATTTTTCTTAGACCAGCGTTTTATTTTTTCCAAGAACCATTTTTCGCCATGTTTTTAACCCAATCAAAACAGGTCTTTCTATGTTACACAAAAAATTCTTCCCTTGTTGGGGCATAATTTTATAATCACTTTGTTATTCTGACATAAAATTCATAGAATTGATCTCTCAAACCCTTAATGAGGGGGACATTGGGGTTTGCGGTATTGCGGTATTGGCCAATTTTTCATGCGGTATTTCGGTAATTTTAATCTTGAATTGCGGTATTGCGGTATTCTCCAAACCTGCGGGATGCGTTTTCTTTACGTTTTGGTAGACGATTTTCGGTACAAAAACGTATCCTTCACTTTTTAACGAGTATTTTTAGCCGTTTCTGAAGCAACCTGAAACAGCCTTGTTTTGTCACACATTTTAATCTACAATTTAACTGTTTTAACAACCCGTTTAAGGCCGTGCCATTGTTTCCACGGTCCTACAACTTGTTTTTGCCTCTATTTTTGCCCTCGCGTCAACGAATCCACCAGCTATACAGGCTTACTATAAAATTGCGGTATTTTCCGATTTTTTTTGCGGTATTGCGGTATTTGTCGAATTTTTTTGCGGTAATGCGGTGTTCAGCAACCCCCAATGTCCCCCTCCTTAATGTTAATTGGTTAGCAGTAGAAATAGCGATGACGATGAGAAATAGCGATGGCTAACCCCAAAGCAATGAAAAGTCAAAATATTTAAGGACCTTTTCTTGTCTCTCATAAACTACAACGACAGCATGGTATAATGATTAAACAAGCAATTTTTGTATCGCGTTTTGAGTTCATGCATAAGCGAACGCACAACGTTTGACCTAGCGCACAATTAACGAGCCACAAGAAAATTAAATATTTAAACTAATGTTGGGCTTACCACGTTCACAGTTTATTCCTCTGTATCCAGCCTGACAGTTACAAACATATCCGTTAATCTGGTTAAGGGCCAATTCGCACTAGCGGACAAACTTTGTAACAATCGGTAGAGGAAGGTCGGGGAACCATAGTTACGCTTTCGATGAATGCCAGATAATTGCCAGATACACAAAATAAACACGGCGGCGATCACGACAGATCAGTGAGAAATTAGCGCTTGAAGCCGTAAAAAGAAGTTCAGACTATCTGACATCCTTCCCGAGCAAAGGGAATCTGTGAACGTTTTTTTGGCAATGATGTTTTTGCTAATCTCCGGCAACCGGTTTCGGAAAATCTTTAATCTTTCGATACCTGCCGATTGTCGCCGACGGTTCATTCTAAACCAAAACATGCTTACATGACAAGTGCCTAAAATGTAAATCTTTTAGGGCTGTGAACGCTAACCGAACGTGCACAGCAGCAAAGAAAATAAACATACCATTGCGTTAGCAACTACGACCAACATTTCGGTAAAACTTTGGCATTTAAATATGCCGCTCCAGGTAAAAGTTGTCATTCACAACCTGCCACATCCGTACTGACATATATGACTTGTTCCACCAAGTTTCAAATGAACAATATCCGCGACAATCGGAAGGCAACAAAAACATCGCTGCCCTAAAAATATTTGATAGTTCCCGTTGCTCGGGAAGGATGTCAGATAGTTCGAATTGCTTTTTCACCGCTTGAAACGCTAATTTCCACTGATCTGCCGTGATCACCGCCGTGTTTATTTTGTGTATCTGGCATTCATCGAAAGCGTAACTATCATTTCATGAGATCCAGTCGACCATTCACGGTGCACGAAAGAACGGGCATATGCAAGAGCCAATTAGAGGCTATTATAGAAAACCCTGGTAACACGCGGGGGGCGGAACAAACTTTTGGTCGCTGGTTCGCAGACGGTTACGTTCGTTTGAAACGCAGGATACAATCATGCTCATTAATGCAGAAGGGAAAAAGTCTAGATATGACCACCGCCTTAGGATTTAAGCCAGACACCTCAAATACAAAGCTGCAAATCAATTTCTCATGTCTGATAAGCAGGTTTTTTATCTGGGCCTGTAAACTGAAAAAACAAACTCCTAGTCTTTCACACTTTTTGCGCCTTCTGAAAAAGACTCATAAAATTGAAACAAATCAAACAGCAGCAAATATTCTTACTTCTGACCATTGGCAAAGACCTAGTTTAAGCTAAGGTTTCATAAACTTAAAATTATCATTCCACTTTCTTTCCTCTCTACTGTTTTTATTTTTCCAACGGCTGCCTGTAACTCGTAATATATTGTAAATAGTTTTCTGTAAGTTTTTCGTAGTTTAGTGTTGTATGTATTATATAAGTTAATCGAAAGTAGAGTATTGTACTTTGTAAGTTATGTCTTGTAAGAACACTGTAAGTAATGTACTGTAATCATAAAATAAATAATTCCTGTAAGTTGTGTTGCTAACGTTGAGCAAAAAAAAGATAAAGGACTCGATTAGTCCACTGGTCGAGATTTGCAAGACGACAAGAGGCATGTGAGATAAACAAAATGAAGATTGTATCTGAGAGACTCGACAGTAAGAAGAGAGACGTTCAAAGGAGTTCTTATGACGCTATAGTGAATTTTTTTCTAAGTGTCTCGCGAAATGACTTCCGGTTGACGGGTCGTCACCATCCGTCACTGATCGACTCGATCCGGTCGATCCGCCGACATTTCTACCCTCCCTCATATCGTTGTAGTGAGATTTTTCTAAGTCTCTGTCAAAATTACTTCCGGTTGACGGGTCGTCACCATCCGTCACGGATCGACTCGATTCGGTCGATCCGCCGACATTTCTACCCTCCCTCATATCGTTGTAGTGAGAAGTCTCTCGCGAAATGACTTTCAGTTGACGGGTCGTCATTTTGCATCGACGAATTGAACGATCCGTGTCGGACCGTCAACCCTTTTGACGACCCGTTTCAGATCGGGTGTATTGGACAACCCTCGTTCCGAGGCGCTGATGGTGTACGTCTTTTCCAGACAACTGAATCTCAGGTTTCCTTCTTCCCTCGCCCAGATCAGGGAGTGGAGAAGGGGAAAGGACTGATAGACATACAGCAGGATTAATGGTGTTACAAAGAAACAAAATGTTTGCATTAAGACCTAACTCATTAAAATATCAGACACCTTTCATAATTTGGGTCGGACAGTTTCGCTTCTTTAATTTAAAGTAATATGAAAGCTACTTGTACACTATAACGCTACTACCGTAAAATTCCGGTTATAATATAAGCCCTGGGCTTATACAGTTTCGTAATGGGTTTTGAGTGGGCTTATAACCGGAGGGGCTTATGTTCGGGGAGGAGCGGCTTACAAGCAGAATAAAAAAAAGCGCTTCGAAACGAGCCACGGCAATGTTTATCGAAATACGCTTTTAAGTTAAAAAGTCATGACAAAGCAACATTTAGCCCTGTTCATTAATGACACCCAGGAGAGGCCGAGGGGGGGGAGGGGATTAATCCGGGGGGGGGGGGGGGGCTTGTAACCGGAATTTTACGGTATTTTGATCACCTGCTAGATATGTCTGTAGTAAAACGGGCTGAAACATTTCCAAGAACCCTGACATGGGATCGAAATAATCGTTCCATACAAAGACTGTGCCAAGAAGTACGGGCATTGCATAACTAAGTTCACTGACTAGCTTTACATATAATAAATCCCTACCCCGTCTCAGACCTCACAAAGCTCAAATTTGCTACCTCATCTCTCCACAATGCTAAAATATCGCTACGTATTTACGCACATTTCGAAACAATTTGATGTTGATGCGCAAGAAATATAAATATGACGGCATAATTTATCACCATTCATTAACCCCAAATTAGAGTAAAAGGTCAAAGTTGGAACGCCATCAAATGCCTGGAAGGTGAAACATTGAAACCCATCCAGCGGCACATATGAAGGTAGCAACCCTTCCCCCGCCCTCGCCTCTTCGCTGCGCCGTTTAGCCAATGCAAAATTCACCGTATAAGATACCATTTTTGGTTATCACATAAGACGTCGTGGCTGCTCTGAGAACCCATCCTTCTTTTGGCATAGCTGTCATGATGCCTTTCTTCCACTAACAAAACCCCTGAAAATAATTTCTAATAATCTAGTAGAAATCACCTGCACATTCAAATAGATTATGACGAGGATAATCAAAAGACAGAGGTCAGGAATAGGTAATTCGTTTTGAATAGTGCACTTGAAATAGCCATACCCTGCGGTGCAGCTGGATTTGACACAGAACCCTTGAGTAGCCTCGAATTTGAGGCTACTCAAGACAATATTCATTTTCAAAACAACTGGCCTAGGGCTAAATATAGCACATCAAGCCACCTTAAAGATGAATGTCGAAATGGTTGATGAATATAATGAATAGTGATTTACATATTCCGCTTTAAAGCAAGGACCTGAAAGGAAAAACAAAATGCTTTTGTTTTCGTACAAAAATTTCTATTTCGCGTTTTCCTTTAGAAAACGACACTTCAAATTGGTTTAATCTGCAGTTTGTGCAGTTGCCCAGCTAGAGTTTTATTAGGTATATTCGGACATCTCTGAATAAAATATGCTTCCAAGGCAAGATATGCGCAAACCTTTATTTGAAGGTATATAAATATGCATCATAAATGCATCGGGTGTACCTAAATATTACAATGAGATTAACTCATTTCTAATTCTACAATCTTTTTTTCATTTATTTTGTATTCTATCATTTACCTTTTTGTGTTTTAGTCTATATTATACAATGCAACATTCTACTTCTACTTCTACTTCATTCAACGTTTACGATTGTATATTGTACTTTTATTCATTTTCGAATTTCAACATCCCACTCCCAGCACACGACATTGTTGATTTCCTTTCCTTGAAATATGAATGGGAACCCCATCAGGATTTCATTTTCAACTATGTAAAATACTTATTTGGCATAATAAACTCTTCGAGTCTTACCCTATCGACTCGGACACTTTTATTTTAATCGTTTTTGCAACTTTTGCATTCGGCTTTATTCGATATCCAACCCCAATCCAGGAAGGGAAAGCAACGTGGGCGAACACAACTTTCGCTACCTCCCGAAAAGTACAGCATTAATGCACAGTTAAATGTTGCGTTTTATGTTGACTATAAAATTATATAAAAACGGAGGTGTTGGGAAAGCTAGAAGTCAAGTCTATACGTATCATGTTAAACATGCTATCAATGAATGCTGTGCTCCTGGAAACAGATATAATTTTTCTCTATATTCATATATTCTGCTTTCCTGGCATGTTGGGCAGACAGTTCCAGAGAACGGCGCCACTGAAGCTAAAACTGTATTATAGTTTTACTACAATGAACAATTGAGAAACACAGCTCTTTTAATGTAGAAGTTTAGTATTGGAGGACTCGCGAGAACCTACAAAGTCTCACTGATTTTCAGTAATTAAATAAACATATCTTTATCTAAAATCATTATCATTTCTATGCGGCGAACGTGTCTACCATATTGACCGACATTTACTTCTTGCAGTTACTACTGACGATGACTTCAATAAAAACTGCCCACGATAAATTGCAACTCCTCGCCTACACTAGCTTAACACAGTAATTTTACTATATACATCACCATAGAGTAGCGCTTTCGAAGCAACCGAAGTCGACACTTGCTACTACGTGGAGACGTTGTGCGACCTAAAACCAAGTACCAGCGACAAAAAAAAAAAAAAAGAACCCAATAGCGAGCTTACAACTCTGTTATAGTAGAGCTGGTCTTGTCCTCCAAGGAGGTGGATACCATCTCCTTAAAGTATTTTTTCGTAAATTTGAAAAGGGCATTTATTTTATGCTTCTAAAACTCTGAGTAGCTGTTCATTCATCCTTCGCTCAAATTTTGATAGCTTAACTATGTGTCTTTAAATATTGACATTGCCGTGGCAGCTTCATAACTACATACATTTGTGTCCGAAAATCGACTCGATTCGTACATTTCTGTACATGCCATTAGCATTTCAGCTTGATCTTGTCTCAATTTCGTTATTTTTTGATTTTCTAAGAAATTAGTGAAATTCAAGATAGCGGATCCAAGATGGTGGTTCTAATGACGTCACTCGTGAAAGTTTGGGAGAACTAAAAAAAAAAACAAAAACGGGATTTCTCGTTCTCCCAAACTTCCACTCGCGTTTCCATAACTCAATAGAAACACGGAACATGTTCTTTTAAACATTATTATTTTTCGGCCATTTTAACGATAGCAGAAATAATAAGCACACTGTGGTGACAAACATGACAAGACAACGCATGTCGGAAAAAAAAAATGATTTAAAAAACTTGACATTTCGTATGCTACAACATACATCTTCAGAAGTGACCGTTACCGGCTAGATTACAATTGAAATTTAAATGCGAAGGAAAACAAAAGAAAAAGACTGCTATCCGCTGCCAAACTTGAATGACGATGATATCATCTTCAATTATTCGCATCGTGTCTTGACCGAGACCGAAAAATGGTTTTGGTAAGAGGATTATGTTTCTGTCAGCCACCGATCTTAGTAGGCTTGGGCCCACTTTGACTAGCAAAAACCAAGATAGGTTGGAAAGCCAGCTATTCATATGATTTCTCTAAGCAGAAGCGCATTCTCACCAACGACAGCCCTTAATGATTTAAGCAACGATGGCAGTATCACAATAACGAAACCCGACAAAGGTAATGGTGTTGTCAACTTGATTACTTCAATAAAATTAAGAAGTTGATCGAAACAAAATTTGAGAAAAAAAAAACTTACACAAAACCCTACGAAGTCTAGAGAGGACATTCTGATCTCCTGTCTCCGTCAACTTAGAAGAGATGGTATCATTAATGAGGTGACTTCTGGTTCTACTCCTCGTGTCCCCTATGGTCTTCCCAAAATTCGTAAATCTGGATGCCCTTTTCGTCCATTTGTTTTCGTCTATTAACACTTATAATCACAGTCTCTCCTCTTATATTGTTGCGTGTACTTCAACCTACCTCCACCAACCAGTTTACAGTCAAGGACTCCTTTTTAAATTTAGATTTGCTGAATGGGCCAAGATTTACAACCACGACGGCCAGTATTTGGTCAAATTGGTGGTGATGCCATGGGCTCCCCGTTGGGTCCTGTCTTAGCCAATATTTTTATGTGCCATTTTGAGGAGAAATGAGTGACGAATAACAGTGCTCGTCCTATCATTTGGTTCAGGTACGTTGATGACACCTTCACCTTATTTGACAGGAAATCCTATATTGTCAGCACAAATATTATCTTGTAATTTCTGTGAGCTGTCCAATTTAGGATAAATTTGGATTGTTTCACTTAAGGAGGCTCACAACGGTTTCCAGCAATTTCAAGCTCTTAAACTTTGATGGGTCAGTGCTACAAATCTTTATCAGTTGCTGCTGAAATAACGATATCGAACAAATGTCCAATCATTGCTGAATACGTTGTGATCATTTTTATGACGTCATTGGTTACTATAGCAACAGTTTTACCCGTTAAAAACACCCTTAATTTTCCCTTTAAGTGCTAAAAACTCAAAAACGAGTCCGGTGACCCCAATTTTTTATTATTGAATAATGATTGGCATGTTAAGATGCAACTTTTTGCAAAGTTAAAAAAAAAAAATTATCCGGAGCGGTTTCGGAGCCACCTTAAATTTTCGGAAAGTTAAGGCAACCTATCAAATTTTAGAGATAAAGATACAAAGTTTGCCAGTGTTCAGACCGGGCTTTTTTGGATCTTTTCAGACCGGGGGGGCGGGAATACCCCCCCACCCCTTCCCCCTCCGTAACTTCCAGAATATTTAAGCAATCGCAATGAAACTTAGAGGATATGTAGTATGTCCTCAAATTTATCTTTTGATATACGTCGCGTGGGATAATGACGTCACGTCACGTGACAATTACATCATGATGCCAAACCAACCGCCATCTTGGATCCGCCATCTTGGATTTCCAAATTTTTCCAAAACGTCTCAAAACAGCCCAAAATTAGTGAAAAATACTACAAATCTATAAAACAGTCCAAAAAAACCTAAAAGAAGTGAAAATTATTGAGTTAAAGGAAACTTTCATTAAAAGAAACACAAAAATTACAAATTAAAGAAAACATGTCTGTCAAAATGACGTAGCCATTGTAACGTCAAGTTACAGACACAACAACCTAAAAAAACGTGTCTGTCAAAATACTGTTACCATGGTAACGTCAAGCTCCGAACACAACAACCTATCCTACCGATTTATTCCCAGATAAATTTTAGATAAAGTAGCAAAGTTTGGCAGTGTTTGCTCAAATCTTGAAAACGTTACAAGCGTTCAAATTCACCGCAGACACACCCCCAAGGTTTGGATAGGGTTGAGGTAACTGGCCACCGTTTCCAACATTTTCCAAGACTTAGATTTTGATAGGTCATGATAACCACTCTTAATCAGTTAATGCTACAATCATGGTTTCAAACAAAGCTTAGTGACAGAGAACACGTTATTATCAGTTTTATTACACAGAAGGTTACCATAGCAACAGGAAATCTTGTTAAAACTGCGCTTTTTTAGCTTTTTTTGTAGCCTGCGAATACAGCCGCCGTGCATATTATAAAACATTCTTAGAACAGCAGTGGCAACATATTAGAAAACATTCGAAGATGTAAAGCTACCGGGTCGTGTTTTGAGTGGTTTTCCTTGTAGCTGACTGCAGAAGTTTATGAAAGGCATGGGCAAAAAGTAAAGCATACTTGAATTAAACAAAAGCTAAGAAAAAAAAAAACTGGAGCTAGTGTGTTCACTTGTTTTTCAGTGACACAAATGCAAGATAATACTTTATGGAGTTCAAAGTGACTAACAGAAGAAATATTTTTGGAATTAGCTAGATTTATCTGGCGTAAATTGCTCACAGAAACTGCTGAACTTATCCGTGCAGCGATATCCATGCACATGACAAAAGTAGAAAGTTTCGAAAACTGAACTATAAAAAGCATAGAACCTTACAAACCTTTCATTCAACTGAACAAGCTTTCGAGCTCAAAAGTATGATTACGCCGTCTGCGCAAACGTACTGCAGCAATACCAATCATGAAGCTTTCAACCAATCAAGTTTTACTAAAATTCGTACTTTTCTCCGGAAGAAAAGTCTAGCTTCTATTTTTTTGGCAGTTAATCGAAAGAAAGTGCATTTTTCTTGAAAGATAAGCATGCCTTTAAACGAAAATCAAAATTAAAAAAAAATAATAAATAAATAAAAATTGTGTTCAAAAAGATTGTCGGGCACAATTTTAGTCATTATTATTATTATTTTTTCTTAAGATTAACCTAAGGATTGACATGATACTACAAATTATGGATAAAACTCAAACTTTCTCGCGTAAAACTCTGCTTTTTGTTTTGGGTCATGTTACCAAGGGCTTTTCCCGATGACGTCATCAACTGGGCTAATGGGCCCTTAATATGAAATATTTAAGTGATCACGTACAAAATAGTCACCTTTCTAACGTCATATGCTCCCATTTTAAGGTCGCGCAGGACCCTTGCTGTCGTTATTTATGTATTTATTTAAAGAGTATATGCACGAACTGCAACGACTGAGGACAACAATAAATGAAACATTCATGAATACATATTTTTAAAGTTCTCTGTACTAGCAATTGCCCGCTATTGTTTTCAGCTCTGAATCCTGTGCGCTGGAACATAGCGAATTATCATAATTAGATTCATGGCTTTGAAGGTTGTAAACAACGACTCGGAAGGTCTTCGGAAGCCTTAAAACCTGCAATTTTGTATCCAAGTTTTCTCCACCGATATAGAATTTCAGGACTTGATTCGCGAGGAACGTAAACTTGGTGTACTCTTTTGTGCTCCGACAGAAGCAAATTTAAAAAAAACTCCCTTTCAAAACGAAGATGTTACGTTTCAAAGTTAAGATTTCACATTTTTACTCTCTTAAAAGTCAATAACTTCTAGGAATTTAGGAATTCGAAAAATTTATTTCTGTCAGGGCACAAAAGAGGTTATGATTTATCACTAGGTTATATGGTCATTTAATTTGGTGCGCTATTCTAGCAGAAAACTTGGACACAAAATCGCATAATCTACAGTTTAGCTTTGAGAGCTTGAAACATCACCGTAACCTGCGAGCTGCCAGTAAAACTACAACCATGGTGTAATTACATCATCCCCTAATATCCTTGATAAGATTTAGAGGAATTGATGTTCAAAATTCGGAGAATTAAAGCTTTACAAGATAACACCTCTTCAAGAAATTTGAATTTATTTATGAGCAAGGGTCCTGCGCGACCTTAAACAATACTTAATCGTTGTCATTGGCCACATATTCCTCAATGGGAAATTGGGCTTGCGAACCAGTGGTGTCAGTATAACAATAGCGTCTATGACATACTTGCACTGGTTTCAACTGATAGAGAAAGTACGAATTGCAGTTTTTTACAAAAATATAATTTTTTCCCTTACAACATCCATTCTGATTAAAACAGATTTGTCTTGAAACTTTTCCGTCATGCACTGCAGGATGATCACCATTCAACCAACCTGGGAACTTTGTATTACATCTGTCCATAGCTGGACACGAAGTTGCCATCCTTATTCCGGTAACGTTTAGGAAACGATACCATGTATAAGTTTGAAGGCTGTCATCACACTGCGGATTTTCTGTTACGTATGTGTTTTCTCTTGTTTCATCGTGAAGGGTAATATAGTTTTGGCATCCGTCAACTGAAATGAACAAGCGAATAACTAAGGGCCGATTAACACTAGCGGACAAGTTTCAAATGTCATAACATTTTTGACAAAAACAAAATTGTCGCGACAAGTCAGAGACATTTTGAAGAAAACAAAAGGTGTAATTATTATTACAATAGCTCTGCACGTGCTTCTAGCATCCTGGTACATTTCTCGGCACGGTTGTCTTGTGCAAATATCAAATAATCAGGCAGGTCCACGTGGTGAAAGATTTTAAAACGATTTGCATTTGAAGTGCGCGTGTAGTGATGTTTTAGTGCTGACCTGCGGGGAAAATGTGGCAAGTAAACTATTTCTTTTCCCCTCCATTTATAGGCACAAACTGGTTCCCTCCTCATTTGTTCCAACCATGGACACAACAATTAATTTTGGCATTTTAATGTGGATGCAGAGACTCTATGGTTTCTCTTAACAAGGTGTTTTTTTTTCTTCGAAAATTAAATAAATAAATAAATAAATAAATAAATAAACAAATAAATAAATAAATAAATAAATAAACAGTGACACAATTCTGGCAAACCTATTCCGTTTGAATTTCGGACCAAAACTAAGCTTAATTTCGTCGTCTGCTTCAAGTTCGTGTGGAAACCAATTTCGTCGACGCAGTCTACATCCACGACGAAGCCGTTTTCAAATCACCTTGGACTGGTTCCCTAAGGTCCCAATACATTTAAAGAGAGCCTGACATCCATCCCAGACAGGCGAGGTGTATTCAATTAGACGTCTGATATTTGTCGGAAATGTAGTAAGCCCGAAATCGTTAAATGTTCTATGGATCTCTCAGTGAATTATTTCTCTTTTCAATGCTAGGCCGAAAAAGAGGCCGATGCGTGCATTTTCGTGCATCTCCCCTCCACATTTCCCACTGCCATTTTTTTCACTCGCGTTCATTTTTAATTTCGCTTCTCGCTCAACGAAAAGAAGAGAAACTGCTCGTAGTCTATTGTCTTTTATTTAGATATAACTTTCAAGATGGCTGGCTTTTCATAATTAGCTTTCAACTATGAATAGCGTACTCAGCTCTGCCTTATTAGTGAAGCACTAACTTTGTAATAAAACGGTCGTACTCTATCACTCACAGATCCCTTATGAGCGGGAAATTTCACCTTACTAAGGGCTGCTCACGCATTTTATTAGTTTTTTTTTTTTCATTCAAAGTTTTGGTGAAAAACACTTCCTCTTCACTCACATTCTCGCCTTCTTGAGAATCGGAAGTACAAAAAAACTTTACAGCAGTCATTACTTACTATTGGAAACATGCCAACCGACTTATTACTTTATTTCGCCAGCCGAGCCATATAAAGCATTTTAAAAGGCAAATGCCAAAAGATAAGAATCTGTGCAAGCTACACTGAAAGGCTTGGAGACATCTGATAACATGTTTGGTTCACCTTTTTTCCACTGGGACTTATTTTCTTTCCTCCTTTCCTTAAAGTTTAATTCAAACATTATTTTGAATCCATTGCATTATGAAGAGGAAAGCCTATAAAGTACTTCGATATTCAGCTCACCTATTTCACACGTCTTCCCGGTAAACCTACTTGTACATTTGCAGGTAAATTCATTAACACCATCAATGCAGGCTCCACTGTTCTGACAAGGATTACAGGCACAATCGTCAATGTCTAGAATGAAACGGAATTAATTAAATGTTGCACTAACAAAATGCTTAATGGAGGTCTTTGTAAGCTTCGAGTGCCACCCAACTAAAAGAAGGACTTTATGAGTTTTCCAACAGCTCGGACAAAAGCTAGAGGGGGTGACTTTCTGATATTCTTTCTTTTTGTAACAAGTTTGAAAAAGACGCCTATCGCTGATTAGCTATATCAGCATTGGGCTGACAAAATGTAAATACAAGTTTCATTATCTAATACCGTCATGATATTAGAAGCAAATTAAAGGTAATCACTTGCAGCTCAGTTTTTTTTTTTTTTTTTTGCAGTGTCTAACATTGGCTATATTGTGTTATAAGAATATAAGGCGTTCCGAAACTGATTAATAATTCATGAGCTCATGACCCAATCAGCTTGCATCAATTCGGTCAGGTGCATGTATGTTGATACCCAATGAACATACCGATCAAGACACATTCGATTAGTTCCAAAACTGATTAAGACACAGATCAAGAAACTCGAATTTTAACCAGTTTTCACTGAATTTTAATCAATGACTATTTATTAATCCGCAGTAACCTTGATTTTTTTTTTTTTTTTTTTAACAATAGAAATCAGAAATAGTGCTAACAACAATTCCATAAATACAGTTAGCGTCGGATACTAAATACTGTTACATAAATTTTTGTTGGCGGATATCACTCTTCGTTCTTTTTGCTCTACTTCAATGACAAATTTGCTTTGCCAACAAGAGTCAACAAGAGTCAAACGCTTTGAAACCTAATTGTAAACCAAATTGTAATATCGACACGAGCCCCCTTAAAGAATGGAAAGTTTTCTCCACCCGAGTTCTTAGCCATTGTTTAAAAACGTTAACGCATATTTGTTTTTATACATTGTTGACGGGGAATACCGCTTTCTTGACTTAATTCTCTTCCTCGTAAACCATTTGGGCTCCTAAACCACGCCGCTCCTTCCTCACTCATGGATGGGATGCTAATGAATCATGCATGAAATCGCTTTCTTGTTGTTTCCTATTCCTATTGTTGCATTTGAGAAGCCAGCTCAAAAACTCATGCTTCGTTTTTCATCATGGGTTCCAACACCTCGAAACAATAAAAGCACTCCGCCTTCGGCGTCGTGCTTTCATCTTTTTCTCGGTGTTTGGAACCCCTGATGAAAAACTCGCACTCGTTTTTGATATATTTACATCTAAATCGGCTCAAGGGCGTCAACTTTTCCTTCGCAAACCAAAGACCTTTAAGATTATTGGACTAACATTTCTCAAGTGGTTACGTGTGTTACAGAGTTTAGCTTGGTTTTAATTAAAGAAGTAGGCAAGGCGTCCGAGTGCATTGCTGATTTATGTAAGCGAGCGAAACTACAGGCGCAACTGAGCGCCTGCTTCTCGCATTTTTCGACTATCCTTTAAATGAAAATTTCTCGTTCTCTTAACTTTTTTTTTTCTGGTGAGGTTTTCTGGTAAGGCTTTTTCTGATCTCAGTAATGTCGTGCGCACAAAAGCAAACGTTACAGCAATCCATGATATTGTTTATGATGCCCTTGTGAGTCGATCGGTACCAAGTACCATGATTGCGTAAAATCTCACCGATGACGTTTTAGGGCAGTTCCGTTTAGGTACCTAGGCAAGATTCATTGTTACTTGTGTCCTTCTACCCCTTGCCACCAGATCATCATATTAAGAAACAAGACTTTTCAATCTCACCTGTGCAATTGTGTCCATCCCCTGTATATCCAGGTTTGCAGGTGCAGTTATATCCACCATGAGTGTTATTGCAAACTGCATTATTATCACAAACTGGAGTTGATTTAGTACATTCGTCGATGTCTATTGAGAGATTCAAAAGTTGTTTACATAAGCATATTTTAATGCCGATCTTTGAAATTATGTTTTAGCATTGCTCCTAGTAGACAATGTGGTCCGTACGTTTTGTTTTGTTCCTGTTTAAACTAAAATTTGAAGTTTCACAGATATGAAAAATCAAAAGATACTTCTTTGCCACAACAAGTACATTGGTCTACTTTGGGTGTCAGAGGCCTTTCCTTGCTCGTTTTCCCGATTTTTGAATGCTCGATATTTACTGAGATGTGCGCTTAATGATAGTTGACTACATGTTTTTTTTTTTTTTTTTTTTTTTTTTTTACGAGTCGCTACTAGTTTTTGAGGCATCTTTCATGCTCACCTTTCTCGCAGTGTTCGCCCTCGAATCCAGAAGTGCACGAACATCGATATCCCTTATTTGTGAAACCGGACTGACAAGTGGCGTTGTTCTTGCACGGCGGCCGCCCACTCTTTCCACAGTTGTTCTAGAAAGGAAACGGAAAGGAATTTACGTTAATTAATTCAAAAAGCCAAGCAACATCAGAAAATATACATGCAAAAAAGCGCTTAATGTTTTTTTTTTTTTTTTTTTTTTTTTTTTTAAGAAGGTGAAATCTCCCTCGTCCTCCTTACTATCTCCTCATAAGGGTAAAGAATGGACGATGTAGAAAGGACAATTACATGTGAATTGAAAATCATCATTGGTAGGAATTGGCTGAAAACTGACACAAGAAGATACATGTTCATGTGCAGAGAAATGTTGCAATACTATGTAACAGAAACAACATCGCAACATGTAAACAGAGAAGAAAATGGAGCACGGTCGTGTTTCAGCAACCCGTGGCATCGTGCCATAGTGAAACGTGTAGCTACAACTAAGTTTCACTGCTCAACTTCTTTTTTCTTGCACATATACACGCCACTGTGGCAATTGTCCCTGCACAGGATTACGTCCCTTTTTGTGTCTGCAGCTTAAACAAATGAGGGTAAAAAGCTTATAATTAATGTTATGCTTTATACCTTCGCGCCACGATAATAGTAAACGGGGTCAGTCTTCAGGTGTTCGCCATGCTCCATGTGAGTGGAGTTATTCAGCTCACATTCATGCGTTGTACTGCCTGGATCTTTATTTTTGATATTGAGACTGACGCAGGCGTCTTCCATGTAGCAAAGATATTCGCATTCGTCCAAGTTCTTGACCTGAAGCACAGTTTTTATCTTGTGGTTCATCAAGTGTCGCTCAGCATAGAAATAGTACGCTGGAAAGTACAGTTCACGGTCTCGTTCTGAAAGAAAAACAATTAAATAAGATTATTCATTAAAAAGGAACATTTTAAAAGGAAAGAAAAAAGAAACAACGAATTAATAAATAAAAATTAAATAAAGATATAAAGTAGACTCATGTAGAGTTGTTAAAAATGTTCGTTGTAGCTAAATGTGGTGTAAATAATGCTGTGGTTGTTTTTTTCCAAAATCTATTTAAACAAGGTGTTTACGCTTTTAATGCATGAATTGAGTTATATTGCTTTTATTAAGATTTCAATTCAAATATTTGTCACTGTATCTGGATAAATTTGCAAACTGCAGTCATTTTAAAGACTGCACAAAAGAGTGGAAAGTAATTGGCGATCACTTCTCGACAAAATATGAAAAAAAGTGATGCAGTGCCGAGCTCATTTCTGTTATGAGAATTTGGTGATGGATCAAGGCAATGTCCTCTTCACTTGTTTGCTTGGGACAATATATCACTAACTGGGCAAGAAGAAAAGAAATGGGGATGGCAATTGTCCGTTTTTAACGTGCCACGGAACAAGACCGAGTTTTTGTTGTTTATTCAGTATGTCACATAAGCGAAAACTTAAAGGAGCTCTGTCACGAGGATTTCGCGGATTTTAGGTCTAAACTATCCTGAAATTAGTGGTAGGCAACTTAACTCATGAAAAACATCATCTTTGAAGATCTAAAGGAGATATAACCTGAATAGAAATTAAACTACAGCTTAAAAACGATGTTTTGAAGAGCGCAAAAAAACTTGAAATGTTTAGCTAAACTTTTCAAGTTGTAATCCATTTCCACTGCAGCCCTCTGCAGCTAAAGACGCTTGTTAACAGTTTCGGTGCTCTAATATAACAATATTGTTAACAAAAATTGATTATTATTTTTTGTTTTCTTTCGACACAAATATATATTTTGGTTGTTCAAAAATCTGTTAAAATCCATAACAAAGCCCCTTTAAAGTAAACATTTTGTGGAATATGGCTCTGTTGTGCCTTACTGCAATATAGAAATACGTTGTTATAGGAATATGGAAATTCAACAAGACGCTACGTGAATTTCACACCTCACGACACATTTTTTTAGCCTAAGCTTGCTAGTCCGTAAAATAATCCAAATTTGCGTCCGTATTGCGATTTTAAAAATAGTTTTTACTTTTGTTTCAGTCCTCTGCAAACGTCTCCTTGGAATTTGCGCTTAAACAACCATCGCGGGTGGTGAAAATTAGTTTAAATTGAAGGAGACGCAGCGGGTGTTGGATAAGATATATTCATTTATGGTGAATGACGCTTCGCATGCAGGTTTTTCAAAACGTGCTCTAAATCGAATTAATAAATAGTGGTTCAAAAGTTGTCGTCTTTGCAAATTTGACTAAAAAGGTGTCGTTAATAACAAACAGTATCTAAATATTGACCAAAACTAAAGTGCACCATCCTGTTAATAACCTCCTCGTTGTTTTTCTTTTCCATTTATAGTCAAACTCAGTGTTGATAACTTTACGCCTACCAGGGGGAACATAAGCGCGGTCTACGTAACGTAAAGGAAAATTAACTTCAAAACGCAAGTTTTTAAAAACGAAATAATTTAAATTTGGCAAACAGGTCGACGTACGTGCGCGCGTGTTTCATGATTGTAGTGACAAAATAAATTTAGGAAAGGATCGTTGCATATGGTAAGAGAAATTAAGGCAAGGTCTCTATAATTATCTATTTTCCTGTTTAAATTCGACATTTTCTAGACTTGAGAGGTTGTCCGGAACATTTGTGCCAGGCACGAGCTAAACGTCAGACAACATTGAAACTTTAATACGGCCTTATCGATCTTTAGGCGAGGAAATATCAAGTCAAGTCGGTTTTTTCACACCACTGTTTCTTTGCATCTTGAAACAGGAAAAAAGCAAATTTATCATAGATTCGTTTCGCTCCATTGAATTTTATTTCCCGACAGTGCATCAGTTTGGAGAGCCAACAGGTCATGAACGCAAATGAGTGTAGCAGTTTGTCGCATCGCTTCCAGATCTTCGTCTGCTCAGAGACTGTCTTAGCTCTTAGTCGCGGAGTGCGCTAAATGGACTGAATAGAATGACCTACCAAAAATTTGATGAAATAGTTTTTCATCACTCGTCTCCTTACAAATTAGCTAATATTGCAAAGATTAATTCCAAGCCGTCGACTCTGGAAAATTACCGAGACAAGGCAAGAATGCAAGAAAGCGCAGCTCATTCGAACAAACTTTAAAACATCGCAATTCCCAGTTAACATTATCAGGTAGCGATATATTAGTTTCACATATTCTCAAGAATACCAACAACAATCTTTTGCTAAATTTAACAAAATAGAAATGAAACATACGATAGATATACAAAATACAAATTTACATACATGCAGTAAAGGGATTTTTCGAACTCACCCTGTGCGGCAGATGGACGAGGCATCATTGAAATCCAACAAATGAAAACGAACAACAGAAAAGAGTTCATTCTGAAACCACAACGAATGTCTTTAGTTCTTACGTCTGCAGAGCAAAAAAGAGCTCATTCTGTAACCACAACGGATGTCCTTAGTTCTTACGTCTCCGAGACAAGTCAAAATAGTGTTGGGTAAGCACCAGTCGAAGTAGCAGCTCAAGCTAACACCGACTAATGAAAGCTGGCATGTTATGACACTCAGTTAACAAAACTCGAAACTGTCACATGTTAAGCCAATAAAGTTCAAGCTTGACATAACAAGCTGACAATATCCGCTGTCTATACGACTTCCCGTTTTAATTATGTATTTCTACCGAAAGAGTAAAATAAGGTTATTTAATTAGTTTATTTGCACAAGTTTTGTCGATATGCTAATGTGAACTGAAAACCGTTCGATCGTACGTGTTTTCAAAAGTCATATAACCAAACAGCTTATACTTTCAAAATTTTTAATGATATTGAAGTTCTTAAGAGGTTCTTTTGCAAAACAAGTTAAAACGAATTGAAACCAGAGATCAAATACATGTGAAATTTCGGTTTTCCAAGTCCAGATCGGCATTTAGTCTTGAATTCAAAATAGCAATTCTTCGTAATAATTATATACATTTGCATCAACGTTTTCAAGTAAATTGGATGGGTTATCGAAAATTATAGTGTTCCCTCGCTCATGATTTTCCTTATTCTTCCTTATTGTTTGCTTTACAATGGTCACGAATACCATGATGTTGAATATTCATGTAAGTTAAGTGTTTGTTAGAACAGCGGGATGTTTAAACATCTTTTAGGCTCATGAAAGAATTGGATAAATTTTACTAAATGGCAATTATGCGAAAGATGAATATTCCCAGCATGGTTATTCAAAGACAATTTTTCTCATCTTGAGCAGACAAAACAACATCAAACCAGCTGCTTGTTCTTTGACGTCGTCGTTCTTTATGACATTTACACATCTATTCAAGGAAGGTTGGCCAAAGGGTTGTTTAACGAACGTCTACAATAAAATACATAAACAAACGAACTTAATTCTTAGTTCTTCCAAGACTAATTACCTAACAGATGTCTTTTACTTACCCAACATCGTATTTTCAATTATCGTTGACGGATCGGTTATTCTTGGAAATCACCCATTTATTCCACTTTGCCCGTATTACGAAACAGTGTCGTTAAAGAAAAGTTTGTGTTGTATTTTTTTTCTTCAAATTCAATTTTAAATCATCTCGTTTTAATTCGCAAAACCAACGTTTATAAAAATTTGAGGATTAAAATTTGTCACGAATTCATATAACCGACCGCCACAATGTTTTAAAGGAGCCGAAACATCTGTCCAAAAGACGAGCTGCCGCTTTTAATATTCTGGCATTTTGGAATGTGACACGGAAAGCACTCTTTTTCGGTAAAATGAATGTTTAAAGCATTCATAATTGTAACTTAAGTTGTCTGGCGAAGCCATTAAGCCATATATTTTATTGATGAATTCTAACTGAAGAATGTGCTAGATGTTTTATGGAAAATGTCCGTGTTCGTGTTTAATGTCTGAATAAATTGTCTGGATGTGACAGCTTCAGGCCAGGGCTTTGCATTACCACCGAATGTAGAAAAAAAGTTCGATTGATTCTTAAAACCTTGTCAGCTTTGTCGTGCAGGCGAAATACTGCGATTTTCATTTCCATTTTTGGAAAGGTGTTAGCCTTAACCCATTGAAGTGCAAATAGCGATCATCAGCTAAATTCCTTACATAATACATTGTACTTAAGTAAGCGTTCTGCTCAAGAGAATCAAGAGAATGATCACTAAGGCCCGTTCCAAACGCCGCTCCACTCATGTGCTGAACCTAACTGGTGAATAAAGTACGGCAGAAGAGCGGCGTTTGAATCAGTTTGGTCCGGCAGTTTTAATTAGGTTCGGCAAAAAACATTAGGTTCGGCAGGGTCTGCCGCACTATGCGGCACTGGAGCGGCGACTGATTCATACGGCGTTCTTCTCATGTGCCGAACCTAATGCATGAATTACTGTAATGTATTTTCGATATAACAGCGCTCGTGATTGGTCTAAAGTGGAGTGGCGTGACTAGGTCTGACCAGTCATGCATGAAGCACGACGGCATAAAATTCCGGGGAAATTACTTCGCTCACCGGGCTCGTATTTTGTTTATCTTTTAAATATGTTTCAGCTCAAGAGAAGCGGAACTTCATGGGAAAATTGTTTTGGTGGTAATTCCTTTTTGCAGTTTCCCCAATTTGTGAGATTAGATTTGGAGATTAGCATTTACAAACTAATTCTCGAGAGAAATAATATAAATCTCGCGGAATGAATTTGCTTTTCCGGAAATATTATTATTATAGCAAAACCTGCGTAATAGTTTGCTGATTTCGACTGCAAAAACCTTTTATCATCCTCAACGCAGACGTTCAGTCAACATTATTATTGTTAACGACTTGTTTCCGCGAATTAAGTTCGACACAAATTCGCCGTTTGAATCAGCTGTCGCTCCAAAGTCGCTCCAAGGTCGAACCTTACTGAGTTAGGTTCGGCACATGAGTGGAGCGGCGTTTGGAACGGGCCTAAAAAAGCGATTGGCCGATAACACTAAGAAGCACTTTCTGCGAACGTTGCTCGGCTGATAAAGAAAATTAGGGAAACTTGGATAATTGAGCGGCCAAGGAAGAGAAGGAATAATTCTGTATGAATTTAAAAAAAAATTCAAAAAGAGCCATGAATTATTAAATTGAATTCGCCAGGCTCTACAAAATATGTCTTGCCCCGAGGGTTGTTTATTTTACTTGCCCAATGACAATTTGCCGCTTTCTCCCGCCGAATGAGCTCTAGGTAATTAGAAAGACAAATACTTTTAACGATAATAAATTGAGCATTAATTACTACAAGGTAAGTGTGTTAAACACTGTCAATGCCAAAATATTTCCACCTCATTTGCCATAGAAGAAGATTCAACGAGGACAATTCGAAGGATAGAGCAATGCATGGGCAAAATGCAACGAGAAAATTCAATTTTAGCTTATAGTTTACTAGCGTTAATGTATTGACAAATACGACACGCTTAGGTTTGACATTAGGCAAACACAATCAAACAGCGAAATTGATATTCACGTCTTTTTTTATCAATTTGTAATCTTTCGATATCAGTTTGTCAAAGGCTTCCTCAGGTCATTAAAATGCAAAATTTTAAAAAACGCATGTACTCTTCCGGTGTTTTAGAAGAAATTTGAATTTCGTTTTTCTGATTATCCGCTAACTAGTTTTGTTGAAGTAAAATTAAAGTAGGAATGTTTTTTTTTTCTGTTTCTAAAGATTATGACCAACTTAGGTTGCTTTTAAAACGAATTTGTAGGAGTATTAAGAATTCCTGGTTTATCTATGCATTTTTTTATTATTATTTTATTTTTTTTTTATCCTTATGTACCGTAAATGACCCACTGAGGTCATTACTGTTGGCACTTGTGTTTTCATTTGCGGGGGTGGTGTGGGGGGGGGGGGGGGGGAGGTATAGATCACGTTTCTTGAAAAGTAAATCAGCCCTTTCACAATTCACGAAAAATATGAAGCCTCACGGAAAATAAAAATGAAGATTTTCTAAAACCCGGGTCACGGTCACCCGGGTCACGATTCACGAGGATAAAAATACTCATTTCGCATTTCACGGGAAATAAAAAGGGCCGATTACGGCTCACGAAAATATCCTTTACCACCCTGGCTTCAGGAGCAAGTCATTGTTTTTTTACGAAGTGCCAAAAAATATTTACAGTATCCTTATGAGGTGAACATCTCAGTTTTATCATCTGCTGTGAGAAATTGGGAAAATTGCGAGCACTCATTAACAAATTTTGAAAACCAAACAAGTCTTTGTTTACCCTGCTTTTCACAAATATGCATATGCCAGCATATGCTTTATCTTTCGACGTCATCTTTAGACATGCTAAAGGAACAAGCATCGTAATGCACCAATCACATACCGGTGTTTCTTTCATCGCACTTCTATGAAAATGAGCCACAAGTTTAGATGGTCGTGCTAGTGGCCTGTGATTGGTGGATTTCGATCCCTATTTGTCGCACACTAGCTGAATTTTTCTCGTGCTCTTATTGGACAGCCCCTTTTTGAATATGATGACTGCTCATGTGACTACAACAACACTTTCTCATTGGTATATGACACGACCAACCCTCGACAAAATGTCTTGGTCCACCGCACACTAGCTGACATGTCCCGACACGACATTTTGAGATCTAGCACGACCAATTATTGCCCAACAAGGCCCGATCTTATCTTGTAGACTTGTTTGAATTCACCTTATACTCGCCGGCGAATGAAGAGTTTTTGACGGCCAACGAAAAAATTGGCTATTGTGAAATGGGCTTAAGGCTAGAGTCAATTAACCCTATCCAGGCCCGGGGGAGGGGGGGGGGGGGAGGGGGGGGGGGGAGGGAGGGAGGGGGAGATGCCTGCGCTAACTTTGAACGTTTTTACCTTTTGTAAGATTCAACCAAACGCTGCCAAACTTTGCGAGTTTATCTAAAATTTATCTGGGAATAAATTGGTAGGATATATAGGTTGTTGTTGTGTCTGTAACTTGCCGTTACCATGGCAACGTCATTTTGACATACATGGTTTTCCAAACTTGTAATTTTTGTGTTTCCATTAATGAAAATTAACTTTAATTCAATTATTTTTACCTCTTTTAGGTTTTTGGAACTGTTTTTATAGATTTTGAGTATTCTTCAATAATTTTGGGCGGTTTTCTGACATTTAGGAAAATTTTCAAATCCAAGATGGCGGATACAATATGTTGGCTGTTTTGTCATCGTGATGTAATTGCTACGTGACGTGACGTCACTATCCCACGTGACGTATATCAAAAGACGACTGCGTGGATATTCTGGAAGTTACGTCTGAATAGGGTTAATTCAGTTACACTGAGATGAAATGATAAATACAGTAGATAGTACATATAAACCAGTTTATTGATAATAATACAGCTGCTTTACATTTAGACACATACATGGGACGCAAATTAGCAATTCCTGCTGGACATTTTGTTACATCCGGAAAATTCAAGGCCAAAGGTGATCATTTAAGACTGGCGCTGATTACACTTAGCAAGGCATTGATTATTATTCCCGATATTTATGAAAAAATCTAATCCAATAACTGCTCAGTTATATATATTTTAGTGTCGATCCTGTCTATGCGGACATCTCTATAGTACGGACATCTCTCTACCACGGCTGTTCATCTGGCCAGAAAAAAAGATAAAAATTCAAATAGACTCTACCTTTGTAATACAGACACATTTATAAAACGGGCACGGTTTGCTGTACCATTCATGTACGCATACAAGGTGCAAAGGCATATGAATAATTTGCTTGCAAATCATTCCTCTGCTGTCTAGCTCTCTGATATCCAGAGTTACCTGTAACTATAGGTTCTTGGTGAGTGAGCAAAGAAACCACTTTAAAACGTGATGCCGAAAACTGCTTTTTTGGTTAATCTCAGTTGTTAGAATGAATTAGAGTGCATTAGTATACCACACAAGTGAATAGTTCTTTTCGCACGCGCCGGCCGCAATTGGTTAACTCGGAGGTGATTAGCAAAGAACTATTCACCTCTTAGCAGCCAAAGAGTAACGAGGTGGTTTCGCGTGTCGTTTTGGGTACCGAAATTAAAGCTTTTTTCGCTAGTTATTCAGCTTGTGCGGTATATACTAAAACAATTATTAACCTCAGTGTAAGTTAAAGTGGTGGATATTAACATCGCCGCTTCGGAGCTACACGTTGGAGCAAAAGTACTTCACTAAATGATGACGCTTGACCAAGCATCTTCAAGTCAGTTAAAAATGTTTGCATAGAAAGTAAACTTAGAGAGTTAAATTTAAAGATCCTACATAGAATTATTATTACGCGCTCTTAGTTTTTGTAAAACGTTTGGGCTTAACACATACCGATTTCAAAACAAATAGATCTATGTAACTCTAAAATATAAATTAGCTCTAAGGGCATCTGGGAAGTAATAAACCAAATTAGAACGATAAAAATGATAAAATAAGTTCTAAAAGCGATATTGGAGTACGTAAAGCGAGTATTCAGCTAAATATTTTGTTTGGACCGAAAGGATTACTGTTTCCTGTACTTAATAAGCTAGCAATACTAAGAAACCATTCTTAATATTATCTGATTCTATAACTAGCTAAAGGAATGTTTCATGACCATCTGTATGTTCGCAGATCCCTTGCAAAAGTACACTTTCCCCTGTAACAGTGTTCATGTTCATTCAATACATCAAATGAGATAAAACACCTCCACCTCATCGAGTACGAAGTGGTGCGTCCCGGCCAAAATTGTCTGCCTGTCTTTTACTCCATTTGGAACATGATAGGAGAAGCCAAAGTTCGTATAAGAGTAGTAGTTGCCGTTTGCATTGTTTGCAATGTATATGTCATATCCTTTGCCAAATGTGGGACCGAAACTTGGTGACGTGTAAATTGCGCTTGATGGATTTCTTACCATAACCTTGAACGGTTCCAGTCCTTCATTATTTCTGAGGGAAAAGATGAAAGCTTCACTCGTGCTGCGGTATTCAACATAGGGAGTGGAATCTGATGGAAGAAAACAATACGAAAAACAAAACTGTACTTTATATTTGGAATGAGTGCAAACTACCTCTTTCGTTATGCTAGTCTACGTTTATTGAGACTTTTTTTTAATCAGCAGATCTTTTTTGTCTTGATGTATCAGACTACCGGCCAGTATAATAACAGTAAGAGACACAATCAATTTCTCTCAATCATGAGGTCGGGAATTTGGGAAAACAAACGAAGTTAGAAACAGGACACACAGACTAGCGATTTGGTTTTGGTGATGATAACGGCAATGGCGATGGCGACGACGACGACAATAGTTTATAATACACGCCAGTAGGGTCTTGATTATTTAATGATAAAGTTTAAACGGGCAAAACAAAAACCCATCGCTTCATAGATCCGCGAAAAAAAAGATCCAATTCAAGCACTTCTGTAAAAATATAAGTGCTGGCGTAAATGATGCGTCTGTACAATTATTTACATGCAGTCAGTTCTCTTCACTTCTAGCCCGTTTGGCACCAAATCGGCCGGGTGCAATGAGGGGAGGCTAGATTCACAAGTAGAAAATGTTGCCAGGGAAAAATAAAAATAACCAAGGACCAAAAGGTCAACCAAGACATACTGAACATTTTAGCATCGCAAACTTAAAACCGGTGCGCTTGTCCCTTTCCTAAATTCCCAAACCGCTCACAATATGGACTGCATCCGTCCCCCGCGCATCCGCCACCCTATTATACGTTCATAAGTGTTCTAATAACCACAATTTCTTCGCCGGCAATTTCACTTGAACCACCTTTTCCACTTTTTCTTTATAAACGGTATACGTTATTTGTTTTATAGCGTCCGGGATCTGTCACAAGTACAAAATTATTTTATTTTTATTATTGTTATTTTTGTTTTTAATTTACGGGACAAATTACATACCGTGCTTACAGTAGAATTACTTACATCAAGTACAAAACTAATAATGTTTTCCTTTAGCAGTAAAAAGCAAGCCACGTTCAGTAGAGTCCTGCTTGACCAATCCCCACCCTTTTCAAGTGTTCTTCACCGTACCACGGTTTCGATATATAATTAGCTAGTAAACGGAGCGTCTGGTGCCCATAACTGCGACCATAAATGTTCTCTTGCAAAGGTCTCAAAATTTAGGTAGGAGGGATAAGATGACGTTCATAAAAATAAAAAAAAATGCGAAAAAAAAATCATGAGGGTTAACACGGCACTGCGACTTGGAAAATACAAAACAAGCAACAAGCGGAACAATAAGAGCAGCAACAGCCATTAACAGACGCAAACTGCCTGAATCAAACGTGCACTACATAACTAGTTTAAAGGGTTATCATATATAGCAGCGGGATGCTCTTCTTCTCTTACCGCAATCAGCCCAGTCGTCATTGTAAACAGCATCAAATGAACACCATAGCCGGAGATGGCGGGCCTTCGTACATCTGTGGTAAGTGTTCTCTCGATATGTGAAAGGAAATACGCAACAGCGACCATTCGAATCCTTTGTCCTTGCCCCTGGAGGACAGGCCACTGTAACAAAATTTCAATTGGAACACTTACTTAAGAATAAAGAGAACTGAAAGTGAGAACATTTTGATTTAAGTAATATGAAAATTAACAATGAATCGGTCCTGATTAGACAAGACACACGGGCACACAGGCACAGATGGATAGGCAACAACAATAAGGAAACAACTTATTTACCCCATGAAATGTCCGTGTAACCTCCGAAAACGTATTGATCCTTTTGTATGATTGTAACAGTATTTGTCTTTACATCACACAGACTGTGGAAGATATTGGCACCCCAGCCATGAAAGGAGGCGCGGTAGCAAAGTATCCAGCGAGAATCATTTCCAACAGCTGCCGCAATAAACCGATGAAGATGAGACGGATAAGAGTCATTTTTCAACAATATAGTTGAATTAAGTGCAAAAGCTGAAAGTCAATAGTATCAGTATTGCATGTAAAAAGAAATATTTCTTATAGTCTACGTAAGAAATTTAAGTATCCATGCATGGCTCGAACAGAAACGGCCGTTTTCAAGGGCATGATTGGAACACGTGCATCTATGAAACGCTTCAGTGTTATGAGAGACAACAGAGTGGAATCAAAAAAATAAACCTCGACAAAAACACGCACAGCAGTTTCCTAATTAATCGGTTCGGCTTTTAACGCTACAAAATACATATATACTTTATCTCGATCATGGCTAACAGCGTCATTAAGGACGGTGCCTACTAATACGGAGGTATTTCTGCCCGGCCGATCTTTGAAACTGCATAGTCCACGATTTTACTTACAAAATGATTGCATTTGGGCCAACAGCTCTCACTTGCACGGCCAGAAAAACAGCCTAAACAATTTTTGCACTAAATAACAACTCAATCGTGTGTTGTGTAGACTAACCACTTCCATTTTATAAAATAAAAAGTAGGATTGTTTTCAAGTTCTAGGGAATCGCTTTTGGGGTCTATGACATTTTCCTTTCCCCTCCCTAGCGAGTCATATATTTGCGTCTCGCGCAATTTTTCAAGCGTACACTACGCCACATAAAGTTTGCATGTTACGTTTGATCCATTAGCGATTTGTTAGATACTAATAAAGCATTGAGAGCCATTTTTATCGATAAGCGTTTAGTGGTTACTGATAGGTTGCTCTGCATTTCGTCCAAACTGAAATTCTCTTGCATTTAAAACGCGCGCTAGGTCGCTGAATTCGTTATTTTGAGCAAGTACACTCAAAAGCGCGCACGACTAGTGCGATCGATGCGTTGCGTGATGGGCGTAACATGTCCGCAGTTACAAAAGGAGGCACCGTCCTTAAACAGCTGACTAATTCTATAAATGAATTCTGTATATATCCTTGATAAACTAAAGGGGATTAAAAATATTTATTGTCAGAGCCAAATGTTGCCACAATCGCTTTGAAATCCCTTAAATGTTGATTCGGCTATGAAAAAAAAAAAAACACAATCAAAAGTGAATTTTATAGAGATATGTAATGAAAGGAGGTATTTTATATTGATTGCATGTTAACCCTGTATTATTTACGGGATATGTTTAGAAGATTAACCTACCGTTTTCACAGTTACCCCCGACGAAACCGACTCCACACCTGCAGAAGTACCCATTGGCTGTGCTTTGACATTCACCACCGTTTTGGCATGGACTCTGGTCGGTGCAAACGTCAAGAGCTACAATGATATATTTAAGCAATAAATCACACTTTCTAGGGGTTTGCCGGCACAATAAACCCCCGCGGGATGCTTGGAGAACAAGAGAAAAGCTTGTAAATCACGAGCCGTCAGGTTCGTATAAGCTTTTTCTCTCGAAAGTGTGGTCTATTGCTTTCATGAACTAACTATTGACAACTATTTTTTAAAGAAATGGGAATCTATTTATATTTCGTGATCAAGTGTCTTATCCTCGACATGTTCATCGAATGAAGCGGTAAACCAATCACAGCGGCTGAAAGAATAAAGCACAGGCTCAGGTCCACACCAAATTCCACGAGTCGACGCGATGCAAACGTTTATAAGTTCGTTAAAAGCTGTGAAAGCCATAGGAAAGGAAACGGTAAAGGCAAACGGTTAACGGAAGAAAATGTATTCGAGGATTTAAAGTTACCTTTATGAGGAAATCTAACAAACTGTGGCCGGAGTCATTCATAGCGAAAGCAAAGGACTGCACGGGAAGTTTGCAAGTTTACAAACTTCACGGACTGCCGAAGTTATTAAGAATAATGGTTACTTCCAGAAGCTTTGCTTCGTAAATTTTATTTCTAATTTGTTTATTCCCATTTCCGTAATAAAACTAGAATTAATTCAAGCGCGTACAATACCGACTGTATTGTAGAATCCAGTACGACTTCCAAAATTAACCGATCATAGAGTGATATAGAAAGAAATAAGACAGTTTATATTAGATACTCGACAACTGACAAACATAAAAACATCAGCGAAAATAACAGATTTGCACACATTGATTCCCAATAGTGTTAACCTTGCAGTTATAATAAGCAAAAGGGAATTTGTTTTACCATGTTCACAGTCCTGACCCGTGAATCCAGAAGAACATAAACAGCGATATCCTTTGCTTGTAAAACCAGCTTGACAGGTTGCGTTGTTTTTGCAAGGGGCCGTACCACAGACATTCTTAAACAAAAAAAATCAAGGAAAAGGTTCAAGTAAATTTAAAATATAATAATTGGCCTTCTTTCAAAAAGATTCTGATGAACCACTGGCATCTCAACACTGAGAACCATCAAATCGCACAAATATAATCTTATCCTCAAATTGTCGCTTATGGGAAGGACAAGTCTCTGAAGGATCTTTTGGTCAGAGCGTAAATTCCTTCACGCAATTTACAACAAACGTTTTGGAGCTATATACGGCTATATAAGGATCGAGTGACAACATTCCAAAACTTCTCATAAATATATACAAATATAAACCTTCATTTTAAGTTTTATTTGACGATTCGTACTTATTTTTCTACAAGGAAGCAAGCGTGGCCCAGTGGCAAGGGTGGACTTATATTCTCGAGGTCCCGAGTTCAAGTCTTCCTCTCTGTCACTGCATGAATTTCATTTGAACTTCTTCGCGCTTTGTAAATAGCCATCTGGTGAGCCTCCAGCCAGTTGGGATTTTTATGCAGCTGAAGGTTTCTGTCCCATGACATGGTATGTGTGTGAGAGAGGAATCCATCTTACCTTTAAACTCTCTTCAACAACCGATTTTTGTCATTGTTTTTTTCTTTCAAATAACTCTGAGAAGTTCGCAGACCTTGTATACAACTTGACATTAAAATTTCTACCTGTGTTTTGTGTTTCAAGCTCAAAGCGAGACGCTCCCGGGCGCAGAGTGTTCTGGTCTGCTGAAAGCGAGGCTCAGCTACAGCGCAGTGCATTATAGCAACGACAACAAAATCTGCCTTAACGAAAACACGCGTGACTGAATTTGACGGGATGCAAACGCATTTACCGCCCCTGTCTCGATTGGTTGAAGATATATCATTCGATGAATATTTACATCTACCAATCAAGGCACGTTTATTGACAGCAAACTTTGAAGTTAACGCAGGCTTGAATAGTTTCTCGCTGAGGGAATAGCGTTCGCGTTACAAATGGGACTAAATGCAACTAAAAAAATAAATCGGATTTAGAAACAAAAGCACAAGGCGAAGACACAAAGAGAAAAAAAGTTCGTAAAGTATTATTATCAATGAGTCTTAAACCCAATGTTGATTATTTTCAGACACATTGCAATTCTTTTTAACTACACTTATAGTCAACACATAGGCTCCAGTGTAGCATATCGCATAAAATTTCAACGCGAGGCTCCTATATTATTGAAAATGTTACGCTTATTAAATGTGTTAGTTTTGTGGACGATAGTTGGCCTTGTGTATTGATAAAAGTGACAAAAAATGATTTTTTTTTTCAGGAATATTGTTTATTTGCTCCCTTGAAGTGTCATTTGCGGCCCTTGCGCCTCGCGCTCGTCGCTCAACTGACACTACGAGGGTGCAAATAAACAATACCCCACACTCCCCCCCCCCAGAAAAAAATGTAATAATAATATTAATAGCAATAATATTTATAATTAAAACTTGTCAGTGCATTAAGAGGACACTAATTAAAAATAATTCAAATATCAAAAAAATAATTATCATAAAAATACACTTTTAAAAGTCACTTTAAAAATGTCCCTACCTAATATTTACTAGAATCGCATAGCTCAAGGAATTCGCGCGCTCTGATTGGCTAGAGATGCGAGGGTATTCAGCGCGGTATTGCGACTTGAAAGTGAGGCTGCGCTAAAATTCGCAACATTCACCACATTTTCATTTTAAAAAGGTTATGCGATTCAAGGAAAATCCATTACCTGACTCGTGAATTCCACGTTAAATTTCACTTGAAAAACCGATATCGCACTCATCGCTTCGCGATTCGTGCGATATCGGTTTTTCGCGTGAAATTTAACGTGGAATTCCCTCGTCAGGTAATGGATTTTCCTATAATATAACCTAATATAACCTATTAACTGAACTCATCATACTTTAAACCCACACTGACGCGCAGCTAATTTTTCCAAAAATTGCAATAATTTCATTCCCCAATTTGATTGTAAGTGCTGCTCGGTCGCTGTGCTCGCTCTAGATCTGCAGCAATAAAATAGAGACTCGATATGCCATTTATACATACGCTATCCTTACATTTGTTCCATAGTATATGTAACCATCTCTTTTAACCAGGTCCTTCTCGTGCTCTTTATGTGTTGAATTGTTCAAGTCGCATTTGTGTGATCCTGTGAATTCAAAGTTGATACTGACACAGTTGTGTTCCAGGTAGCATTGCAATTCGCAAGAGTCCTGGTCCAGCACTTTAATGGCTCTTATCACGTGATTAATCAGACGTTCTCCATAGAAGAAGTAAGAGTCTGGAAACTCCAATTCACGACATTCATCTGAAACATTTCAATCATATTACATCAGTACCATGGGCATCTTTTAATATTTCTTGGCGCATTAATAGTACTTTTTCCAGAGCATTTATCTCACTTTGGTTAATATATTTTGATAACATTTTGTTAATTTATCTTCTTGGTGACCTCTTAGTACTAAATTCATATTTAAGTTGTTAAAAGCTGCGTATTTTGATATGATTACGGCTGTCCCCCCTTCAACTACTGTTAGTTCACGAGTTCAACTTCCAAAATAACGATCGCTGCAAACAGAGTACCTTTGTTTTTGGAAAATTAAGAAAATTCTTAATCCCGTTGTCCAAGAAGGAAAGGAAGAGATAAATTAAAATGGTTAATCTGATTTACAGGGTGATCTTACAAAGTCAATGATTTCGGTATAATCTCCAAAAAATAATTCGCACAAAACACCGAATAGAAACCTAATTAGCAAAGCTGTTCAAGATTGATTTGTCTGAGCAGAGTTTTATGAACATTTCGGTTGACAACTTACCGTACTCCAAGCAGCTGAAAGTAGCCTTGACAGAAAGGAGAAGGAATAAGATTGGAAAACGAATATGGAGACCCATGTTCACAGCCACTTTATGAAGTGTGTTGAACTTTGCGCATAATGTTACGTTGAAATGCAAATAATTTAAATTTCATCAACAGGTACATCAATTCAGCCCTGTCAGCAACTGACAGGTACTTTCTTTATGCGGCTGCGTTATTAATTTTCTCAATGAATCTTTAATTTGCAAAATTTATAACTTCATTATTGGTAATTTATAATAAAAATTTATAACAGATTCGTACGAAATGAAACTCGGGAATTTTCAGGAATTGGCGAATTCTTTAAATTTCTCGGGTTTTCCCAGAAATTCTCAGAAATTTTTGATAGCCGTCTTTGGTGCCCCAAAATTCCCGGGAATTGTTGCGATTTTTTGAGACGAGAATATCGGCCTCTAAAACAACTCTTGAGAATTCCCGGGACTTCCCAGGAATACACTTTAACACATTCTTAAAGGGGCACTGTCACGAGCAAACCTTCAAAAATTCAACAGCCCAAAAACATGTCTACACCATTGAAAACTTATTAACAGTGGTCAAGTTTTCTTTAAACTACTATACCAGTGTACTGAAGGTAAATATAAAGTGATATCACTGCGATACCACCGGGAGCCTTAGATCTCAACTTGAAAAAGTCAGCCTGACTTTTTCAAGTTCTGTCCTTGTGGTTTGGAAAAATTGATGAAAACTATTTAGGTCACCCTCTTCTTTAAACAATTTACTAGATATCCTTCCCTCTATGTTCTAGGAGCATTTCCTGCATGGTTGGAACTACTTAGTCGTAATTTTGGTGCCGTTTTACTGAAAAAGCCAAAAAATGTCCGTGACAGTGTCCCTTTAAAGCCTGAATTCTCGGAAATTCTTTGGAATTCTCGGGGTCTTAATTAAAAAGTTTGATCTGCCCCAAAATGTTTCTGGACTTTAGAAAGTTTCGTTTTTTTCGTTCTCGAAACATCCCGCGAATTCCCAGGAATACAATTTGATCTCCCTTTCCCCAGTCCCTTCTCCGTTTTATCCTTGATTTGCAGCAATAAACACTGTATTTCACGTTTCGCGTGCGCCAAGGATCAAAGGAAAAAATAGGCCGATTTCTTAAATTTCATGAGCCGCTTAAGAATTTAAGGCTTCAAGGTATTTCACAGGCTATCGGTAAAACAAGCTAAGTCGACCTGGAGTGGAGACCGACGTACACGAGTCGCACATAATTTAATTCCAGGCGACTGACGGCACTTAAACGTGTGCGAATTAAATGTTCATTTGACTCATACCTTTATGCACTAGAGGAGGCTTCTGCTTGAAATCCCAGAATATTTTTACAGAAGGAAGCTTCTGCTCGCAATCCAACCAGGAATACATAACTTCTGCTCACGGAAAACGCTTCGTTCGAATCAAACATCCCAAATTAGGCGCGCAAGTGTCACGTGGGTGTTTAATCATTAATTTCAAAGACATGTTTCGACAGAGCTTCTGTCATCTTCAGTTGAATGGTTTAAAGCATGCAAAGTTGAATAATAAGTAGACTAAAATGCTAATTAAGACAAATAGCAACAACAGAACGTGAAAATGCGTGAATTAAAAGGATAATTTTAGATTAACATGGTGTAATTGTTGATTGAGGCAACATTGTTATTTTTGAATATGGATAGCCTCCTTTATCTTGAGTTGAAAGCTGGTAGTGGCGTGATCTAAAATATGAAAATAGTCTATTGTACATAAGGCGCAATAAAGATAGGGGGGGGGGGGGGGGGGTTTCGTATATCCCATGATGCCTCGCTTCCAACTATATTATCAACTGGCATGCGACACGTGACCCTCTCAGTTCAAGATGGACGCGCTCAAGGAGACATCGTGGCAAGCCGAACATTTCAGAAATTCAGACCTTCTCTATCTTTATTGTGTCGATTTAAGTTATGTTTTTGACCTCACCGTTCCAAGTCTGCCTTTCCTTAAACTTAACTGTGTGTTTGCACACGTTAGTTTTCCTTGTTCGCTATCGGAACGGCGAATTGTGGTTCTGCCACGCAGTCACAAACAATTCGAGAAGCTGAAGGACATGCCTTCGCCTTGTGTTATCGAGGTTATTTCGAGCGTGGATTTTGAGGTAAATGTTTTCCTAGTGTCGATTTATTGATATTGATATTTTTGCAAAGCTATACGATCGTCGGTTTTGATCGATGCGCGTTTATTTACAGATTCATCCTGACGAAGTCGACGAAGACAACAGCGTGGTGTTGATTTTGGATTTTCAAATCGAGGAGACTTGCCTCTCTGTTACCTCTTCACAATCCGGTGTGAGACCAAAAGCTCCAAGTTCGCCAGACAAAATGCCGTTAATGCCACTGCTGGAGTTGTCGCGTGTCGACTGCAATTGCAGCAGTTTTCCCCGACGAGGAAATGTTATTGTTGCAAACGAAAAGACGCAAGGTGCCACAATGGGGATTCAGAATCTGTCACTTTCCGAAGATTTTTTGCCAGAAGAGTCGAGTGAAGAAGGAGATTCAGATGAAGAGGAGGATAAAGAGGATGAGGAGTTTGACTTTGATGTAGATGTTGTTCAGAATAGTGAAAAAGCTAAAGAGTATATGCCCGGCGGAAATGGACCTTCGGATAAAGATTTGTTTACTGAGACTTTTACTCTGAAAGGCAGCAGTTTCCACGAACATTTTCAAGAGGGACTTAAACAGTGTAAAGGCACGTTAATGAAAAAGGAAACAGTTCCAATGAAGCTCGTTTACGAGCCCATTAATAGGAGAGACGAAAACGCTGTGCTTGTCCAGGAAAAGTGTGATACGTGGAGGCCAATAGGGTACATACCTGGGATCAAGGTACCCAAAGTGGCTGTGGCTATCAATGCCAAAGAAATTACCAAAATTGTTTTAACAAATATTAAGTATCAATACGTTTTCCCTATTTCCAAAAAGGGAAAGTGGATCAAAAACAAAGACTCTTACAAGTACAATGAGGACATTTAAATGTTTTTCGAGTCGACATAAACTTTACAAGGTTTGATCCTTGCATTAATTAGCATTGTATATATATATTTTCTCTGCAGTTGTAACTCTGCAATTTTGCTCCATCTCAAAATTTTCATTCAACCTAATACGTAGGCAAGTGTCCTAGAAATTTATTATGTATTTTCCGTGTTAGTTTTGAAAAAAAGCTTTTAATGTTTTAACATTCTAAGGTCTGCGTGTGCGCTTAAGAAAGTGTATGATAATAGTTGTTTCCCACCATTGCTACACTAAAAAAAATTAAACTAGCAAAGAGCCATCAATCGTTGAATGCAGCTATTAAGAGCTAAAAAATAATCCTTTTTTAATCCTTTATTTTCCCAGGTTACATCCTGGAAATTAGTGATTCATACAATATTATTCGTTATAAAAGTAGAAAGTGTTGTTTCCAAAAATATCCATACCCATTTCACATGTTTTTGGTATGAATAACCCTAAACCCCCCCTCCCCATACTTTTCAATTTGTGCTTTGGATACCACCTCCCCCAACAATTTCCACTGACCTTACACAGGGTGGATATGGATATGTTATGGAACTGCATAATGTATTACATTTCATTACAATGGGAGCTTTTGACCCTTTTAAGCTCTTTTCTAGTTAATTTTAAAAATCATACAAAATTTAAACCATTATGTCTTGCCAATAAAACATCCGAGATAAATAATTTACAATATTTTCATCTATGAATTTGTATCTCACATTTGCAGATAAAAGTGTTTCACCTTGAAGCACTGGTGAATGAGAGCACAATGAAAAACTACAAATAGTCCCGTGGGGGCCCAGTGTCAAGCAAAATACTAATCCTGGTGGTTTTGTTTCACCGAGTTGTTTGCATTCTAATATAACTAACAATCACATTCAACAGAAAATAAACTGGATATGTGAAAACTACGTCGTTATCAATGGACTCAATTAAAAAAGGCAAATATCAACAATGCACTTATGAAAACTTGAGAAAATTGTGCAATTTCGGAATATGAAATGCACCCTAGAACTTAAAGTATTTCAATTGACTGGCCCTTTAGTTATACATCAGGTTTTAGTTTGGCACTGGTGGAAGATAATCTCCAGGCTTATGGTACAAGTCCCGTTTGGTTCGTGCATCACGGGCAGGGAGATGAGACTTTCCTCCTACAAATAACGAGCTCTCCCTCTGATTAACTCTCAGTCTGTGAAGACGCAAAGGATGATAACGTGCTTCCTCGTTAGCATCAACATCGGGTCTGTTGTCAAATGAGGGGTAGGCTTCATCTGAATATCTTTCATTAAGCGTCCAGTAGTAGAAAGGTAGCTGTGTGTCCATTCTTTTTGAAAATTCCCTGAGTAAGAAATAAATACAAATGTGCACATAATACCATGACTACTGTTAATATTAGTTATGACTCTGACAAGGACCATGTTAAGTAATTGTCAGGTTTATGATGGCACCACTGAAGCACATTAAGAGTTGTTCTTGGTATGCTAAGTTCCCAATTACATTGTCTTTTTTATGGAAGACTAACCAACTGTAAAAAGAATATAGATGCAGTTCATGGACATAAAGCTTACTGTACTGCAGTTCTCACTCAATAAATCTTTTCGAAATACTGCCTTATTTTACTACATAATAAAGTTTCTTACCGAACACTTTTAGGCCAATATGGTTTGAACTCTTTCAGGGTAAAGATGGCACCAAGGTCTCTATGACAAACACAGAAGTAGGATTCTAGGTCATCTGTTTCTGCAGCTCTCGGGTGCTCTTCATACCCAATCAGTCCATTCTCCAGTCGGCGAAGCTCTTGACTTTCTACATTTGTGGTGACTTCCACAACTGTCTCCCTTGAAAAGCCACGTATGCCACCAACAGGCCTTAACGGAAATAATAACAATACTATTAAATTTAATGGCATTGTCTTGACTAAGCTCAATGCCATAGGCTGAGTTTATGCTATAAATTCAAACAAATGTACACGTAGGTAATTTCAAAACCATTCTGCAAAGTAAAAGTCTGCATACAAGCCCAGTGGCTCATTTGGCCAGCAATATCCTGGTTTTGACAGCATAGCATGTGGCAAGGATTATTTCTTGCCCGCCCCTGGATGGGATGCTGGTCCATCACAGGCTTACCCTCCTCCCCCATAGTAAATACTCCAGTTCTTATCTAATGTATACACCTGGGTGGAGAGAAACAACATGAGAGTAAAGTGTCTTGCCCAAGAAGACGACACAACGACCCTGCCCATGAGCACAACCAGGACCACTAGATTGAGAGTCTAGCAAGGATACCACAGGTGTAATATACTTTGAAATAGTGATTATGAGAGTGATCTTCTGCAACCAATGAAACAATATCTTACATTGCATAACCCTGTCACTGTAATGAATTTTAAGTGACAATAAAAAAATCATCAAGTACATAAATAATGTAATATAATGTAAATAAATAATGTCAGGTTATCTTTTCAACTTTATTGTAATCACCTGTTTATGTCAATGGTGGAAAAGTCATAAGTTTCCTTATACCAAGGCATCCACTCTGCCAAGATGAAGTTCAGCATCTCATAATTGAATCTACACCTTTGTAGCTGGCTTAATCCTCTTCCATCATTAGACTCGTGCCACTGAGCGACAATTCTCACATAATTGGCCTCTTCAAGGTGGCCATGTCTCTCAAGGAACTGTACCACGTGATATGACAGGAGCCGTTCTGCGTCCCTGACACTCTGACGTCGCTTCCCAACAAGGGCTGCATGTGTGAGACCACTGAGGGGGTCATTAAGGACATCTGTGAAGGCCTCGTAATTGATTGGGGAGTATCCACCATCTCTTAGGTGTTTCGCTATTCTTTTTAGGAGGTGGTTATGATCACTGCGGTCATGGCGAACACAGCCGGTAACAGGGTCCACCTCCGGAACATAAAGATGTCGAGAGAAATCCACCCCTTCTGCTTTGAGCTCCATTATTGCATTCCTGAAGGTGTAGGTGGCAACTATGGACCTTAGCTTGTCAAGGAAAGATTCTTCTGTATTTGTTCTGAATGGATACGGGGTATATCCTGCTGGGACAAGCTGTCCTCTGATGAGGGTAACAGCATCTTCCAGCGACAGCCCACTGTTGATTAACTCATCCAGTTGCAAGATTAAATGGTCTGGGATAGCAGGGTTTGGTCTAGCAACAATGGGTCTTCCATCATGTGCAGCTGAAAACAGAACACACATAATACATAACTGTACATTTTGTTGGATTAAATGATGAATAATGAACAAAGTGAATATATACTTGAAAAAGTGCACCACTGGAAAATGAATGATTAGAAAAAAGCACAAAATTAAATTTAAATAAAGATTACTAGTACACATCTGGTAAAGGGAACATTTTTGCTACATTTGCCAATTGTTATGGCCCTATTATCCCAGAGGAGACTTAGTATATAAGTCACCAATTTTGGAGGGTTCTGAAAAGCAGCACTGAACTTACTGTTGATCAAAATCAGCATTTCTAGTAGCGTTTTTTTGCTCAACCTTTGAACACTCTCTCGTGCATCATGGATGAGCTGCCATATGTGAAGGGCTCTTGTTTCTCCTCTTGAGCGAAGTGAACAGAACTCTCCATCTGTAACAGTGCCTGCAAAAATCATGGAAAAAGAAATATGCTTTTATTACATCACCATACAAACAATTGACTGGTACAATAACTGATTAAAAGTAAAGCAACTTGCAAATTTATGTTTTACCTGGACAAAATATGCAATAATGTTAGAAACCCCTATTTTTATTCAAAAATAGTCAACTTGTAAGTAAGAATATTTTGTTTGTCTTCCTACCATGCTTTAATTTGTTGACACGAAAAAAAAAAATTAAAAAAGTAAATTCTAGTATCCCAACAACTTAATAACCTTTTGAAGTTGAATATATTATTTTTCTATATAGTCAAGAACCAACCTGCATTCATATAATCTTACCTACAACCTTTAATCCTCTCTCTTGCATTGCCACTTTTACATCCTTGGTCAAGTCACGGATGTACTGGTCCTTCAGACTGCGGTAGGGTACATATCTGATGGGCAAGGCGTAAGGTTTCTTGCTTCTTCTCTCATCTGAGAGCATGAGGACTAAGATATGGGTAGCAGCAACCCTCTTCTTTTTAAACAGGTTACGGAGGTAACTTTTAGAATCTGCAGCCAACCACCTAAGAGAGGTCCTGATGGCTTGCAAATCATGTGGTAAAGCTGGGTTAAGGTAACCCAGCTGCTCCTCATATGCCCCCCTAAGCTGCTGTGCTTGCTGCAAAAGTGTCTGGAACTCCACGACGTTCCAGTTAGCATTTTTCAAATTTTCGTCTGATGTTGACCTGCTGTCAAATTTCTTTCTGTAATCATCTACAGCCAACCGAAAACCCTCATCCAGGAATGGAATGTCACTATCAAAACTGTCCACACATTTCCTCAACTCGACCTCTAGGCTATTTCGGTTGTGAATACCAGCTACACTACCAACCAAGCTTTTCCTGCTGTCATATACCCTCCTCAACTCCTGCAACTTCCCATCACTCAGGTCCACATCTCCGTTCCAAACACCTGACACAGACTCCATCAACCCTTCCTTCAGGTCAGTGGCATCAAGCTTCAACCAGAATCTTCCATCTGGATTTGCTTCCTTCAACTGGTCGAATGCTGCCACCTAATAAAATAAATAATTTAAGTAAATATTCTATATCTGACACCAATATGCAATACTGAGCAATAATCCTTTGTCAAAAAATGACCTGCTGATATGGACCTTCCATTTATAACTCACCACCTGAAAAAGTGGTATAAAAAATAGAAAAAAAAAATTGATATTTTCCAAAGTGGTAAACACTGCCGAATCACTTTTTTTGAGTTGACTGAAAGTAAGTGTTGTGGCACATTATGTCAACAAAGATTGGTTTTGCTCACATTTGCTACCATAAAGTGGAACAATAACTGTTAAAAAATGTTACACCGGAGACCATTTTGTCTTGCAAAATGCAAGTAAATAAAATTCATAAGATTTAGAGGGAGTTTTGATCAACATTGTGTATATGGTTTCCAAATGTCAATGTCACTCTGCTAATAGTATGCATCCCCACTTATTTTCTAAGTAGTTAGGTTCCATACCTGTACATCTGATGTTGAAGTAAACAATGACTTCTTGTCTTTTCTGTATTGAGTGGCTTTACTTGAGCAAGGGATATTTACACGTGCCTGTGTAAAAAAAAAAATAAGAAAACTTGGTTCACAGTGAAACACAGCGGCATTATATTTACAGTAGCAAGAATCTTTTTTCATAAGCAATAAGATATAATTATTCTCTATTTACCCATAAAATGTCGAGATTCTGAAATGTCTAATAAATGATTAATAATAATGTTAAATAAATCAATTAGGTTTAAAATATGAGGTGCAGCAGAGTGTTTTCAACTTGATAACAAATGAACTGCAAATTTATTGAACAGCATCAAACTTCAGATGTAGATCAACTCATTCTGACTTGTACTACCACTTACATTTGGGGTTATTTTGGCTTAGCAAATTGAAGCAAATTATTTTCTTATCAAATTAATTAAGTTACAGCGAGTTTTAATCAGATATAAAGACACTCATTTAACATTAATTTCTTTTGCATTTTCTTTATGAAGTATTAATGAGTTCTTGAAACAATAAGACAGGAGTTAGAACAATTCAAGGCAGTGATCCCTCTTACCTTCAGTGGATTTCGCCCATCTTGTGGATCAAGGCCACTCCACATAGGTCCAGCCAAGAGCCTCTGCATCCGTTCTGGAAATTCAGTTACCATAGTTTCGTGCCATAACCTGAAGTCCTCAGGTTCTTTGATCTGTATAAAATAACAAAACAAAACTTTGATGATAACAAATCAACAGTTTTCAAACATGAAAATTGCAGAATTTAGATAAAAAGACAATGCAAAACTGCTAAAAACTGATAATTAGCCCTTACAAAATAATGAGTGGCAAGCAAATTTTTCCTTAAATATTTACTTTAAAGCTGCAATCTTCAGTGTCCCAACTCTGCCATGTGAGGCGAATTGTTGCAGTTTTTGTGATATGTTAACTATGAAATACAAAATTCATTCAATGATTTGCTGTCAATCATTATGGGGACAGCCAATAAGCATGAAAAATAGGGTGATAAACAAACAAGGTGTATCAAAATCTACCAGTCATACACTGACAAACACAACCTAATTACCTAGTTGAAAGGGAACTTCTATTTCCCAAGAGGGTAGCTAAGATGGTTCATGGCAGGAAAAGGCATTGACTGTGGGTCAGGGATTTAATTTAAATAGAGTTCGCATACTGTATATCCATGAAAACCCTAAGAAATGCAGTCAAATAGGTTCACACTGGGTAGTTACCTGCATGACATTTGTGGATGTAAAGAATTCAATGCAGTACTGCAGCAACCCGAATGGCATCCTGTGGATAGGTATGAGAGGACCTGTCTTATCTGGTCTGTCTAATGCCAGTCCTTGACAGAATTTCAGCACCAAATTCACCTTGTTGTTGTCCTCAAGCCTTTTCATTGCGTCAAGGGATAGCTGAAGAAACGTTCTTATGTTTGATGTGATACCTTTCTTGCACGCTGTCCAAGAATACAACTTGTCCAGTAGGTCTACCACATCTGAGTCTTCTTTCTGCTCAAACAAGCGCACTATAATATCAAATAGTACAGTAACAAAGGAATCTGTTTTCCCTTTCGTCAGAGTTGTCAGCCCTTCCACTATCAAATCAGATATTTGACTAGGAGTCAAACTGTTCATTTTTCCCAGTAATGCAGGTGACACACTCAATTTTTCAGAGACATCAGGCAAACTTGCTGCACGCTCTGGGGATTCTTCCGTATAGGTCTCCACAGTGATACCCAAGACATCTTCAGCCTCTGTAACAGTTTTGAATTTACGCTTTAATTCACACATGACTTGTTGGCGAATACTGCTACCTGTAGGGTTTCAATTAAAAAGAATTAAATCCAGACACTCATAAATTATATATCACCATTAATTTAGAACAACATGGCATAGTTACAGCTATTGACTGTAATTTTTATCATTGGTAAATAAATGATATTAACTGTAGTCGCCTATAAGCCAATTTAGCATCTCCCTTTAAAAGCTGAATTGAGTAAATCTTCTATTTTTAGGGAATAAGCAAACTTCAACAGACCAAATGAAGACATAAGTAAAGTAAAGTAGTCCAATTTGATATCACGGAAAGGCTCTTGAAGATTCAATAACATGATTCTCCTGATTTATTTCCTAAACTATGATGCTGTTTATTCTTTTGTGCCCTTCTCTTTGGGCAAACGCAACACCGAATTGATACCCCCTTGCTTACAAGTTAAACTTGGGCCAAAGCAAAAAAAGGTGAAGGAAACTAAAAGGTGAGCTTTCACTAGCCATACGTTAGTTTACAGAAGTATAGCATAAGAATTGATATCTACCAGTGATAAGGAGAAGTCTTTAAATTAAAAAGAAAATAAACAGAAACAAAAATTGATTGCAATGTTGTGAAAACTCACCAGATCTTCTAAAGTTTGTCCCTGCGGTTTCTTGAACGAAAGCAGCAGCTTTGTTCCAATAGTCATGTCGAGTGCCGAATGAAGGCCATTCGGATCCCTCTTTTTTCAGGTCCTCGAAAAGAGCAACAAACTGGACTAAAGCAGCCTGCTCTTTTCTTTGCCATGGGTATGATGTCTTTGAGGACGTCGATGGGAGCTGTTTCGGACTCTTCGGTGATCGCACCAGCCTAGCTTTTTGAAGGAGACGACGAGATGCCTTAAGACAGAGAAAGAAGCAACAAATAAATTTCTCAAAAAATTTTCTTCTTTAAACTGGACAAAACTCGGCAAGATTTCCGCACAGCCCCATACATTAATTATGCATACAATTTTCTGACTGACTCGTTCTTTACATGATGTCTGTTTGTATATAGTGATAGTACATGTATGAATATTCCAAAGGTCATATCAGGACACATAATTACGGGGCTGTGCGGAAATCTTATCCAGAATTAAAAGAAACTTTAATACATCGAAGACTCGCATGCAAATTTTATCTCACAAGCAAACATTATACAGCACTAAAGCCTAACAGATTTTAAATACCTTCTGTGCGGGGCTTTTCCTTTCTTTAAAGCCAAGTGAACGCCGAACGGGAGAGCTATTATTCACCTCTTCGCGAGATTTTTTGTCCGCCGGCTTGTGCGGAGTGTTGCCACTCGCCACGTGCGATCGCTTCTGCGATCCATCCATGGTGCCAAAAACCAATATTCATCTAAAACAACGAAACAAGCAGGTTTATTACATAAAAATTGGCTCAAAGTACAGATCTCAATATCTTGAAAGCGCTTTTCCGACGATAATAACGGTTATTATGGAACGAAGGCAAAATTGGCGCCATCTTCGCGGTAGTTTAGAATAGCGAATTTGATACCTTCGCTTTGCATTTTGGCGGACAAACGGTTAAAAAATACCTTATTTCACAAGGGTCAAACCGGTCGAAATCGCGAAGTCAAAAGAGGTCAGAGCCGTGATCTAATATCAAACATTCATTTACTATGTGCATGAACTGTTTTTGAATGAAAAACTCACGTAAATTGAACACACTTACTTGATTGTTCGAGTCCAGTGAACCATTTCTTCATTTGCAAGTCAAAACAGCCCAACAATAACACCTTGAAAAGGGACATAATCCGAAATTTATTGAACACTGAAGTATTTATTTGTGCTTATGAAGCATCAAAGTACAAACATGCACTATCAAACTTACCTTGAACAACTGCAGAATCGGTAAATCGTCAATGAAAAATCTCAGTCGGAACCAACGAACGCTCTAAGTGTGAAGCGACATGTGATAGAAAAAGCCGCAAAGCGTCATGGGATATATGAAAAACCCCCCCTTGATTTTCTACAAAGTCTCGTTGTTTTTGCAAGCTTTTAAAATGATGACGCGCAGAGGTGAAAAAAAAATTATGGCGAGTGGAACGTAGTCTGAGGCCATTGCTTGTGGAAAAAAAGCGAAATGCAAATAGCGAACATATTTAGTGATACTTTCATCGATTAAAACTTTTATGTGGCGAATTTTCATGAGCATATTTTTGGCTTAATAGGCTATTTCTTCAAAAGAATATTTTCAATATTTTGACCGGTCAAAAACGAGACGTGACCGAGCTAAAATTGGTTTGGCCGGTCAACAAGACCGGCCACTATCCAAAAATTATTTGCAGCCCTGATACAGTATTAATAATTTGTCCTCATGGTAATACGGCTGTAGGTCATTGATAATTCTTGTTTTAGAATATTTGTTTTGCTTGGATGAGAGAACAGTCACAATGTTTAGCCGAATACACAACCATTCCTGTTTTTGTTCGTCGATATTTAGAATGTCCAATTCGAGTGGTTGATTTGCTCCATTTCCATTGTATGTTGGAAAAGTTTCTTACAAAATCTAAATTGAGCTGAATGTACATGTATAAAAATAGAGTGTGCTGGCGGCTTTTTTGTGGAATGCATCATATAAATAATTCACAGCAAAATATGCAATGGCTCTCTAGGCTGCTGATTGGCTGTAATCTCCAAGGCATGGGATAAACACATGTACATGCACATGAAGCCAAGCTGTCATACATGTACTGTACATGTAGTAAGTTTTGTTTTACTATTCTGTATTTGAATACTGTAAATAATCGATAAAGCGCCGCTCACGAATAAGCAGCATACGTTTACCGAAAAAATTAAATATTAAGCACCTCTCTCGAATAAGCACCGCAGCGCTGATTTGGGTATTTTCAGAGAGTCCTATAAACTGTGTTCATGCTATCTCTTGTATTTGAACAGTAATACTTTCACAAAGAGACTGAGGAACTGTGCTAATGTTACCTCTTGTACATGTATTTCAATCGAAATAATTTTATATTTAATTATGCGTGGCTAGTGTGTGCATCACTACTTAATTCTTTCTATATTCCCCTCAGTGTTTTACTGGTAGTTAAAATAAGCACCGCTCTCAAATGAGCGCTGCACCTTTAACAGGGAAAAATTAAATAAGTGGCGCGGCACTTAATCCATCATTTAATTGTTCATTTATAAATCAATCACACAGCTGAGTCCTACACAGGACCAGTTCTTAATGAATCAGGTCCAGATATCAGTCTTGATACGCCTTCTGCCTATATTAGACCATTCTGGAACCAGCCTGGTAATTAGAAAATACCAGGTCTAGTTTTTGATCTGTACCAGACTGGTTCCGCATGGTCTGATGTGAACAGAAGCTGATCCAGTCTGGTTTACATGTAGTTTGGAAGGGTTCCATTTTAGTCCCCTGTAGAGTAAATGTAGCCTTAGTGGACCAGACTGCAAAAACTTTTATTCACATTTGAGCAGTACTGTACATGTACTCCTTCCTAAACTTTGAGGTGGTGGTGTGGAACATGCTTCCTTTTGAAAGTTTCCCACCCAACCCCAAGAATTGATTTGAATTATTTAGACCATTTTTATATGGGTCATGTATACCCAGGAACTTCTCTGCTTGGACATTTACATGTAAGCATCTGATACATTATGTCCTGTATGGAGTGCAATGTCTACTGCTTACTTGTGTCTTAAAAAGTACAAAGAAAATGAATTTTGTTTCCCTAAAACTGTTAGATTTAAGTGCTTTACTAATCAACTTTTGCAAATCGAGGGAAAAAATGCATGACCAAATGGCATTTTAATGTCATTGTTTGAGTGCCATTGCTTTGCTCTTCTAGTGCCATATGTGTAACTCTTCATCACAAATGATGTGTTAACTAAACAATAGGGCAATTGGAGTTGGAGATAGGCAAATTCCAAGCTCTGATAAGCAGATTCCAAAAAGTTTTGTTTTCTTTTCCTTTTTTTTTTTTTAAATTTCAATTTTTAGTATTGTGACAAAAATACAGAAACTGCATGTACACATAGTTACAATACATGTAGAACAGGGTAACTAATGGAGTTTCCCACAGTACTTTTTGTATGCCCAGTAGGTACTAAGCAACTATTCTAGATGAAACACTGATTTATTGATTGATTGATTCTCTTTGGTACAATTATGATTTTATTTTGCCAGCCTCGATTGGTCATGTTCACCCTTCTTACTTGCTCTGGTAATGGACCTGTTCTATGTTTTATGCAAGAAAACATTTGCATATTATGTCCAGAGATTTAGCTAAGAGCTCGGGGAACCGCTAAATTCACAATTTCACAAGGAAACAGATTGGGGTAGTCTTGAAGGTATAAAGACCAAAAGAGACTGAGCTGGGTTTTTCAGTGTAAATTACAGATTTAATATACAAATGGTGTTTTTGTTCATCAATATTAACTAAAAAAACTGTTCACAATTTTTTTGCAGATATCATAAGGGATTGATTTTCAGTCCTTTCAGGGCATCTGATAGGGTGCGGAAAAAAAACAACAAATTATGCGGAAATTTTCAGGAACATTATGCGGAAGAAAGTGTTGATTATGCGGAAAACACGTTGGATTATTCGGAAAATTTTCGGCTCGCTTCGCTCGCCAAAAATCTCATCTTTTCATGCAGCCAAAATCCAGCTGCCCCCAAAGGCGAGAGTCTGCTCGCAGGCTCATTTTAAACAAAAAAATTAAGCTTATAATGGTATTTGGGCTTTTCCAGTTGTTTTCATTTGTATTTGGTACATTTTATGAAATTATCTTATCAATTATCTGATGTTCAATGAAAATAACACAACCGTTATTTTGTTGGCTGAAGTTGATTTTCTTCTTATGCATAAACAATACAATTCAAGGTGCTACGTGATCTACTACAACATTGCACGTTCAACAAAATAACAATCCATTATCTACATAGAAAACTCCAGGATACTGGTTCACTCAATCCTTTGCTGCTATTAGACTTTCAACAAAGTCCTTCGTCTTCATTATGGCACGTCGCTCACAGGCCACTTTGCGGCCTCAAGCTCGCTTCACTTAATTCGTCGCTCATCTAGCCCGTAAGGTCAACTTGTGGCAAGTGTACAGCGAAGAGGGGATCCTTCTTCTTGGTCTCTTTGATCACAAATTTATCCATATACTATAGGTAACCACAGAAAAATTTTCGATAGACCGAACGAGCGGAAGAAGCGAAAGAACTGGTGTCCAGGCCCATCCCGAAAAGACGCGTGGAACGCCTGGAGGTTAAAAATTGCTTACGATCGAAGTGCCGTGTTTTCGTCGCTATTTTAGGAGAAAAACTGTGTCAAAATAATCAATTTCTTCGAAATTTATGTTTGTGAGGATGGTAAACAGCTGCTTAATCATTAATATGAAACAAATTTCTCTGTTTTATGCGGAAAATGTTCTCAAGATGCGGAAGATGCGGAAGTCACCGAATTATGCGGATCCGCACCACCGCATCCTGTCAGATGCCCTGTCCTTTCCACTGATCACAAGGAGCAGATGATTTGGATTTGGGGACAAAAAATCAGCTAAGAGAAACATTTTCTAATTAATGGCCCGGGCGGCTGCTGTGATTTACTTTGTGTACATGTAAATGATGACCAGTGTAAATGTACATGTATGAAAAGCTTTCTGTTGTAGTATATGGATTGCAATAACATAGTGATGAAAGATGAAAAAGTTTTAATTACTAAATTGTGTCATCTTTGAATTTGGTGCTTAGTCTCTCCATTTATTTATTTGTTATGTTAACCTTTTAAATTCAATAATTTTGGATACATGTTATCTTGGGAATTCTCGAGAATTCTCGGAAATTTCGGTCTTCTTTGCTAATTCACATTTTTTTTTCGTTAATTTCTAGTTAATTCACGAGATTTCACGAGAATTATTGGGAAAACCCAAGAATTATCGAGAAATCTCTAGAAATCTGAGCAGCTTCATTTCATTGTATGACTGAGCGAAAAATAAAACAAATGAAGATTAGTTTTGAGCCCGAAACGAGCCAAAACTGACAGACTAAATTTGCAAATGTGTCGCAAGCGAAATTATGCAGTAAAACATTGCCATTTTTTTCTATGGGCGATAACTTTAAATATCGTAAAAATACTTTCTATGGGTAAACTATACACCCATCTGCTATAATATCAAAAAAAATCTCTGGGGAGATGGTTTTCAGTGGCCCGCTTTGGCCTGTGTTTATCACTAATTTTGCCGAAAATCTGTTGTTTGAAGTGTAAACAATTGCGTGACACGGCTGGTCACAATTCCCGAGGGTTTTCAAGTTTTGAGTGAGAGTCGGTAATAATATTGGAAAACGAATAGATATCACCCGCTTATTGTAGATAGAAACTTTAAGAGATAATTTTACTTCTTTAATTATTTATAACGAATTTGGATCTATTTTTTTAGGTGGTTCTTTTCCCGCGGGTAGCTAAGTGCTGTTTACTTTTCTTCAGCTGAAATTTAAATTAGATAAGCATGTACGATGTTTTGTCCATACGTAGTGTATTTACCTTTAATAATTAAGTACTGGGGTGATACTGGGGTGCTCTGCTTGATGAGCTTGTTTTACAATTTTTCATACGACGATAACCTACTCATCCTGACTCATACAAATGGCCGATTGACAACTAACCCATTCTCAGTGGTTTCTCACACTAAAATTAGTAACAAATTGTTTTAGGGTGGATTACACTGTCTGTAATAACGATATGAAATAGCAATGATCTGTTAAGAGAATTCATAGCGTTCAGCGTCGGCAAAAAACAAAAACAACAACAACAACAACAAAAACAATGACGAAAGGTCGGATAGTCCAGCACACGTTTAATAAAAATATTATGACATCGAAGATTTGTTTGCGCTTCAGTCATACTTGGTACACATGTAAAAAAAAATCCCCACTTTCACTTCATTCGTTGCATGATCATTCTAGGGATATTTTTGGTCTAGTGTCATTTCTGTTCTAGTACTGCACGTTCGCTAGATAAACACATTACATTTGTGGACATAAACTGCAATCACTAGTGAATCTAGTGGAGAGGGAGAAGACCAGTTCTTCCCTTTTGTTTAAAAACATCGGAATTTTCTTGTCATGAAATCGGTGCCAAGTACATTCCACCTTCACCCCCCCCCCCCCCCCCCCCCCCCCCCCCTTTTAAGGAAAGGAAAAGCCCCTTTTCTTCGCCGCTCCTTTTCTCTGGTCCTTTTGATCCGGCTGTCCACCGATAGCGGTTTCAGTTGCATAAGGGTAATTTTCTCTATGCGAGGCCTGAAAATTATCAGCCAATTTTCGGAGGATGGAGAACTGTTGTACTTAAAATGGGTGGGACGGGGTGGGATGAAGCCAGCAGGTCTGTGGAATGTCAGAGGTCGAGAGGGGTGGGGCGTGGGGTGACTTGCGGGGTGGAGTTTCAAAATATTTCAACAACGAACTTGTATGTAGAAAAAAGCACCTACGAATCCTACTTGGGTAATACGTAATACTGATCTCGATCAAATTCTAATAAAACGGATTTCTCAATTCTCAAACACTGGGTGGAGAACAGACAACTTCTTTGCAGGTTTTCACTTACCCTGTTCCAGGCTCTCGGTAGTTGGGGCGAGCGAAAAAGGCGGGCGAGCGAGGGAAAAAGGGGGGAACTCTCTCGGTAGTTGGGGGCGGACGAAAAAAGCGGGCAAGCGAGGAAAAAAAGGGGGCGACTCTCTCGGTAGTTGGGGGCGGACGAAAAAAGCGGGCGAGCGAGGAAAAAAAAGTTGGGGACTCTCTCGGTAAAGCGGGCGAGCGAGGAAAAAAAGGGGAGACTCTCTCGGTAGTTGGGAGCGAGCGAAAAAGGCGGGCGAGCGAGGAAAAAAAGGGGGGACTCTCTCGGTAGTTGGGAGCGAGCGAAAAAAGGCGGGCGAGCGAGGAAAAAAAATTGGGAGACTGTCTCGGTAGTTGGGGGCGATTAAAAAAAGCGGGCAAGCGAGGAAAAAAAGGGGGAGACTGTCTCGGTAGTTGGGGGCGAGCGAAAGAAGCGGGCGCGAATCTGAAGAATCAACATGCCATAAATGTTTTCTAGGCCGTGACACAGTGTGACAGTGTGACTTGACCAGATCGAATGACTTGTGCTGTGTTATATTTTTAGTGCATGATAGCAGTGGGGCTATGTCCATAGACTGTTTTCTGTCCCTGCGATCAAAGGCCAAGCACTGACCACCAACTAATGACTTAAAAGAACAGCAAACATCCATTTTGTTTTATCCACAACAGCGAAGAGTCGAATTTACGGAATTCAATTTAATCTCGTTCTCAAAATAAAAATAATTTAATTAGCAATTAAAAAAGTCACCAAAGAAGTTATATTCAAGGCTGGTATAACTTTTACAATAAATTCTTGCATGAATCATATTCAAAATTTCAGTTGTTTGAAAAGTAGTAATCGTGCTGAAAATAGATCTTTGTCCAAAACTTTGAAAAGTAATGTTCTGCTTTCTATTGATCCGTCAACCATAAAATTCTTTAATTTTCAGTTACACTGTTCATGTCTAATTGAAAATGGATTAAACCAACATATGTTAGTGTTAGATTTTCCTGCTGTATAGGACTAGAATAAAACGAGTGATAACAAATTTGCATAAAAACACAGGTATCACTGATCCGACGAGGTCGGCAAAAACATACTTTAATTATTACCCGAGTTCCCTTTAGATCACGTAAGGAACCAAACAATATTGACACGTGATTACGTCTATCAGTGAATCTGAGAATGCTTAACCTTTCCTTTATAAGACCTGGTTTTGTGAATGATGGTGAGAACTTCAGGATAGTGAGAACTTCAACAAATTTAACTGAATTAATTACCGTCTAACATTTTGTGATCAAAGTTTGTAAAGACCACGCAACGTTTCCAAAACGGGTGAACGGAGAAAATCTCACATTGCTCCTACTTCTTCAAGGAGTTCACCAACTGGCCCATTTATTTGCATGATTTTTTTGGCTGAATTCTTGCAAGAGCGTCAAACGTACTTTTAAAAAAGAATAATTTTATTCGTGGTTTACCAGCCGTGTCACGCAATTGTTTACACTTCAAACAACAGATTTTCGGCAAAATTAGTGATAAACACAGGCCAAAGCGGGCCACTGAAAACCATCTCCCCAGAGATTTTTTTTTTGATATTATAGCAGATGGGTGTATAGTTTACCCATAGAAAGTATTTTTACGATATTTAAAGTTATCGCCCATAGAAAAAAATGGCAATGTTTTACTGCATAATTTCGCTTGCGACACATTTGCAAATTTAGTCTGTCAGTTTTTGGCTCGTTTCGGGCTCAAAACTAATCTTCATTTGTTTTATTTTTCGCTCAGTCATACAATGAAGACCTGAAAAGATTATAAATATCATTGAAAGATTCATGAACAGCTGTAGTATAATGCGCGAGACGATCAAATTTTCACAAAATTCAGTATAACCGGAAGTGGATTTTGAGCCCAAACGGGGCGAAATCGTTTTTTGCATATTTCTACGAAAGGAAGCTGTATCAGGACAAACTAACTGCAGGCCATTTAGTTTCTCACTACGACCTATCTTTGTGCAAAATATGAGCAAAATCGATTTTTCGACTTGTGCCGCTGTTCGGTCGAAAATTGTAGAAAGGCGCACTTAAATTATTTAAATGTCAATATACCTCAATGGATAGCACAGGGGAAAAAGGAATTGTCCGACAAACGCTGTGTTTGGGATTGGGTCAAATGCAATATTAGAATGCACGCAATCAAGTACTCTAAAGAAAAAGCCAAACAAAGAAATGAAAAAGAAAAGTTAATTCAACAGGAATATAAAGAAGCAACCAGGCTATTTGAACCAAATGATTTAAACAAATCTCGTCTAAATGAAATTAAAGAGAGGCTTGAATTGTTCTACGAAGAGAAAACAAATGGAATTATCGTACGCGCAGGAGCCCGCTGGAATGAGCACGGTAAAAGAAGGACAAAGTATTTTTTGAATCTAGAAAAGCGAAACCACATCAAAAAACACATTAGAAAGTTGTTAATTAGCGGTACTATAACAACGGACCCATACTGCATTATTTCCGAACAAAAACAATTTTATCACAACTTGTATAAAACAAAAGATGTTGACCCTGATTGTGTAAAGTCTTTTTTTAATAATTTAAATATACCGTACTTATCTGACGAGCAAAGGCAATCATGCGAAGGCGGAATTACTACTGAGGAGTGCGAAAAGATTATAGCAACTTTTCGGAACAATAAATCACCAGGAAACGATGGAATTCCAATTGAATTTTATAAAACTTATAAAACCATTCATCAATTGCGTTAATGAGTCCTTTGAAATGGAATAAATGTCCAACTACCAAAGGCAAGCTGTCATTACACTAATTGAAAAAAAAATAAATAAATAAAAGACCGTACGCTTATAGAAAACTGGAGACCTTAATCTCTCTTGTTAATGTAGATGCAAAAATAATTTCGAAAGTAATGGCCACTAGAATTAAAAATGTTTTGCATCACATCATTCACTGCAATCAAACTGGTTACGTTAAGGATCGCTACATTGGTGAGAGAGTCAGAGCAATTGTTGATATCATGGAATACACAGAAAATGAAAATATACCTGGCCTACTAATATTTATTGACTTCCAAAAAGCATTCGACACTTAAGAGTGGAACTTTTTGTTCAGTTGTTTAAACGCCTTCAATTTTGGGCCTGAATTTAAGCGCTGTATAAAGACCTTTTACAAAAACATTCAAAGTTGTGTGATAAATAACGGTTTGACTTCGGATTAATTTTACCTGACACGTGAAGTCAGGCAAGGGTACCCGTTATCTCCATATCTTTTTCTTCTAGCTGTAGAGATATTGGCAATTGCTGTGCGGGAAAATACAGAAATTAAAGGAATCGCTATTGAACGACAAGAAACTAAACTTCTACAATATGCCGACGATACAACTGCTGTTCTCTCTGAGAATCGGCACATAAACTTGTTCAATTGCTAGACAAATTTAAAAAGGTATCAGGTTTAAAGGTGAATAGTTCGAAAACAGAGGGAATGTGGATAGGGTCGTTAAAAGGCAGTGAGATGAAGCCCCTTGGAATCAAATGGCCTCAAGAACCAATAAAAGCCCCCCCCCCCCCGGGGGGGGGGGGTTACTCCCCTAAATTTCGGATAGGGGTGTGCCGCGAACGTTCTCAAACCCTGACCCTATCAAAGGATAAAGAAAACGAAAATTGATACCCTTTGTAAGGCCCAAACCCGAAAATTGACACCCTATTCAAGGGGAGGAGAAGCATTGCGTGACGACTCAGATAACGGCTAACTGCGCACGGCAAAGCTCAAATCCTTCAAAATCGCTTTGTTAATGCTTAATGACTGATAGTTCAGTTATAACAGATAAGTTGTTTGTCGTTTTAGCTGGGCGTTTATTTGAGCTGATAGAATTTAGCTACCCTATCTAAGGATCACACCGGGAACAAAATGCCAAAAGGAACAAAAGTGATACCATATTTAAGGACAGAGAACCTCAAAAACCATACCCTATCCCGCGGCACAAAAGGCTGAGGCCATTCATTTGCGAAGGTTCAGCTATTTTGCTATATAGAGCTCTCATTGAACCGTTTTTCGACTATTGCTGTCCTGTGTGGGATGGTCTCAGCAATGAACTGACTGATAAATTACAAAAGTTACAGAATCGCGCCATTAGGATCATTACGAAGTCGGATTTCTATTCTAGTGCTACCGCCCTTCGATTAAAGTTAGGATGGGATTCCCTCTATACCAGAAGGAAAAAGCATAAAGCGAAACTAATGTTTAAAACCATAAATAAACAAGCTCCGGAGTACTTACAAGACCTATTTAAACCATTCAGCAAAGGATATAATCTTAGAGACAAGGCAAATAAGTTAGCTCTACCTAAGCCCCGTACTGATTTTTTTTAAAACGAAAAACCCTTGGAGTCTCTTTCTCTTATGATAAAAAAACAAAAACAAAAAAACAAAAAAAACAAACAAACAAAAAAAAAAAACTGCTCTATTCGAAGAACTTCTTAGAAAAAAAATGACAATATAGAAACATTAATCAATATCTGGTCTTTAAGGGGACTATCACTTTATGGGAAAGGTTGCCATTATTAAAACTCTGCTTCTAATATATAGATTTAGGCAGGCCTTATTGAGCGGAGCTCCTATTTATTATTCTTTTGCTCGACTTTGCACTGTTTCCAAAAATATAGGTACATGTCGCTGCACTTTATTGGGTTCCTCGTGCACGTACGCGCGAAGGCGCACACATCAAATTTTAGTGTAAAGACTTTTCATAACTCTAAGGGCTATTCAATGTATAAAGGACCTTGATGAAGGCGAAGAAATTTGTTTTGATTTACTTCAAAACAGTCAAGGCAAAAAGTTCAACTCAAGGCCCTGAACAAAGTGAACTCGCGGCTAAACAAAATGAACTCACGCCACAACAGAGAAAATCACAGCGGAAAAACTAACTCAGCAAATTCATTGGGAGCCGGGTTAAGTCATTTTTAAGCAGTTTTTTTGTGTAAGAATTGTGACTGATTGTGATTTACGAAGTGGTGGTCGCTGTCTAATAAGCTTTCAATGTAGTTTTGTACCATCTTGGTTTAATGCATGATTACTACGCTGCATGTTTTATCGTACACATTGCTCAATACCTAAGAGAATTTTATGCAGAGAAGTGAATGAATTTCCTTCGTTTCTAACAGGCAAATGTACGTTGGGAAAAGTCTGAACTCACTCACCCAGCCACAGGCAACTCGCAATATAAAAACCGGCGTAAATACTAGTTTATGAATCTAAAATTTTATCACGCGTGCGAGATTTCAACACGCTCACCAAAATGACAAAAATGCAAGCGATTGAAATACATGAAGTTAGATCGTGGACAAAATGTTCGACTCGTCGTTTCGTTATTGCGTTTCATCATTTCGGTACGCCGATACTATTCGAGTCGTCGTTTTCTGGGTTCGACTCGTCGAAATGCCAGTTCGTTTCGGCGTTTTACGAAGTCGACTCGTCGTTTCCTGAGTTCGACTCGTCGTCTTGTCTGTTCGACTCGTCGTTTTCGCATAGTTGGTCGTTTTGGCGTTTCGTCGTTTCGTTATGTCGTTTCGTCGTTTCGATATGGCGTTTCCTGATTTCGACTCGTCGAATTTGGTAGGCTATAATTCGTTACAAAATACATGAAGTACTTTCTGTTTTCCGGCGTTTTGGTTCCCCGAGTGCCAAAAATCAAAATGGACGAGGTGAAAGATATTTTGAAAGATTGCCTAGAGAAAATAGATCGTATTTCGTCCAACAGCCCCACAGGACAAAGCTCTTCTACTGAATTAACTTCGGCTAGTGCTGACCAAAGATCGACGGAACAAGTAGTTCGAAGAGCAGAGGCGAATTTCAGGTTTTATTTACGGGTAGAGTAAATTATAGGTGTTAAGGAAGTGCCCTTGGCAAGAAAACTGGCTTTGTGTTGGAATCCGACGTGGCTAGACGTCAAGTTGACACATAGCCTTCGTTAGAATTTTGTAATCTACATCAAGTAAAGAGATGGGCCTTAAGTTTTCAAGTAAGCTTCTGTCCTTGTTTTTCTTCGGAATAAGAGATATAATTCCTCGCCTCTGACTAATAGAAAGTGTTCCATTTCTGAAGGCATAGTTAAAGCTAGCAGTCATGTCGGTGCCAAAGATCTGCCCAGAAAAATTTATAAAACTCTGCTGAAAGGTCATCTGTAAAAGGCGATTTACCGTTTTTAAACTCTTTTAGAGCGCTTAAGCATTCTTTTTCAGCGACTTGGCTTTCGCATGATGATCTATCTTGATCATTCAAAGTCGTGATGTTCTCCTCATCAAAAAAAGGTGGATTAAACGGGTGGCAGGCTCTAACCTTTGGTGACTTGTACAGTGATTCGTAGAACTTTTTCTCCTCTTGTAGGATCTCAAACTGATTGGAAGTATATACGTTTTCCTTTAACTTCAACTTTGTCACGGTTTTTCTGCAATGATTCCGTCTTTCGAGATTAAGAAAATACCTGGTATTACGCTCGCCCTGTTCATGCCACCGAGCTTGGCTCCTGAGTATTGTTCCTTTTGTTTTTTGTCGCAACAGTGCTTGTTAGCGCGGGTTGGTAGCATGAAATTCGTTTAAAAGTCTTTTGTCATTAGGATTCTTTTCTGCGATTGTATTAATAGGTCATTTGCTTTGTTTCGTAATATTAGCTCTTCGTTCTTTCGTTTTTTAGCTTTGATTTTGGAAAATTTGACTGGAAAACCCCGGATCTCCATTTTAATTAGATCCCATTTTAGGCTTAAAGGAGAACGGAAGACAAAAATGCGAATTTTTTAAACTAGTTTAAATGAAAGTATGTGATGCGTGTTAAGCAAATATTAAGGTATTTGGAATTGTACTTACGTTTTAACCCGATTATGACAGCAAAAAGGTGCTCGTCAGGGCAATTTGAACGTCCGCCATTTTGTCCGCCATATTGAAGGCTTGGCTGCAAAGCATGACGTCACTGCGCAATAGCATTTTCAAGCTCGGACGACAAAAATTACAGTTCAATGTGCACTTCTATGATGTTGCAAAAAAACGCCCAGATACATATAAAGAAGCAGGAGCTTTCATCGATTACCTCTGGCAAATGGAGCGTTGCTCAGTGAATTACTGGCGCGAATTAAAAGTGCGAATTCGCCTAAACAAGTCAATGTCCAATCTCGTCCCAAGAGCCCGCGTCCCCTTGACCAGCGGTCGGGAAGCGCATGGGCTCTGGTCGAATCCAAAACCGGAACCAGGAAATCCTGGTTCCGGTTTGATTCTGCGCGTGCGTCGGAGATTGTGGTTGAAATGAACAAGTTTCAACAGCCAATGAGATTTGGTCGTTTTTTTGGCGGGCTTTCAGTCTAGCCCAGAGGTCTCGATTCCTGGCGCAGTCCAGAAGGATCGCGGACTCTGGGGACGAGATTGGTCAATGTCATGATAAACTTGAAGAGAATTGCTTAAAAGTGATCGCTGCCTCGAACTTTGGATCCAAAAAAACATACACAAGAGTTAAAGAAAGTTACTGTACCGACCATATTTCCATTTGTTGCTCAGTTTCCATTTGTAGCATGAAACGTTTGCATGAAATAGTTAGCTTGAATAGAGCATGGTACAAACCGATCAGCTATTCCTTGTGAATAAGTATTATGTTGGAGGATTTACCGAGTTCAGGAATCTAAAAAATATTATTAGTCTCACAGCCGTGAAATTTAAGATAGTTCCCGTCATAAACCTTTCTAAGCCGATCATTTGATTGCTAGGGTGCTTAGAGCTCCCAGTACATCTTAGCGAAATTAATATACCGGTAAGCAGGTTATTTCGCAGCCAATTGAGCCACGAACGCTTTCTCACATGCTCGTGGCAAAAACTCGTGACAACAAACACATCAAACAACAGTTTCTTCTCACCGAAAGTAGGGCTGTTTATTAGCTTTCAAATACAAATATCACCTTCTGAATACTATTCACCTGAAATTTAATTCGTGGATTCCTTGATCTCCTGGCAGCATAAACATTGTCTTTCTTGATCGCCTTCCAAGTTAACACAAATATCACACTCGCCCGCGACATATTTTCGCCTCCTCGTCTCGCTGATCAACAACGTCTTCTTCGAATCCTAAGCTTTTTCCCATCGGTTCAAATGAATAAGACTTAAACTTAGCCGTGATATAAGTTTGCTACAGTTATCGAAACGAAAGATTTGGTTAGACAACACGAAATGCACAGAAGTGCACAAAACATTGAACTGAAGAAATTTGCAAGTGCGCAGTGACGTAAAAACACGTGAGATGACATTCCTTTTTTGGAAGTAACCGGAAGAAAATACGTTCAAAATGGCGGACGTTCAATTGCGAAAAAAGACTACAAGTTTTAACCATTTTCGTCAATTTTGGTAGGAAAAATTCGCTTTTACTTGTTGTTTTCTACAAATCTAAGCTATTTCTATGATTTCTAGTGGTTATATAAAATATGAATACTAGTCTTCCGTTCTCCTTTAAATCTTGAACTTTCGAATATCTGTTTCTGAAGAGTGGAAGGTTAGCGCGTAGTTTGTCAACATATTCGCTGTCTTCTAACAGACAACTGTTGAATTTCCAGAAGCCGGGACCGCTGGGTTGCTCGAGGTTTTCAGAGTTAAGGTGAATGCGATGGCGAGTGATCTGATTCGGGCGCATTGGCTATGCTGCAGGATTGTACTACAGCATTAAGGTCTTTTGAGATAAGGAAAAAATCTAGCCTGCAGCGGATTTTGAGAGACTTGTTTCTCCATGTAAAGCGTTAAAACGCCATATGTCGGATAAATTATACGGGTTGATAAAATGGTCGATTTCTTTGATTACACGCGATTTTTTTAGAACTGAATTTCCTCCTTTTTTATCCTTTTCTATGATATTTTCTTGCGCATAATAAGCTAGTCGGTTCTGGAGATCTTTAAAGAAGGCAACTTGTTGATTAGCGTCATTTGAGGCGTAAATATTGACAAGTATAATACGCGACTCGTCGACGATTAGATCAAGAATAATGAATCTACCACTTTTGTCAGATATGCAGTTTTCCACTTTCAAATCAAGGTTTGGGTTGACAAGTATCATGAGTGCCGTGGCTGAAGAAAGCTTTCCCGCCCCATTCTGTTTCCCAGAATTGAACGCATTCCAAAGTGCTGTGTGTTTCTTGTAAAAGCGCGAATTGAAGCTTCTGATTATGCATCCATCTAAAGATCGATCACCGTTTAATTGACTTGTTTAGCCCTTTCACATTCAGTGATTGGAAATTGATGTTAAGGCTCAGGTGAGAAGTCATTGTATTGAATAACGAGGTGGTTCTGAGAAGTGCATTGACACGGGACTTGAGCGACTATCTTTCGGTCTAAATATAAGGTTGGCAAAATTAGCATATTTTTGGATAAAGCGGGCAGGAACAATTGAAAAAAAAAAATAAAAATAAAAACCAAAGAAATAATAATGATAACAACAAGCATAGGAAAAACAACACAAGAAAAAGACACATCGACAACTAACAGGGGCTCGGTGGCCTTACAACGCGCCACGTTAGAGTGGTTTCGCGTTCTGAGGTGGGTTGAATGGTAAACGTATAAACACGATTAGAGCTACCGCTAAACAGTGTTTATGATTTACTGGTCGCTTGTGCGATTTAAAGGATAGAAATAACTTAATAATTATTCGTCATAGAAGCGAGAGCGAGAGAGAGAAAAAAATGTTCCAAAGTCATTGGCTCATACCTAGAGATCTTGGCTATCCGTTCCATTGCGTCTGTCATCTTGCCATAGCTGATCGCTAGCACTCGTGGCACTTTCAGTAGACGCAGTTGGAAGCCATTCCTTCGGAATGTCATAGTGAAAGTACCTTTTTTTCCATTTACGATGAGCCTGTTTCCGATGACGGAAGCATTGGTGCGTGGTTGATTATTTTTGATATTCTTCAATGCTGGGACGAGTACTTTCTTTCTAATATCTTGGATGTGCTTTGGGTAGTCTTCCCCCATCGCGATCAGCGACTGTTTTAAACGGTTTCTCCACACACATCCCTGTCAGCACGGCATGTAAATCGGACGATGAGAGGTCTAGTTTTCTTGCTGTTCTGAATGAACTTGAGCGATTCTTTCGTTTCGGCCATTGTTTTGCTGGTTTCGCCTAGCTTCTTTTTCAGCGACTCTATTTCAACTTGGGCTTCGTCAAGTCGGGCTTCGAGACTGAGGATTCGGTTGTCGCTAGCCTTAGCCTTGTCCTCAATATACGTTATTTTCTCTTTCGTTGTTAAAGAAACTCAGGGTGAAGGAATGATTCTACTCTACTATATGCATTTACTCTACAAGAAAACGCGCTTTTTGTTGTCGTGAACACATCTGACAACTTTTATGGAATTTCACCGAGTTGAATTCGAGAAAGCCTTAACGAAAAATGCCAGTTTTGGCACATACATTTACGGCAATTACGTCATTAGAATAGGAATTCGCCAAGATATATTGCTATTTGAGCACGCGTAAACTTTGGAAACATGAGGTTTGGGTAAAGTGTTTACTGGGCATTTGATGCATTTTCATCTAGAAAATGTACAAGCTTACAATCTTTTTAAGCTTTCGCTGCATTATTTGTCCTTCAAATTCTTAGGGATAAACTTTTCCATTAAAATGGTTAACATAAAGCCTTGGTTGATCATATGTGCCTGAACATACTCCAGCTCTAGTGCGCAGATCCCTAAATCTTGCATATGTATCATCAGCGCACGCGGTAATAAAACTTTGTGGAGCCACATTCGACGCGATGTTAATGCAGTAAGCACTCGTGGCTAAAACAAATCACACCTTCTTTCCAGCCCTCCATCCTTTTTGTTCGGCATTTTTTTTAATCCCGGCCAGACTAGTTCATAGCGCTGGCAGATCAATGACACGTACCAGTCATCGAGGGAGCTGTATAAAGCGGCCATCTCTAACAATCGATCGAAGATTACCACAGGGAGCTTTACAGTAAGGCATTTCTCCTTCGTCATCGTATCGCATTTTGTGTAAAACTTACAGCATATAAGCTTTAATAGTTTTAATTGGAGTTAAAAATGAATACCTGACCGCCAGGAAGAAAAAACAATGTCTATAAATTTCAAAAAAAAAAAAAAAAAAAAAAAAACGGAAAAAAAAAGGAAGTTCTCGTACTAGGACTCGAACTCACAACCATTGGCAGTTGTTGTTGGGTTTAAAAGGTAGTAATCCAAAGGTAATTTCACGGATAGGGAGTTAAACTTATGGCTTCAAATCTTCATTTGTCGAAGTTTTAGGTTTTACATCTAGTTTACCCAGTTTCAGTAGCCCATAGCCCCTTTGATTCATAATTAGTTGTATTGTCAGTAAGTTGCTGAAAAACATTATTTCAAAAAATGTGAATTAAAAAAAAATCCAAGCCAGGCCAGGCTACCCCCCCCCCCCCCCCCCCGACATTTTGTTTAGCGTGTTTGCATGACTTAGAGGGCATAACCTCTCATTCTTAAAACGAAGAATGTAGACGGTGTTCAGTGTGTTTACCCTATCACGCTTTTCAAGGAAGAAAATATATTATGTTTTGCGTGTTGGGCATTTTGCGTTATTCAAAGCGAAGAATATACATTGGGTTTAGCGGATTTGACATTTCGTGATTTCAGAACGACGAATATACACTGTAATTAGCGAATTTAGCATCTCTCGTTTTTACAACGAAAAGTATACATGGTGTTTAGCGTACTTGCATGGCTTCACCCTTTTAGAACGAAGAATATACATTGTGTTTAGCGGGTTTTGGCCTCCGCGGTTTTATAACGAAGAACTACGCTGCCTTTAGCGTATTTGGGCTTTCAAGTTTATACACTGATTAGAGTGTTCAGCCTTTCTCGTTTTTAGAACGACGAATATACATTGTGTTTAGCCTGTTTTGCCTTTCGCGGTTTTAGAACGAAGAATTACACTGTTTAGCGTGTTTGGGCTTTCACGTTTTTAGAACGAAGAATATACATTGTGTTTAGCGTGTTTTGCCTTTCACGGTGGCTTTCAAGTTCTACACTGATTAGCGTGTTCAGACTTCCTCGTTTTTAGAACGACGAATATACATTGTGTTTAGCGCGTTTTGGCTTTCGCGGTTTTAGAACGAAGAATTACACTGTGTTTAGCGTGTTTGGGCTTTCACGTTTTTAGAACGAAGAATATACGATGTGTTTAGCGTGTTTTGCCTTTCACGTTTTTAGAACGAGGAATATACATTGTGTTCAGCGTATTCCCGTTTTCATGCTTTCTTTCTAATAATATGCAGTTGACCAACTGTACGACCCGTAATCCATTGTTTCACGACTCGTACGACTCGTACGACTCGTGAGGTCGCACTGTCACACTAATGATATGCAGTTCACCACTTGTACGACTCGTAAACCATTGTCTCACGACCTGTACGAGTCGTACAAGTCGTACGAGTCGTACAGGTGGACTGAGGCCATTTACGACTCGTATCAGCTCGGGTATATTGGACATGGATGCGGTAGTCGCCTTTGAGGTTTTCCGCAATTTCGCAAGTCAACTAGAAAGCGTCTTATAATTCCCACAAAACTTCGTGCTTCTATAATTATATTGAAAAACTTATTCTGACGGGCATGCTAAGTCAAATTGCTACATGACTTTTTTCACTCAACGTCGCGATAAGACTTTCGTAGGTTTTTCTATCTTTTGTTACTTTAGCTCTATATCAGTTTACATCAATCAATGGGTTTTCTGACGCCATAAAAATCTGAGATGGCCGATTTCATGACACTATTTTACACTATAACGTTGCCGTCTAATCGTTGGGACAAGTGGTTTTATAATACTTTAAAGTACGTACGATGATGGGTTGTTGATTCCACAGTAACGGGAGTTACAAGACGGTGGTTTAACCAACTCGTAGATATAATAGGTGCCGCAGTTTTTCACTTTAATTTTGGCCTCTTCTTTGCAGCATTTTCCAGCCTTTCTAAAGCAGACTTGTTTTAAGAGTATACCCTCAGCCACTGTAGGATGAGCACCATTCAGCCAGCCCGGGAAGCTTGCACCACATCTCTTCGCCGGTGGACATTTAGTGGCCATTTGTGTCCCTGCAGCTCCTTTGAAACGATACCAGCCGTTAAGGGTGTTGTCGCATTTTGGCGATTTCGTTTCGTAGTTGTATTTTCTTTCATCGGATAGATTTTGGTAAGTGTAACAAACATCATCTAAAAGTGGATACGTAGAAAATATATATTAAATATATTAAAATAGGTAAGATTAAATAAACAAAAGAATAAATAGGTAAAGAAGTAAATACAATATAAATAAATCATAAACAATAAACGGAATGAATAAACATTGAAACAAAAAAAAAAAAAAAGACTTCACCCTAACAATATCAACAGTGATAGTGGAATTGTAGTTCCATAAGCATAGATGTAAACGATCGAAAGACACAACAACAAGAGAATTGTACAACAACGGACTGCCTAGTGAATAACACTACAGCGGAACAGAATCATAGCGGTGCATCATACTTTATAAGGTTACGTGAAACCAGTCGACCTTATCGCCTGTCAGTTTTGAAACGCCTCTGTTTATTCCGCTTTGCTACGCAAGTTCCTGATTATAATAGATAGCTTAACTTTACGCTTAAGATACGTGATTAGTTGAAACTTTCTAGAAGTAGTTTATAATTTTCTCGCTGATCTCACAGTGTAGGACTTTCCGCAACAAACGCACCTGAGCGTAGGCATTTAGTTTCGTGAACGCCCTAGCCTTTTTTCACGTACCATAGCCAATAAACGACGACACGCGAACATAAGCTAGACACAAGTTAGTAGAAGTTACACCTCTACCTTGCTACGATCCGAGGATCCAAGTTACCGCTATCTCAAGTATTCAGGCTACCTTTTACTATCTTTTGGTGCGAGTCGTCAACCAAAGTACGTAAGTTGTTTTGTTATAGTTATTAGTTAAGTCGCGGACTTTTGGGTCTATTATTTTCGTTAATGATATACATGAAAAAATTACTCGATTCTGATTGGCTGAGAGTTGTAACACCAGTACAAAAAGTGTAACACCAGTGCAAATTACAAATAGATGCGGACGAAAACAACGACCGAGGTTTTGGCTAGGGAAACAACAATACAACGCCTAAAAATAGTTCTAAGAAACCAAATACAATTATTAGCACCTCATTCTGGCTAAATGTACGGAAAACATCTTGCGAAGAGAAAAAAGATCGCCAACAAAATAGAGGAAAACGAGCTAGCTGAACTAAAAGTTCTGCCCTATAGTAAAAGAACAAAATAGTGCCGACTTGTCTTCGAACCAGACAGCTTACAGAGTGATGATAGCTACACTCAGCAGGCATATAAATAAACAAGGATACAAGTCTTCAATCAACCAAGTTTTTCGCCAGTCCGTCATGGGAAAACGTCCAAACATAAAAGCGCGAAGTTCAACAGAAGAAGAAGTGGACGTGCTATGAAAGTAGGATTTTTTGTGATGCCAAAACGCCAGAAGCACTTACATATCTGTAGTTTGTGGTGTTTTTTTTGTATTTATAAACTGCCAAGTTTCTTTCATCTTTGGGTGCTCGAAGCTTACATCTCGGTTTTCAAAACGGCCGCCGTCCACTTCAGTTTACACCGAGCTTTCACAGTCTAAGATGTACATTGTCTTTAATCGGTTATTGTTAACCGAGTTGTGCTTCAAAAACGTTTGAAAAACCTGAAAAATCAATATAAATTCCCAAGTTTACAGTACAACTGAATAAATTTGAATATTTCGCTCTTGTGAAAGTTTGAACTTGACATGTGTTTGCTGTGTCTCAACCAATCACTTGAATAAAATAATTATCAGAAAGGGCGCGTGGTGTCAAAATTAAACTGGTTTTCTTTTCCTCTCTGTCCCTTTTTTCATGAACGTTATTAATAAGTAATCACATGATTTTTCTCGTGCAATTAGGAATAAATAAGCACTTGTAAATTTTTCAAGGACTACAAATTGCACTCGCCCTACGGGCTCATGCAATTTTGTTGGCCTTTGAAAAATTTACTCGTGCTTATTTATTCCTAATTGCACTCGAAATCATGTGATTACCTACATGTATACTTATATTTAGTCAATTTACATTTTTTGGAATCAATGTCGCAGTCAATTTTTATCATTACTAAGGATTATTGTTGTGCTATCTTGTTAGTCAAATTGTCTGTACATTGCCAAAATTGTGATTTCTTTATGATTAATTCAGTTATTCTGTTCAATACGACATCGTTATTGACATCTTTGTTGATAGTGTATCAATTATCACGTCTATTAGTTTTTCACGCTACGAGCTCGCTAGTTTTATGGTGGTTATCGTATCGTTATTTTAATCATATTTATGCCTTATCTAAGTTAGAACGTACTTTTAACTATCGCTTTTCAGTTCGAACCTGCCATTTCTGTCATTTATACGATTTCTACAATTGCTACTACTACTATTTTACTGCAATCTACTACCGCTACGAACGATTGTGAGCTAGACCTGTGAACTCTGATCTGTCATTAAATCAGCTTAAATCTAACGAGTGAGTTCGAATCGTTTGTCACCTCGCACCGAGCTACGTACCCTATAGTTGTTTAATATTTGAGTATCAACAACCTCTAGAATCTTTACAATTACAATCGCCTGGTGACTACATCGTTAGACAAACGATAATACTTTATTAGTATCACCCAACTAGTGGACTAATGAAAATCCTGCATTTTGACTGGCTACGCTACTAGAGGACTATTAGTAATAGTCATCTAGTAGCAAAATTCGTGACCCTTTCTTTCGTTTTATTCCCAAATGAATATTTCTTCAACTTGCATTTGTTAACTTTATCATTGCTTTTTCTGTCCGACTAGTTGGGTGATACTAAAACATTTAGACCCTTCGCCCTCAGGGGCCACGGGTCTAATTGTTAATTGTCATTGTACTTCACCACGACCTTTTTTACAACATTAGTTGAAACATTTAGTGTAGAAACCAATCCCTAGACCCAGTCAACCACGATTACGTATCACTCGGCCCAGTCCACCCTGTATATAGTGTCGCTTTTCGCGGGGTTTATGCATATTGCTTCTTCATGGGAAGATCAGTTTATGTCTAAGAAGCTACGTTCGTTCATGTCGTCCTTCGTTTCGCCGCGTGTCCAAATCGTCAGGTACATGTCGTTTTACTCGTTTGTCTTCTCGTATTTCCCTTGTTGTATGCTGTTGTTTCTTTTCTTAGTGTAATATTTTCCTTTATTTATGTTCTAGAAACCACCGGTAATTAAGTTATGTCCTGAAGAATAAATGATCTTGAAGTTATATTGCTGGTGCGTTTGCTACAGTTTCTGACGTAGTGGATTAAGCTGTTTGGTTCGTTTGTGGTTTATTCCTGTGGAATTATGTCGACGGACCTTTCATTTAACGGACGAACGATCGATGAGTCTGAAAGGACTCGACAACCAAGTTCGCGTCTTGACATGGACGCTGTTAGGCGTGAAAAAATGTTTTCCCTAAAGAAAACTCGTGCTGGTCACCTTGGCTACTTAAACAAGTTGTACAAAGACGTCGAATTATTAATGCAAAACACCGAAAATCATCACGAAGCTTGTGATAAGAAGAAAGATGTTGAAATCGCGTTTGCGAGATGTTTTCAAGCCTATGATGAATATTATCAATTCGTTGATGATCCTGCAATGAAATCAGAAGCACTTAATGCTTGTTTCAGCGTTATGTCTGGCAAAAAAAAGAGTTCGACGAACGTTTCGCAGAATGGTCTCAAACAGTTCAACGGATCGCGAGTGAAAGCTCAGTGGTTCCTCGTGAAGAAGATGGTGCTAACGTCGAAGCACAATACGTCACACGTTCGCTAGCCGAATCAAGTAGCGTAAAGTCAAAGAGTTCTAAAAGTAGTTCTAAAGGTTCTAAGAGTAGTTTGCGTGCGAGTGAAAGATCGAGAAAGGCTAAAGCCGAACTTCTTCGTCGAGAAGTCGAGTTAAGCAACCTGTTAAAGCGTCAGGAGGTGGAGCGTGAAATGGAACGGCAAATAGCCGGAATGAAAGCTCAAGAAGAAGAATTGAGACGTCGGATCGCTTTATTAACAGCAGAAGGGGAAATCGAGAAAGCTAAAGTGGTTGACGAATTCTATGAAGCCTCGGAATGTTCAAAACGTAGTACTAAGGCAGAGCTGAAACCAGTCTGCACAGAGAAAGCACGTCTTTCCCTTCCTCCTACGAAACAGCCTCACGATGGATCGAATGTTAAGAATGGCGACTCCGGACAAGTTGGGAGAAACGAGTTAAAATCAGAGCCCAATCCAAGTGCTCAACCCTGGGACCCAGGGCCTCCTCGAAACGTCACCAGTGGTGGAGGACTAACTGGTTCGCAACAGTTGCAACAATTATTGACGCAGCAACAAGAAGCTTTGCAGCTTATGGCGGTTTCGATTCAACAAGGATTTGCCTAAAAGAGAGCTTTTGACCTTCGATGGTAATCCCCTGAACTACTGGCTGTTCATAAACAAGTTTGAGGTCAACATTGCTAAGAGGGTACCAGACGCCGAGTCGAGGCTAACATACCTTATTCAACACTGTACTGGAAAGGCGAGAGAAGCAATTAAGAACTGCGCCATCGTGTCAAATCCAGATCAAGGCTACAGGAAAGCTCAGGCGATCTTGTATCACAGGTTTGGACAGAAACACATCGTTGCGCATGCGCACATCGCGAAGATAGTGGAAGGCCCTCAGCTTAAGAATACGGACGTCGTTGGTTTGTCTGACCTGTCCGTTAGAATGCAGAATTGTGCGCTAACCCTCGTTCAAATGGGCTACGAGGCAGATGTAAACAGCTCAGAGAATCTCGTAAAGGTGGTGAAGCGCCTGCCTGTTCATCTGCAGTCCAAATGGGCGGACAGAGCCGGCACATTAACCCTAGCTGGTACGGAACCAAACTTTAGGCACTTAGCCGAGTTTGTTGAAGAGAAAGCTATGTTGGCAAACACTATGTATGGGAAGATAGTTGGATCGACACCAGACAAAGAACGGAGTTCAAAACAACCGCTACCCAAAGTAAAGCAGCCTCCCCCGGAAAGAAATGCCTTTACGGCGCAGTCCCAAGAAATTCCTATCGGTCCTCATGTAACCGCAACTCCGCCTAACGTCAGTTGTCCTTTGTGTTCTGGTCAACATAAACTGTGGAAGTGTGAGTCTATGAAGGCGAAGAGCCCAGAAGAAAGGAAAAGCTTTGTTAGACAAGCCAGACTGTGTGACAACTGTTTTGGAAGTGGACATATGGCCATGGACTGCAGAAGTAAAATGAAATGTCAAGTAAATGGATGTGGATGGAAACACCACACGATGCTGCATGTTAAGAAGAAGAACAACAATAACAGCATCCCTCCTAACAATCCTGAAGTCGCCCCGGAAGAGACTGGGGCGAGTATTGTCAGCGGAGCGGCGGAGTCTGGAACTAGTACTGTCAGCGGGGCCGGTGAAACTGGTCAGTGTGGTGCTACAGGGGCTGGTAAGAAGAATGTTTGCTTACGAATCGTTCCAGTCGTCGTGAGAGGAAAAGGTCAGCAGAACACAATTGTGACAAACGCGTTACTCGATCCTGGTTCGGACGTGACGTTATGTGATGTAAGTCTTATGGAGAAACTCCAAGTAGATGGTTGTCCCAAGGAATTCTCATTGGCAACCGTTAATGGCGCATCCGGCACTCGAAAGGGATTCGAGTTATCTTTGTCTGTCCGAGGATTACAAATGGAAGATGAAATTGTGTTAAATAGAGTTTGGACAGTGGACACATTGTGTTTACCTCTAGGAAGTCCACCAACTAAGGAAGATACTTCTAAGTGGCCTCATCTGAATGGAATAGACTTTCCGAGAACGCAATCTGATAAGGTGTCTGTGTTTATAGGAAGCGACGTTCCAGAAGCTCATTGGGTGTGCGACCAGAGGCGTGGCAGGCGTGGTCAACCTTATGCTGTGTGTACCCCACTCGGGTGGACTCTGATGGGTCCACTAAACTCGTGTGATAGAGATTGCTTTAGTGTGAACTTTGTTCGCTATGACGATGAAACGCTCCATCGGCAAATGGAAAGCATGTTCAGGAGTGACTTTAACGAGCCTATGATTGCCTCAAAGGTGGCAATGTCAGTTGAAGACCAAAGAGCTCTGACGCAAATGGAGAGTTCCGTAAAGCTCGTGAATGGTCACTATCAGTTGGGGTTGCCATGGAAACACAACACAGTTAACCTCCCGAACAATGGTGAATTTGCAATGGGAAGATTGCGCTATCTGAAGAAGCGTTTCCAGCGCAACCCTGACCTCTTCGAGAAGTACAAGGACACAATAAACGGTTATGTATCTAGCGGCTACGCGAGAAAAGTCCCTTGTGAAGAAGAGATAGCGAATGCAGATTCTGTTGGATGGCATGGATGGCTGAAGGAACTCGCATGTTTGAGAACAATAGCTGTTCCCAGATGTTTTAAGCCTCCAGGGTTCGGAGCAATTGTCAATGTGCAGCTACACCATTTCTCAGATGCGTCTGAATATGGATACGGAGCAGCATCGTATCTCCGAATTGTCGACCACAAAGGTGTTACGCATTGTTCGTTTGTTCTTGGTAAATCTCGCGTGACCCCCCTGAAAGTGGTGTCCATACCGCGCCTTGAGTTGGCAGCAGAAGTTGTTGATGTGAAATTGAACTGCCTAATTCGAAGCGAGCTCGAGTATCCAATACACGACACGATCTACTGGACGGATTCTACCGTAGTCCTGCAGTACATTCGCAATGAATCAAGAAGATTTCAGATCTTTGTTGCCAACAAAGTCGCGATGATACACGATGGATCCACACCATGTCAATGGCGACACGTCGACACATGTGCAAACCCCGCTGACATAGCGTCCAGAGGGGCGAGAGGTTCCGAAGTACATAAGATGGAAACTTGGCTTCATGGCCCAAAGTTTCTGTGGAAGGAAGAGGAACATTGGCCCGAGCAACCCCTTCAGTTGCCAGAATTGTCCGAAGATGACAGTGAATGTCGGAAAGGCTCTGGTCGTGCGAACATGGTTGTGCATGACAAAATGTCGGAACCATTGTTGTCTCGTTACCCATCGTGGGACAGTCTCCGAAAGGCCATAGCCTGGCTTATACGTTACAAGAAGTATCTGGTTGGCAGCGTCACCAAGGACGCAGACAGCATTATCAAAGGACCTCTGACTGTCGCCGAGGTTATAGCAGCAGAGAGTGCTGTTGTTAAAGCCGTCCAGCGTGACGCGTTTCCAGCCGAGCTTGCTGTGGCAAACCAGATAGTCTCAGGAAACCAGAAGAAGTGCTTTCCACGGTCTAGTCCAATACGCAATTTGAATCCTTTCCTCGCTGAGGGAATACTGAGAGTAGGAGGTCGCCTCGAGAATGCACCTGTTTCGTTCGAAACGAAGCACCCTGTTATTCTTCCGGCTAAGCCTCACGTCACAAACCTAATCATTCAAAACTGTCATCGCCAACAGGGTCATTCTGGTCCTTCTCAAGTTCTGGCCTGTATCCGAAAGAGATTTTGGATTGTGCGAGGGCTCTCAGCTGTACGCAGGGTTTTGGCAAGCTGCATGAAATGTCGCAAGCAAAATGCTCGTCCTGGTGAACAGATTATGGCCCCACTCCCGGCGGCACGAGTCGCTCCGTCAGATCCCCCGTTTACCCATGTGGGCGTGGACTACTTCGGCCCCCTCTTTGTAAAGCAGGGGCGCAGTGAGGTGAAACGTTACGGATGTTTCTTTACATGCCTGACCATGAGAGCGGTGCATATTGAAGTCGCGCACACGTTAGAAGCAGACTCCTTTATCTGTGCGTATCAGCGTTTTGTCAGCCGCAGAGGGATGCCCAAGGAGATATACAGCGACAATGGCACCAATTTCACTGGCGCAGAGCGAGAGCTGAGAGAAGCACTGGAGCGACTGGACCAATCCAAAGTCTACAATCGGCTCAGAATGGACAATGTTCAGTGGTTATTTAACCCTCCCGAGGCCAGCCATCAAGGTGGAATCTGGGAACGTATGATCCGCTCCGTACGAAAGATTTTGGGGGCGTTGTTGAAAGAGCAGCTGGTTAAGGACGAAACACTGTCAACCCTCATGTGTGAAGTTGAGAAGATACTCAACGATAGGCCTTTAACCCCCATTAGTGACCACCCAGATGATCCAGAGCCGCTAACGCCAAACAAACTCCTGCTTCTGAAATCCAATTCCTGCCTTCCGCCGGATGTCTTCAGAAGTCACGACAAGTACAGCAAGCGCTGGCGCCAAGCACAATGCCTAGCAAACTCATTTTGGAAGAGATGGATGAAAGATTATTTACCTGCACTTCAAGCAAGGCAAAAATGGTGCTACCCTCGTCGTAACTTCGCCGTAGGTGATCTGGTTCTCGTCGTCGATGAGAAAACGCCGCGAGGTCGCTGGCCAATGGGCTTGATTGAAGAGATGTTCCCGGACAGTAAAGGTTATGTACGTCACGTCAAGGTGAAGACGGCCACATCTGTCTACAAACGAGACATCAGAAAGCTGTGCCTTCTTGAAGGAGTCCAGAACTCATGAACTCTGTTTACGATTGTCACATTACGAACAGCGTAATTTAAGAAATACGTTGTTCTTCGTCATATTATGAACTGCGTAATTTAGGAATTGGTTACCTTTCGTTATTAGAATTAGCTGTAAGTGTGTAGCTAATTCGGGGCCGGTGTAGAAACCAATCCCTAGACCCAGTCAACCACGATTACGTATCACTCGGCCCAGCCCACCCTGTATATAGTGTCGCTTTTCGCGGGTTTTATGCATATTGCTTCTTCATGGGAAGATCAGTTTATGTCTAAGAAGCTACGTTCGTTCATGTCGTCCTTCGTTTCGCCGCGTGTCCAAATCGTCAGGTACATGTCGTTTTACTCGTTTGTCTTCTCGTATTTCCCTTGTTGTATGCTGTTATTTCGTTTCTTAGTGTAATATTTTCCTTTATTTATGTTCTAGAAACCACCGGTAATTAAGTTATGTCCTGAAGAATAAATGATCTTGAAGTTATATTGCTGGTGCGTTTGCTACATTTAGGACAGAGCGCAGGCAGGCAGTGAGACAGACAGAAAGACAGACAGACAGACAGACAGACAAACTGCGGAGGGAGTAAAAGCGTTAACGTTTCTCGAGACTATATGATTGTAAAAACCTATCGTCCCCCCAATCAGAGAGTATGTCAACGTGACCGATTTTCTAATGGAACAAAGGAAAACAAACTTTAAGAGTAACAGTGAGGGGAAATGGCAACTGGCCTCGAAACTGGCCGCTTAAGAGACGGTCTCTGTAATTTCGGTCTACTCGATCTGCCTTGAAAAATAGATTTCGCTTATTTCTTGTGTGTTGCAAGACTTTCATGTACTTATAATAAAACCACAATCAGCTTGACCAGATCATTTATTTTTTTCGAGTTTTTAAGGATTTTCGGTTCACCCAAACGAGCGCCCGTAACGACCAATGTCACGGCTTTAATTTACCACAACTTTCAAGATAAATTAAACAAAAACGAATAACTTCTGTACCAAAAAAACACCACAGCCAGTTATATTATGTCTTTTTGATTTATCACACCGACCTTCATGAACATTGACTTCGAATCAAGCCAGCAACAAGACATTAACGACACCCCTATCACACACTTTGATGAAACACGCGAAAACGGATCAGATTCAAACTTTATTTTTGAAAAAGTGAGACGGTCTATTTGACTCAAACCAACGCAGCCGAAAAGTAGATACAAAAGAAAATGTCACTACAGAAAGAAACCTTGCGGTATCGTCTTATTGAAATATTTATAGCTGTGCAAACTTGCCAAATTTCGACGATCTTCATGTTGGCAGCCATTTTGAGGTACTCGTCAGGACGAAGCGTTTCATCAACTTGCCTCGCAGGCGTATCTAAAACCATCAAAAATAAAGAAAAAGTTAATATAAAAGCATTACAGTTCAAATTAAAAAGTTAAAATCGTGTTTAAAAACGGAAACTAGACCTACATTTCAACCATTTCTGGAGATCTAAGATAGGTCATCCTTGTTCAAATTTCATTCGATGATTCCACAAGACATAACAGTATCTGACACGCAAACTTCGACTCGATGTAGCGTTTGAATCAGGTAAAGGTAATTACCTCGTAATTTCCCTTTCTTCCATGCGTACAGCGAAGTTGTTTTTACGACAAAACGTCGAACATCGGCGAAGAAGGAAATGAACCGGTCATGTTTATCTATCGGTACATACTTTATGTATGGGGTATCGTATTGTACCGTACAGTGCCTCATTCGAGCCTCATACATGAAGTAGTGACCGCGAAGCCGGTTCTTCGGTTGTTGTTCGACGTTCAACGTTTTGCAATGGAAAATCTTCGCTGTGTGCCAGCAAGGAAGGGAAAGGACGACGTTACTACCTTAACCTGATTCATATGCTACATCAGGTCAAAGTTTTCGTGTCAACTATTGTAATTTCTTGTGGAATCATCGAGTGAAATTCGAACAAGGATGACCTATCTTAGATCTCCAGAAATGGTTGAAATGTAGGTCGAGTTTCCGTTTATAAACACGATTTTAACTCTTTCATTTGAACTGTAATACATTTATATTGACTTTTTCTTTATTTCTGATGGTTTTAGATACATCTGTGAGGCAAGTTGGTGAAACGCTTCGTCCTGACGAGTACCTCAAAATGGCGGCAAACATGAAGATCTTCGAAATTTGGCAAGTTTGCACAGCTATAAATATTTCAATAAGACGAGACCACAAGGTTTCTTTCTGTAGTGACATTGTATTATGTATCAACTTTTCGGCTGCGTTGGTTTGATTCAAATAGACCGCCCCACTTTTTCAAAAATAAAGTTTGAATCTGATCCGTTTTCGCGTGTTTCATCAAAGTGTGTGATAGGGGTGTCGTTAATGTCTTGCTGCTGGCTTGATTCGAAGTCAATGTTCATGAAGGTCGGTGTGATAAATCAAGAAGACATAATATAACTTGCTGTGGTGTTTTTTTGGTACAGAAGTTATTCTTTTTTGTTTAATTCATCTTGAAAGTTGTGGTAAATTTAAGCCCTGGCATTGGTCGTTAGGGCGCTCGTTTGGGTGAAGCGAAAATCCTTAAAAACTCGAAAAAAAATAAAAGATCTGGTCAAGCGGATTGTGGTTTTAGTATAAGTACATGACAGTCTTGCAACACACAAGAAATAAGCGAAATATATTTTTCAAGGCAGATCGAGCAGACCGAAATTACAGAGACCGTCTCGTAATAGAGGTTTGCTGCTTAACACAAGGTTCGTCAGAAATAAGCAAAATGCCATTTAGAAAAGGTTACGTTATTTCAATACAACATAACGTGAAAAGGAATAACGGAACCACATAAAGAGGACAATAAACCTGTATTTGAATGATTTTAACAGCCGACACTGTCCGAGCTTGTTGATAATAAACCCTTACATTCTTACTGGCCTCTAAAAAGAGGTAAAAACAATACAAGAACATCCATCGGGACGGCAGAAAAATGGCCACGGCCGCTTAATAGAGGTGGCCGCTTTAAGTTGTTTACACTGACAATACTTTCGGGACTTAAGAAACTGGCCGGTAGTGGTATGGGTGGCCGCTAAATGCAGGGTGGCCGGTTAATAGGGGTTTGACTGTATATCGATTTAGGCAGGCCTGAAAGAGGAACTTCCATTTTTTTTTTTTGTTTGAGTTTACAGTGTTTCGAAATTGGTAGCAACACTATTTCTAAGCGTATACAGTGGTCAATATAGGGTCAAGATAAATTTTAACCCTATCCAGACCGGGGGAGGGAGGGAGGGGGGGGGGGGGAGCGCCCGCGCTGACTTTGAACGTTTATAACTTTTTCAATATTAAACTAAACGATTCCAAACTTTGCGAGTTTTTCTAAAATTTATCTGGGATTAAATTGGTAGGATAGATTGTTGTGTCTGGAACTTGACATTACCATGGCAACGTCATTTTGACAGACATGTTTTTCCAAATTTGTATTTTTTTTTGTTTCTATTACTGACAATTAACTTTAATTCAATTATTTTCACCTCTTTTAGGGGTTTTTTTTTGCACTTTTTTATAGATTTAGAGTATTTTCAGTAATTTTGGGCAGCTTTCAGACGTTTTGGAAAAACAATTAAATCCAAGATGGCAGCAATTTTGACGTCATGATGTAATTGTCACGTGACGTGACGTCATCATCCCACGTGACGTGTATAAAAACATAGATTTTTGGACATACTATATATCCTGTCAGTTTCATTGTGATTGCATAAATATTCTGGAAGTTATGGTCTGAAAAGATCCAAAAAAGCCCGGTCTAAAGAGGGTTAATCGCTTACGGTTAAACGGAATATCTTATGGTACACGAAATTTTGCTACAGGAAAATGCCGCAAAATATCTCGAGGCGCAACACCAAAAAAAAAAACACTGCACTGATAAAATGACATCGTTGACAAACGAGACGTCAAATATATTTCGTGGTTTAAACCCGGCTGATTTTTCTGGCCTGTAACTGGTTCTAAAATTGAAATTGAGGTCGCTGCACTTTATTGGGTCCTCACGTATGCACGTAGGCGCACACATCGAATTTTATTAGGCTACGTTTACACGGATGCGGTTTCCAATCGACTCGGTTTCATGACATCGAAACTGCACCGAAAACGACACGTTTTCAAAGTGTTTACACGGAGCCTGGATTCAACCATTTTGAATGTAAATGTATAGTCTGTATTTAGCTCTTATTAACCGAGCAGGAGGTCTGTATGGGAGAATCTTGACCGAGGTCGTGAGTGCAGACCGAACTCGCTTCAGTTCGCCGTAGTTGTTGACAGTTTGCTAGTGAACGACGATCGCGGAAAAATTAGAACAAGAGAAGGTCGATATCATCGACAGGTATGTTTTCAACTTCTGTAGCCTCTTTAATCGACTGATAAAATATTCTTACCGGTATTTTAGTCGCTTTTAATCGTGTTAACTGCTTTTAACTCCTGACCTTGCAATTACCTCGCAAATTCGTTTCTAGCTGGTGGTTTGATTTTCGTGCCTGTGAACTGAAATAAAATTTGCCAAAGTTTGCTCGTTCTTGTTAACTTTTTTTCTTGTCAAGCTTTTGGTTCTTCCATTTATTACTTTTTAGCTAATCAAATTCGCGAATTTGTAGTTCCCTGTCCTTGTGAGACACGGCCATATAATAAAAGCAAGTACTGGAGCGAGTAATGCACAATGCCTTTTAGAATGTATTTCACAGTTCCGTAGTAATTGAAATTAAGGTGTCTGTCGACATTTTTTTTTTTCTGGACCATACCAAACATTTTCATTTGGCCGTTTAGCAAACTTCCTGGGCTCGAATCGATGTGAAATTTACACCAGATATTGGAATTGGATTGAAGTTTGACATAATATATTTTTTTAGGAAAATCGATATTTCCATGGTAACGATAAACAGAAAAACTAGATATCAGTTAAACTTGAATTCTACGCGAGTAAGATTTGACGTAGAAAAACTAACACCAGCATCTGAAACTATGGTTTACTGCACATCAAATACACAAGAATAAAAGAATTCTGTATGTTTGATTTCGAATAAATCGAAAATATATTTCAAACCATGCTTTTTGCATTATAATGATAAACGGACCGATTTGAAGACACTGCTTTAATGAAATTATTTCGAAATAACACCAAAATGTGCATTTAATTTATCTTTCGTCACCGTGAAAGTTTAGTTGATTTTCGTTATTGCGATCCCGAGAATTGGATTTTTTCATACGGTCACTACCAATGCAATTTTTGGTAAATCTTCTACTTTTAGCGCTTTTTCGAAAATCTCCAAAACGGCTTTAACGATTTTTTTAAAACTTTACAACACATGCTTGACAATGCAAAGAATTTAATTCCAAAGTTTTATTAACGTTGATTTACTGGAACACGTCCAAAGTTATCCTTAAAGAAGGCGTTCGAACCGACGAAAAAGTTGCGTTACAAATTCGGCTTTCGCGATTCATGCTAAAATATTCAAATCAATTTTTTTTTTACATTCCATCTTGATAAATACAGTTCGTTGCTATTGTTTTCAATATTGTGTTTTTCCCTCACTCTTTTGCTCACTCGATGGAATGTAAAAAACATTGATTTGAATATTTTAGCATAAATTGCGAACGCTGAATTTGTAACGCAACATTTTCGTCGGTTCGAACGCCTTCTTTAAGGATAAATTTGGACGTGTTCCAGTACATCAACGTTAATAAAACTTTGGAATTAAATTCTTTGCATTATCAAGCATGTGTTGCGAAAGTTTAAAAAAAATCGTTGGAGCTGTTTTGGAGATTTTGGAAAAGCGCTAAAAGTAGAAAATTTACCAAAAATTACATTGGTAGTGACGGTATGAAAAAATTCAATTCTCGGGATCGCGATAACGAAAATCAACTAAACTTTCACGGCGACGAAAGATAAGTCAAATACACATTTTGGTATTATTTCGAAGTAATTTCAT
>CAVNZF010000014.1:0-161000 GCA_963693305.1 Meandrina meandrites | reverse complement strand
ATTTCATGTTGAATTTTTGAAGACTTATTCACGTGCAAATGAATTCATAATTGGCAGATATATACTAAAGGACAATTTCCCAGAAAACATCATAGGAATTTAAGGGGGCACTAACATTGTAAACCATAATGAATCTATTTTATCAACTCTATTGGCATACCCTAAAAAGCATGAAATTCTTTTTTTCTTGTTTCTCAGGTTCCAGGTTTTTCTTTTTTTGTGTCTTAATAGCAAGCATCACCTGGTGGTTAGGGCACTGGACTTGTAAACCTGGGCCCTCGGTTCAAATCCTCCTCCCTACCACTGGATAGATTTGTCTTTGGTTGCCAAAATTCAACTCCTCCATGATTTGTAAATAGGGAACTGGTCAGCCTCCAGCCAGTTGGGATTTTTAACAAGTTTCTGCTTCATTTACAATATTTGTTTATATAATTACAGTGTCTTCAAATAGCACAACAGTGCTAAATAGTTTATGTTTTGTTATTTTTTTTATATCCAAGTTCAAAATCCACCAAGTGCAACCTTACCAACTCTTAGCATGTATGGATTAGGTTTAAGCCACACACAAAATGGTGTCATGTTAACAAAGCTGTCCCCCACACAAGCCTCAGACCTTTGTGTTACTCACGTTGATGCTATTTTAAAGGTGTCACATAATCAGTTTTCACTTCTTTCACCTAATAATTGCGAAGCTTGTTACATCTATATTGCTTATGTAAAGCTTAAATTTATTCAAAGACACCTCTAGAATTTTTCTTGGGCAGAACACGTCTAAATAGGTTTGCATAAAATCTTAGTATTTGGATTTGCACTTGTCATTGAATAAAACTATTTCAAAACTGGAGTAGTTAACAAAAGGTCTTACTTCACTACACCATACCGCTGAACCCAAAAAATTGGTTAAACATTAACCACATGGTTTTAAGCTTTCAAGTCTCTTGTTGTTGTTTTCCAGTACATTTTTCTAAAAATGGAATACTAGTTTTCAGAAGCAAGAGTAAACACTAATCATAATTCTTTTGGGAGGTGATCATAAAAATACTTTTTTTTTAATTTTCAACCTCATTCCTTTGGTCTCTTTGTTCTTTTATTGTCTGGAATAATCATTCAAACAGGAAATAATCATTGCAAAAGATTGAGTCACACAATATTACCTCTTCAATTAAAAAAATCTGCCTTGTAAACTGCACCATAAAAAACAAAGTCTCAAAGACATGCTTGACATAAACAATTGGTAAAGTTTACAGTTGGGCCCTTAAAGTTGTTAGTTAACTACAAACCAGCCTTGCCTTCTCTTTTACAAATTGTCTTCTGTTTGTCCTGGAGTTGTTTAACATTTCACCTTCTAATGAAACAGCTCATGGCCTGGTAAAAAATACAGATTAATCATAAGTTAACCTCATCTTAAGGTGACTCGATCGAAATAAATGACGTGCTGTATGCCTGTCTAAAAACTCTAATAACTTCACCATTTCTGACTCGATTTGCCTGAAACTTTCACATTTTATACGAAATTTATCGACGAATAATATGTATGTCAATATGTTGATGTAGATTCGTTAGTTTTGCGCGAAGCAGTGCTTCACTTTAAAAGTATATTTCATCCAAATCAAAGCAGCTCCAGAAACGTAAAATAACGCAAAGTGTGTGCAAGACATTCATTTTAATGTTTCGGTAGTTTTATTCGATTCGTCCGGTTAGTTTTCATATAATTCAGAAAAACGTAAATTTGGCGACTTTGCTAAATTTTGATGCGAAAGGTGAGTTTATAATATTAGCTCAAGCTTTTTTGTCGTTGCAAATGGCCGGATGTAATTTGTAGGTAATAAAACTGATATATTTAGCTTACTTTTTCTTCGGCTGTTGTGCTTTTAGGTGAAATTTGGAAGCACTCGAGTGTTCCAAACTTCGAAGTTCGCCCGGAGTTAATATTTTGATGTCCAAATTGTACCGGGGTTTCTGTTGCGACGATTTTGCAGAAACTTGAACAGTCATGGCAAGATGGTATTACGAGCTAACTGCAGAAGTTGAAACGAAATCGTAGTGCTCAGTTATCTGTAAATAGCAATTTTATCCAAAAAGTAGTGTTCAATAAATGTAACATCGCGCAAAACTCACGAACATTACATCAACATATTGAAATACATATTATTCCTCGATAAATTTCGTATAAAATGCAAAGGTTTCAGGGAAATCGAGTCAGAAATGGTGAAGTTATTAGAGCTTTTAGACAGACACAAAGCGCGTCATTTATTTCGATCGCGTCACCTTAAAAGCTCTGACATGTTTACGAAAATGTTTCACTTTACTATATATCCAAGATTACTTGGATGTGTAATCGAATTTTAACGATTATGAAATTCGATGGACAACGATCGATTTGTATCGAGTATCGAAATGATCGACATGCGAACAATCGAGTGTGTTAGCCTTGGCAAAATCGTGGAAAAACCTTAAGATTTTGCATATGCCATTCATATATTTGTACTTCACTGGAATTTTGCTAGTTTTATAGTGAATTTCAGATAATAAAAGGAAGAAACAGAACATGAAAGTACTTACCAACTGTAAGCAAAAATCCCGGTGAAGCTTTAATGTGAAGTGTCATGGCGGGAACCCAAATTCGTTCCCAGGGTACACTCCCCTTTCAAGATGGCCAGGATGCTGAGCAATATTCTTAATGGCGGACGCCGGCGGACAACCAATATCGAATGTTTATTTGACATTTGAAGGCAAAATTTCTTAGGTTACAAGGCTCGTTGGAACTTGAAACTTCGGTGAGTATCTTATTTGTATATTTACTTTTAAATGGTGGCGAGAAAGGAGCGATTTCGTGGCCGTTAATCAGCGAGAAGCTAAGGAAGATATTTTCGATGTCGTCCTCTCTGTTCAACGATGCACTGCTGGACGAATTGTCTTGCCCGGTCTGTTTTGAAGATTTCAAGGAACCCAAATGTCTTCCAAATTGTGCCCATACCATTTGCAAAAGCTACTTAAAGGACATCATCCGTATCGGTTAGAGGTCATGGCGAACGGACGTGAAATTTCTCGATCCTCCATTTTGTTGTTGTTCGCAAGGATTATTTATTTTGTAAATTTTAATTAACCGCAGGTCCACATCAGCTTTATGCTGCCTTAAATCCGACCTGCGTAAACAAATAAATGATGTATGTATGTATGATGTATGAATACTGGGCCACTTATTTGGTCTTATTTACACATGTCTGAGCGCTTTTAAAGTCAACGCGCCTCACCTGGCTGAGAAAGCGACGCAAGGTTCCAATATTCATATGAACATTTCATAAATGAATTTGATTGACATGCCTTCACCACAAGATTGAGAGATAAGGATCATGTTTCCAAGAATAAAACTACTCAGTTGTAGAGTTTGTGCTGAAACGACTGAACATATGGAAAATGGCGGATACTCTTTAAAGATTAAGATGGAGAGCAACGGACACGCTTTTCGTTTAATTTGTTGAGTGAACACGACCTTATCTAAGCAAAAGGCCCAAAGCATATCTTTGAAGACCTTTGAACTTCTATCTATCGCTGGTTGTACTCGATAACTGCTACCAAGACATGCGATTGCCGGAAGTGAGAATAACAGATCCTTCGTCGAAAAATATTGAGCCCTGAAGTTATATTTAAATAATCGTCTACCTTTGCTAAGTATTCTGGTGTCATATATTCACTCGGATACTGGTACGTTTCTTGTAAGTCATTCCCAACTTGTTGTTTGTCACTACTTGTCGGAACATTTGCTCATGTACAAATACCTTTGCGCAGTAGTCTCTCAACACGGATTTCGGAAGCATAAAGACTTGGCTTTTGAAGCTTCCAAATTACTTCAAGAATATCATCTGTTAGGCTCACTAGCTTCTTCCACAAGAAAATGGCTGCAAGTAGTTGGTTGTTAGAGTTTAAAAGCTTTTTCCACGAGCGAGAAAAAGCAGAAATGATACTGCAATACTGTAGAAAAGTACACTTTCTCTTGAATTTTTTCGCAAAGAGAATTAAAAGATAGAAAGTGATTTTTTTCTGTGTCAAGTAAGTCTGATATGTGAGTGACTGACCAGCCTGATCCCAATGTGGAAAATATAGCGATTTTTTATTAACAATTAGAAACCTGTTCTTCCAGATTACTTGCTCTAGTACCTCAGATCTATTTTGAGGATCGGTTGTAGCAATTTTCTGCCAAAGGGCTATGATGTCTTTGTAAAATCTCGGGAGGTATTCACTTAGGCAAAGAAGCTTACAGTCATAGTTACACTGAAATAAGAAAGTGAAACCGACATTGGCAAGGAGAGAGGTTGGAATATATTTCCATAGAGTGCCGAGGTCTGAACATAGGCGGTTTACCCAGTTTAGTTTTAGAGCTTTGTCAAATATGGCAAAATCTTTCATTTCTAAGCCACCTTCTTTTTAAGATTTTATTAGAGGCGACCTCTTGATTTTCGCAGGTTTGTGGTTCCATGCAAAGTCGAATCGACGTGGCATTTCCATGGAGCTGCAGATGAATATGGCTTTTGAAAGGGCTAGAGTTTTAACAATGTTTATTCTTCCATAAACAGAGATATCCCTTTGCGACCAAAAAGTTTAAACTCTTCTGTAATTTTGACAGCTTGTCAAAGAAGTTTCTCTGGTCTGACATATTGTTGTTGTACGAGACGTGTGTACCTAGAGTGTAGACAGTTTCTTTTCTATGTCTCATTGAGCCAAGCCATAACATTTCAGACTTTGATACATTTGTCTTTAGCCCTGCGCACTTTTCAAAATGGGAGAGCAATACAAAGAGGTTATTTACGGACTGAATGTTAGCAAGGAAGGCTGTGGTATCATCGGCATATTGCAATAATTTAACCGTTTTATTATACTGAATTTTAATTCCTTCTATTTCTTTTAAATTAGAGATTTTTTGAGCTAGAACTTCTATGGCAATGATAAAGCATACCAGAGAGGGGGCAGCCTTGGCGTACCCCTCGTTCTAAAGTGAAGTGATTGGACACGTAGCCATTGTTTAAAACACAATTGGTAACGTTATTGAGTCAAAGGCCTTCTCGAAATCTAAGAAGATGGCTATTCCAGGCAGCTCTTTTTGCTTCATAAAATCTATAACGTCTTTGATTAATCTTATGCTTTCGCCAATGTATCTTCCTTTGACATACCTGGACTGGCTAGAAGAAACAATTTTTGGTAGTATTTCCTCTAACTGGACAGCAATGACTTGGTTAAAATTTGTAATCCACATTTAAGAGTGAAACTGGTCTCCAATTTTTTAAATGCTCTAAATTCTCTTTCTGCTTTTTCTTTCTTTGTGAAACGGAAAGAGTTGCGCTTTGAAATGCATAGTGGAAACCCTTGATCATATATTTTGCTATCGTATTCCAAAAATGCAGAGTAAACTCCACAGTAAAGCCGTCTGAGCCTGGGCTTTTATTTTTGGCCATTGATTTTAGAGCGTTATAGCATTCTTTTCGCGTTACTTCACTCTCGCAGGTCTCAGCTTCTTCTTCTGTTAACCTTTTCTCAATACCTTCAAAAAAGTCACTAAATTCTGGAAGTTGTGCATCCAAATTAACTGAGGTATTTATTTGCTTAAAAAAATTTTCCTCTCCCTGAAGAATCTTTTTTGGGTCAGTCAGTTATCTTCTTATCTTCGTGAATTTTAATGGCAGCCACGTGTTTTTGTCAATAGTTGGTCTTTTCTAACCTGTAGAAATACTATTTTTCTCTCCGTACTCGTACCAATGTGTTCTGCTGCGCATGATTGCACCTTGTGTTTTACAAGCTTCTACCTTTGCGACTTCAGCTTTTAATACGTCCATTTCTATTCTATAGTGGTGTCTTGCTTGGTGGAATAGAAGAGGACTTTTCAATCCAAATTTGTTTGTCACGACACGAAAAAAACTTTTAGTCTGGACAGCTCGTGCTGCACAAAGAAATGTAGAAATTCATAGTGGCTGAGACTAAAAGATAATATTTTTTTGTTTAGCTTTGCTAGCACTAAGCCTTGTTAGAAACAGAGGCCATTTTATCCGCCTGGAAAGGACATATATTTTGTTGGTACTTGGAAAGGAGAATGTCAGGTTTAAAGCCTGTTCAAACACTTTCTTTATGACTTTCATTGATTTAGTATTTCTTCATGGTAGCAAACAAGCCTCAAAAACAAATATGAACTATTTTCAGTTTTGTCTGTGTAGGATGTACTATGAGTGAATTACTGTGGGCTTTTCCCTTTCTGGACATAAGCTGATTGTTTATGTGGTCAATTTTCTAGGAGCCAATATTCTTGCCAACTGGTTCATGCCATGGGCCAAACCTCCATTGTTTACTTTTGTACAAAATTTTGCCCTTTATGTGATTAACAAGTAATCACAATGTGCCCTCATGCAATTAAGGATTAATTTCACTATCTTGTTTTTTTTTAAAGTTTTCCAAATTGCCCTTGTCACTTTCCAACTCTAATTTTGTGAAAACAGTGAAAATACGCGTGAAATCAATCCTAATTGCCCTCCGGCCCGTGCGATTACCTATGCACATAAACATAAATGCACTCCTTCAGAAAAATAAATTGACACTGCTAAACATACCTATCACCCATTATGGGATACTACGGTCAAAGTATTTCTATATGTGAGGTCCACCACTGACCATCTTGCATCAACAAACCATCTGCAAAAAAAATGAATTACACTAAACAAAAATCACCAGTTCAAGGTTAAGGCCGGTTGCCTCTAATTAAGCCAATTCAATCATCAAACACCAGACAACTACCATAAAACAGACATTTCTTTATATTTTCAATACTCATTCTTGCCCAGTGAGTGTGTTAATTGCTCTCATAACTTGAAATCACAACAATATCTAAATTAAATATAACTGAATCCTAAAACCTCACTAATTAAAGCAGAAGCTAAAGACAGAGTCAACTGTAAAAATCCTAAATAACACCATAGCATTGGAACTATTTCTGTTAGTCAAGCCGGCCTGATCCTAAGATACAACTTTAAAGCAAAACCATAGTCAAACAGCAAGATGTAATTCTTTTCAACAGACTCTAGTCTGTTTGGTTTGGTTGTTTAGATACTCATGCAGTAATACACACATGTTTGCTGGTCGGTAAACCGTTTTATTTAGTTAGGTTGTTCAGACACTCATGCATGAAGAAAGGTGTGGAACACATAAGAAAACAAGAAAATAATACTCAGCAATTATTCCACTCATGCACATTGGATATGGAATGGAATATAGGCAACAACTTGGGTAGTGCTAGCCTGAATTTCAGATGTCTTCCTCTAATCGCTTACTCTCAAGAAGAGACGTCTAAATAAAATAGCTGCTAATGCCATCCAGTGACATCACTACACTTCGCTTTAATTCATGCAGAAAAGTTTCTGTCAAGGCCATCACTTTGTGAAAGACAAATCGCTTTAATAAAGGAATACACGTTTAAAATTGTTTTAATAGTAAACTGACATGAAATGCATGAGATTTAAATCAACTGCATGCTATATTCTTTAAAGCACTGATTTAATCTGATCTGATTTGCTTTACTAGCAATCAGAATAATATGTCCTAAGCTTTAGCTTATGCTGCAAACAAATACACTCTTGAGAACTTGATTCGCTTTAACTTGAATGAATTTATTAAGACAGTTACAGAGGCAGCAAGAAAAGGAATTCAGTACAAGAATATCCTACTTGAGCGTGGACACTGAGATCAGAAATCACCTGTTGGACATAACAAAACAAGAAAGTTTTATTCGAAAAAATACTCCATGTCCGAGCGGTCACCGCCACTAATTTAAAACCTACCAGCTTTCCACATTGATTCTACATCTGTAGAAAAACTGAAAGAATAATAAAATAATAACTAATAAATTATTTGTTTGATCAGAAGGTGAACTCTTTGCAGCCATTTCAAAATTACACTCTGCGTTGAAATTTACTTATAATCGCACATAATTATGCAAATGATTTTTATATCAACCAATTAAAATCACTACTTGGTTTTCAGGAAGTGATGTCTCTGGGCAGCATTATTATGTTCAGACATCTCTTCTTGGGCCTAAGTGACCAGAGAGAGACATAAATTCAGACTAGGGTAGTGCCTCATTGGCTGTAACCGTCTTGTATCCAACAAGTGTAAGTGGAATAATCACTTTGTTAAAAACACCAAAAGAATTACAAAATATTAAAGCTAACTTAGTGGTATTCTAGCCTAGTGGCCTATCCAACCAGAGCTTATCCTGGTTTTGGTGACATTAAGTATTTCTACTATCCCCAGGAGCTAGGAAGGTTGCCACAACATTGTATTTGCTAGTAACCATTTCCACACCTGTGTAGATGGAGACTGCGACTATGAGAGTTAAGTGCCTTACTGTGGCCTGGGCTGACACCATTACCACTTAATCCAGTCTACCACATTGACCATCAAGCCACCGCACAACCGCAGATGTTCATTTTTAGCTTGGAAAATTAGAATTTTCTGAATTCTTACCAACAGCCCAAATTAAATCCCTCCATCAGATCTGTTAAACTTTTGATAATCTGCTGACTAGTGCATATATTGTCCATCAGTAATTTTGCATACATTTTTCTTTTAATGATTCAATTTTCAGGATAATGGTTATGTATTATTAACAGGTTAAGGCCAGGTCGTGTGGACACTATGATCACAAAGCATTATTTTGTGACGTATTCAAGATGGGAAGGATCTTGAGCGTGTCAGGCCGTGATTTCGGGGGTAAGCAAAACCATTTGTCCCTACTGGTTGTGCATCTTTCTCTTCCAAATATTTGGATTTCAAAAATTTAAGTGTTTTTCTTGCAATTTCAGTGAACTATGTAATGAAATGGCCATTATTTATGACAGAATTAGATGTTGAAAATCACTGGTTTATCCAAACACTCCACTAAAAGGGATCTTTTTCTCGCAGTCCACCCGTCAAAATGTCTTAAATGTCTGAGAAAATATAAAAGAAAAGTATAAGAATCTAATGTATTCAGGGCACCCCTGTGTGCCCCTCTCTTTCTGCCTGAATTTTGAACTTGAAGTTTGCTTGTCACCTTTTCATGCCATGTGATAGCACCTCAAAGGCGAGTTGGAAAGTACTTCAATCTATTATCTGTTTTCATGTGTAATTCTCTCATGATTTAATGTAGAATCGCTTCGAGCATTTTTGGCGGACCATAAATGAATACTTTAAAATAGTTTAAATGGCTTTTTGCTTTTTGATTTCCTCTCCCTGCATACTTTTTGGTTAAAATCGAGAATTTAATATTTTCTTTTATGTTAAAACTTTATTGTTAAATTTTGAAGTCTGTTCATTTCAAGTTGAATTTTATTTTTCCCAATCAGTTGTCATGAATAGCAAAATGGGGCATAGACCTGGCTCTTGGCATACCCCTGGAAAGCCAGGAAATAAAATGCCAAAGATAACACAAGGTCCAGAACAGAACATTAGGAAGACACTGGTTGGGAGAGGAAACCCAGTTTCAAGTTCAAAGGAAGAGGAAAAGCCAAACGTTTGGTGTAGATTGAAGGCCCTCATACAGTACATTGGGTTATACTGTGATGACGCTGCAACAAATGTGTGCCCCAATACCAAAGATGAAAAGTTTTGGGAGTGCTGTCCAAATGCTATTGCTGAATCAACTAATTTGCTAAAACAAACAGGTTAGAGCCATATATTTACTTTCAAAGTTTTTATTTCTTTTGGGGGAATGTAAAATATGGTAGTCTTCAGCTGCACTTTGCAAAAGCATCCACAACTGCCCCCAAGGAGATTACTGGACAATGACATGTAGTGAACAGTGAAGTAGATGAGCCCAAAGATGTTGCTGCATTTCACTGTATATGAAATGGCTTCAAAACTCCAACTTCATAGGCACTTTGTATAAATGGTTTGCTGTCAGCATTTGAATAACCAAACTTATCTGTGCAACAAGAAAGTGTGTAAATATATTTTTTTCCCTATTAATTCTTGCAGGATCTTCATGCTGTACACCGGTGACGAAACACTTAGAGAAAGCCCATCCCTCATTATGTGATGCTGAAGATGCCTATGGGGTGGATTACTTCGATTTACCTGTAACCAGCACCCCACAGACACCTACATGTAAGAGCTCTGAACACAGGTAGACCAAGCATGATATTTGCATATATTAAAATGGCGGTCTTCATATAAGAATTTGTATGGGTTTTTAAACGGGGAACTTTTGAACAATACATAAAGGCGAATTTGCTAAATAAAGTCGATGAAACAAACAGGGTGTTGTTTCCTAACGTTACAGCGTGTTTGCAAGCAATTTGGAGCTATTTTACGTCTATTTACTATCAGCTACTACTACCGTGTATAATAATGTGACAAGGTAGGACACTTCAGTCGCTTCTAGCGTTCGACACGTGTTGAAATAAGCTCGAATTTCACCCACAAAAATAGTTTTGGCTGTCATTCGGATCCGCATGCGAATGAAACAATGACACGCGAATGTTTTTCTGAAAACGTGTTGCTCATACCTCGCATATCCCGGCAACTAGTCGTTTCTGAAAATCAAAAACCTGTTCAAAATAGCCGCCATATAGGCCGTGTTGCTCACGACAGTAACAAAATAGCCCGAAATAGACTGGACACCAGTCAAAATAAACCCCAGCGGAGAGGGACACGCTATTTTGGCTCGCGCTTCAATTTATTTCCACTACCACACAGTGAGGACAAAATTGACGGCTCATTCGTCACATCGTCCACGCGTGACAACATGTTTGACAGTATGCAGTGTCTGCAAGCGTAAGTAGAACCTTGTGTCCTGCATGTATTTTCAAATTACCAGGTGCACATATGACATGGATTAAAACTTTCTGTCTTTGGATTTTGTCTGCCGACGAATTTTTGAAATTATACCTCCGTTTACATGCGAATACACTTGAAGTCTAAATATTTTGACAATAATATATATAACATTGATAATAATTAAAATAAATTTGTTTACTTAAAGCTACTTTTCGTTTATGTATTCTTGTTTTTCACTAACTCTGAAACCATCTAACTGTGTCAGTCAGTTTTTATACATTTACCGTTTTTCTGAAACTTATTGACCATTCATTCAAAAATGTGAACGTGTAATTTTTAGTCTTTACATCATAATAAAAAAATAATAATAGGATGGGAAAATATATGCAGCTAACAAATTAGTAAGCACCCTAGCGCTTTGATACGCTTTGAATAACCCTTTTTTCATATAAGAAGTGCGACGCTCGGATTGAAGCATAGCATAGCAGGAAATAGTTACACGATTCCCTTACTTACTTCCTGGCTCGTGGCATTTGGCTTCTTCTTAATTCTGGCAGAGAGCGTTTTAGTTTTGAAAGCATTATCTTCAGACACGCGATTCCACTTCACGTGCGCTTGTTGTCACACGTGGACGATTTAACAAGGCGTCAATTTTGTCGTCACCGTGTGGTAGTGGAAATAAATTGAAGCGCGAGCAAAAATAGCGTGTCCCTCTCCGCTGGGGTTTAATTTGACTGGTGTTCAGTCTATTTCGGGCTATTTTGTTACTGTCGTGAGCGACACGGCCTATATGGCGGCTATTTTGAACAGATTTTTGATTTTCAGAGGCGACTAGTTGCCGGGATATGCGAGGTATGAGCAACACGTTTTCAGAAAAACATACGCGTGTCATTGGTTCATTCACATGCGGATCCGAATGACAGCCAAAACTATTTTTGTGGATGAAATTGGAGCTCATTTCAACACGTGTCGAACGCTAGAAGGGACTGAAGTGTCCTACCTTGTCATATTATTATACACGGTAATAGTAGCTAATAGTAAATAGATGTAAAATAGCTCCAAATTGCTTGCAAACACGCTGTAACGTTAGCAAACAACACCATGTTATGTTTCATCGACTTTATTTAGCAATTTCGCCTTCATTTATTGTTCAAAAGTTCCCCGCTTAAAAACCCATACAAATTCTTATATGAAGACCGCCATTTTAATATATGCAAATATCATGCTTGGTCTACCTGTGCTCTGAATGGCAGGACCAGCCACTGTCACCAATCTTTGGTCATTCGCCAACTGTGCAAACACAAGTTGAAGGAAATGTTTGTATCAGAGATGTTGTAACAAAATTAGTGGTAATGTTCAAGATGGCAATGACCAAGTGAATGCAGTTGCAGCTAATTGCATACCTTCTCAAGGTCTTCATTTAGAGCACATATGGATTGAACTTTCTCCATTTATTCATGGTGACATTATTGAGACAGTGATATCCAGTGTTATCACCCTCTATTGTTGTGGGAAGAAGAATTTGTTGTACATTTTATCAAAGATCTTATCTGAGCATAAGCTTAAACTTGATCAAATGCCCATTGGATTAATTGATTACAACCTACGGTTCTTCCATGCAGAGTCGGCTGTAAAACTGGAAATAGAAGACTATTATCAAGTCTGCCAAGAAACTATGATGGCAAATTTTGGTCACAAGTGGATTGCCTTGAATCGGGGCCCTATGTGGCAGTATGATGAGGATGATTGTATCCCTCCCATTCTTAACAAAAATATGGAAGCTGTTGGTTATGCACCTGTATCAAATGATATCAACTCACTGTGGTCTTATTTGAGTAACAATGAAATTTGTGAGCTATTACAACATGGTGTTGACCCAACAAAAGGGAAGACAGTTTCAAAATAGTTGGTATCCACAAACCAGGAAAGGTAAGTAAATGTTAACATGAAATCTAATAACAGTACCACTTTCTAAATATTATTATTATTATTATTATTATTATTATTATTATTATTATTATTATTATTATTATTATTATTATTATTATTGACTAGGGTATATATATTTACTTTCATGGTGTATGTAATAAGTCTCATTTGAAAAACATTTTTTTAGTACATGTAGGTAAGGTTTCACATTTACATTAATTACTGTAAAATAACTGGTGTGTTTTCCTGTCTTTAGTACATTTGTTTATAGGCACTTGTTATTATTGCCGGCTTAACAACAACTTAAAAAGAGGATCAGCTTGTCTGGATTTTCTAGAGATGCTTTTATCCAGGTATATGCAGTTCATTTCTTAATTTATTGTTGCAGGATTCATGTTCTGATATGGGGCCATTCTTCTACATTAGACTACAGTGTGAGCACATGTACACTATAATTCTTAAGATCCTAACGATGTGAAGTTTCAATGGCAGCCTTAGCAGTGCCTGGAGTATCCATTTATAAGTCTGAATATCAAAATATCTCAGGGCTGTTCTTTCGCAGGGCCAGGGTTCTCTGGGCGACAATTTTTGTTTTCAGTTGACTACACAAACCTACTTTTAAAATAAAACTTCAGTGCTGGGCACCTCAGGTTTGATGGCGTGGAGCCTTCTTAGACAACAGGCTGGTAGCTCATAATAGTGTTACATGAATTATATGCTTCCTCCCCAGCATCAAGGCGATTTTTATGCTTACACCTATTCTTTTTTTATAGGTGCAAGCTCTGAAGAATGCTAAAGAAAGTAACCTATTAGCAAGGTGGTGGATAAAAGCTATCGCTTGTGATGTCCGGAAAGGTTTGAGAGAAAATGTACAAGGAAAGTGGGCTGGAGATGCCGACTTGGATGATGGCGAGTTAGAGAACTGCAGGGCTGATTATCAAAATGGAAAGGAATTTGCTAGACTCCTTGGCTTCAGGGACTGATCTGATGTCGTGTTAGAAGATCTGAGGATCCTTAAAACAATTCTAGATAACGGTTTTGAGTTACTTCGGGAAGGTGAGGCTGAGGCACGAACCAAGTACAAGAAACACAGTCTGAGCAGAAACAGTCCAACTGAGTCACTACTAGCACTGATGGCACTTGCATGGGACTTGGTAGGGTTTTAAACCATATGCTTTGCCAGTATGAGTGATGCCGTTCAAAGGATTGAAAGACAGTAAACTGCGGGAGCTTTATGTGGAGTGAAGGAAAGTCATGGTTGTCCTGGAAATGACTGCTGTTGGTAATGACACTATCTAATAATTATAACTTAATTGCACATCATTTGCTCAGCAGTTATAATCATTATTTCAAAGTGACTAGAGACCAGGTGTTGTATGGTTTGAAACATTTCCCAGTAAATTTATCAACTGAACATAATCCTATTGTTTTTATTATTACATGTATTATTATAATTATTATTATTATTATTATTATTATTATTATTATTATTATTATTATTATTATGATCATTATTTTTGTCACGTACAGGCTGAAATAGGTACAGGTAATCTGCATACATTTAAGAACTTGGCATGTGGTGCAGTGCCGACCAACTGGATAAAGATCTGCTCATTACCTGGCCTTCCACTCATTTATTCTTGCTATTTTTGTCTTGTTTGAAGGATTTGTTACTGATGGAGAATTTAATTCTCTCTGCACCATGGGAAGTGAGTGTCCTATTTCCATTTTACAACTGATAGGTCATGGAAGGCAGAAGGCGAAATCCTCACCAGTGACAAAGATTGCAAACTATTTGAAACTAAATGCACAAGGTATTTCTCATAACATTTTATGCTGGATTGCTGTTCGTGTTTTATGTGATGGTGCATGCATGTAATAGCTGTCAGTGTTGCTTGCAAAAGTTTTGCGAATGCGAGCGATATTGACATGAGGCAGCTGAATTGTTGCGTGCGCTCTTCCCTCATAAAAACTGTAGTAAGACACCTTAAAACCCTACCAAGACCCATGCAAGCGCCATCAGTGCTAGTAGTGACTCAGTTGGACTGTTTCTGCTCAGACTGCGTTTCTCATACTTGGTTTGTGCCTCAGCCTCACCTTCCCAAAGTAGCTCCAAATAATTATCTAGAATTGTGATAAGGATCCTCAGATCTTCTAACACGACATCAGATCAGTCCCGCAAGCCAAGGAGTCTAGCAAACTCCTTCCGATTTTGATAATCAGCCAAATTGCCAACCGACTGGATAAAGATCCACTCATTTATTCTTGCTATTTTTGTCTTGTTTGAAGGATTTGTTACTGATGGCGAATTTAATTCTCTCTGCACCGTGGGAAGTGAGTGTCCTATTTCCATTTTACAACTGATAGGTCATGCAAGGCAGAAGGCGAAATCCTCACCAGTGACAAATTAAAGATTGCAAAATATTTGAAATTAAATGCACAAGGTATTTCTCATAACATTTTATGCTGGATTGCTGTTCGTGTTTTATGTGATGGTGCATACATGTAATAGCTGTTGAAAAAGAAGGAAATTAGTACCAGTAAATTTCTAATTTTTCTAATTCACGGCTTTACCAATATTCCAATTTTTGAACATGCCCCTTAAGAATGAACTCTTTATTATTTTAAAATAGATCTGGTTTGTCCTAACAAATTGCTTTAATAATTATCTGCAGCTAATCCATTACAGTGCCATCCAGCTGTCCCACTTGGTGATGTACTGTGGTTACAAGAAACCACTGCCAATGAAGGCATCCCCTTAGGAGGCCATCCTTCGTCTACGGAAGATGTCTCCGGAAGGCTATGAGCCATGCACTTGGATCAAAGGTGATTGCCAGTCTTAAAATGGATACTTCACTTAATTTAAAACTCACTTTAAGATGCATTCTTGGAAAAATAGGTGAAAAGAATCCGACTGAAATTGAAAAAAGTGGGACAACATTAACAAAGTTAGACACTAAATAAAAGTTATTATTAATCTTTTTACACAATAGTAAGAGTGATAAAGATATTCATACTTTACCCTATTGTGTTCAATCTTTAACCATTGCACACAACTTTATTAAAGGTTTTCTGATGTAAGGGTACAGATTTCCAATACGAAAAATAATATTTATTTTATAATGTTTGTCACAGGAAAAGATGAAGATGCAACTGACTGCTTGAAGTCAATTATGGCCAAATACCTGTTTAGACAGGAGATCAAGTCTCATGCAGAAAAAGGAATTGACTTCAGAAACAGCCTGGTGGTGCCTGAGGTTCATGCTGACACCCAGGAGAAACTTCACCAGTGCAAGGACCACAACCATTTGCTCAAAAGAATTGTTGGCTGTTTGAGAGAAGGGTTAATTCCTGGATTGCAAGTTAAATTTCTTAGAGATGCCCTTCATGATCCAGGTTGAAAAAAAAGTCACACTATCATATGTAGTATTCATTCTTGATATATTGCAGCAATGAACTTTTCCTGAATCTCAGTAGCCCCTCTGAGGGCAAAAGTGATGCTTTTTAAAAAAATATTTTTTGGGCATGTAAACATTTCAAACTAGAATGTGATATGTGATCTTCGCAGTGAATTTCATATACATTTCATCATTTCCAACTAGACTTGGTATCATGATGTTACATAGCTTGGTAAACCCCTCTGAAAAAAACTGAGGACAAGCCTACTTGTAATAAGAAATAAATCTGCTAACAGACGATAAAAAACCAAGCTGTTAGTTAGTGCCTGGGGCAAAACTTAGATATTGCAAGGTTTTATTGCCATGTACTGACAGAGATTCTTTTATTCAATCAATAACAGATACTGGCTTGATGTATGAGGCACTGACAGGCAAAAACAAACAGTCTGTTGCACAGTATTGCAAAGATATGATTGCATGGCTGCTGATCTGCATCAGGATTATGACTACTCAACCATTGATGTAGACAGGTATTTAGCCCTTTGTACCTATACCTTGCAACTACTCAACAGACAGCATGCTTATGTGATAGACACGGATGTCGGTCATTTCGCCTACAAGATGATTCGCCTACAAGTCAATTTGCCTAAAATTTCACTCTTTTAGAATGAGGAATATACATTGTGTTTAGCGTGTTTGGGCTCTCACATTTTAAGAACGAAGAATATACATTATGCTTAAACTTCAGGGTAGGTTAAACATCTCAGATAGTGTAGGTGAAACATCTTGCAGGCGAAACGAACGGATACCACAGACACCTAAACATGAGGGGCCAATCTTGGGCCTCAAATTTTTCTGGATTTTTTTTAATTGTTGATTGCCAGATAACAGTTGTTCACGGGACATTCACAATGCCTGACCAAAATTTTGATAATAAAAAAATCAAATTTTTGTGCCAGTCTCCTGAAAATCAATAGCTGACAAATTAAGAAGCTGCCAGACTCTAGCTTCAAGGTTGAATTTCGCTGAATTTTTGGCAATATGGTTGTGACTTTTTTTTTGCAAACAGCAACCTGATGTTATTATTTTGAGCTCATCTTGAATGCATGTAAGAGGGTGTTGAACTTATTTGAAATTTTGACAAAGGTTGGGCTGCTCTTTTAAGAAAGATTTTCAGAAGAGATATTTTTCTGGATTTCCTGAACCTTGGGTGGGAGCAGATTATGCTTTTTACAGGGTATAAAAATCGCCCTTTCTCTGTGGAAGAGGGTATTTTTTATTAACCACGGTCTAGTATAGCTAGGAAACTCCGCTTCCTTGGTCACTCGCTTTGTGATATCTCCTGTTTGCCATGGTATTCCACAAAAAAGGCCATTTTCGTTACGTGATCGGTCATGTCACTTATGTTATGGATCGTCTCTTCCATTTCTGTAATCTATTTAACCAGTACATTAACCAGTTATTCATTAAACAGTTAAGTTAAATAAATGTTCAGTGTGTCCACTTCCAAGAGCTTCGACTGTATGCAAGCGACTTTGAGATTATGGAAATGGCAGTATGTCCTGTTGAGACGTCACTTACAGGTGGTCCGCAGAGGCCGCAAAAAACGCGCACAATTGTGCAGTTAAGAGTCGAGTTTAGATAGTTCAGATAATGTTTCAGTTCCAGTATAATGATACAAACAAGTTCAATGTTATGCCAACTGTGCTTTCTCAGCTGCATAATGATCGTTTTTACCCAAATAGGCCATAAGGTGAAAACTCGATGTAGGCAAAGAATAAAACATGGCATGACAAACACTTTCTTGTACGGTGTACTGTCTTGTGTGGAACAGGGTCGTTGTCCCGTTAAGGTTTTTCATTTCTACGTAGTGTCAGCCTTGCAGTTTATTGTCTTTGTATTTTATTTTTGGCTGATCAGAGCTGTCAGGAGCTCCTACGTACACCAGCAGCATTTTCGTCCACGGTCCCTTGCTTTCAGTTGTCATTTACCTTTTTTGCAATTTTTCTCTAGAACAGGGTCAGAATTCAAGGTCAACAGTCTCAGGGACTTTGCTGCTGACCCCCATAGTAAAATTAAAGGAGTATTCCCCCCGGAGTTATTCTGGTGGTGGCAAGTCAGCCCTCTGTAATTTGCCTGTCCTTATCTGAAGACACTATCATCATTCTCCATTTGGGACAATTCTATTTTTATGAGGTTGGGGGATTGGTGGGATTTGGGGAGTGGGGGGGCAGGCAAGGTGTTGTAATGACTGTATCTATTAAAGTGCAAACGTTCTACCAGAATGCCTAACAACAATCACATTTCTGGATGCCATGGACTAACTAGTCACAATATTGACTGAGGCTCTGCTGAATGTTTACCCTACAGTACGAACTATTTTGGCGATGACTCTAGAAAGCTGGTACACAAACTTGGAACGAATGCCTATCAACAGATGTCAACAACTACAGGCACCTTACAAACGACTTATTTATGGCATAAACACAACTGATAAACAGAACGATTTAATTTGACTAACAATAGACGAATCAAAACTAACCAATTACTCTTGATGAATTAAACACGAGTGTTACAGCCACTAACAGCACCGCTAAACTGACCAATCAACTCTAACAGACCAGACTTATAACATCATCGACTGACAACAACCTTACACTTCACTCTGAAGATGACTTCCAAACAGGTTGTCAAAACGTCAGTCACCAACAACAGTTCTTTTGAGAACTACACTCACCCAGACGATCACACTATACCAAGTACTATTGTTATTGCTTCAAACTGCAATTCTATCTGATATTAATGGTAGCTGGATATATTTTTACTTCCCTTTTTTATTTGGGGGGGGGGGGGGTTATCTAAAGAAATTAGTATTATTAGGTGGACAAGGATAAAATATTTCTGATGGAGAGGGGGTCATAAGATATTTCAGAGACTACATATGAAATACCACTAGCTCCCCCTACCCAATAAAAAAAGAACGGTCCCCTATCATATCTCATTAAAATATGGGGCCTTTTGTCCAGGGGATGGGGCTAAGTAAATTTTTGGCCTTGTTGCATTTCTTAACCCCTCCCCCCCCCCCTACCAAACTGATAATTATTACACAGTCCCTAACTAAGAAACTACATAAACAGGCAATTAATGTGATTTAAAAGGAACACTGAATAGGAAGTCATTGTTTGATATACATGTACAGTGGATTTTAGTTCCTCATTTTGCTATTGTGTTCTTCAGGCAATGCGTTTGAGCCAAAATACTCAACTTGGTAAATGGAGGAATTAAAAGAGAGAAGAAAGGAACAAAACTGTTTCAATGCCTCGGTTGCAAAGAATGCGACTGAAGGGACGTCATTTATTCAGAAGAAGAAATACCAATGGTAGGTGAAAATGAAATAAAATTAGATGTTATGAATATCACTCATATTTCTCTGGGTTCATCTGTGAGGTTCTTTTATAGGTTTGTGTTTGTAGGAAGTTTTCTTTCCCGGAACATTATTGACTGACAACAGCTTTATACTTTACTCTAAAGATGACTTCCAAACAGGTTGTCAAAACATCAGTCACCAACAACAGTTGTTTTGAGAACTACACTCAGCCAGACGATCACACTAAACGAACTACTATTGTTATTGCTTCATACTGCAAGTCTATCTGCTATTAATGGTAGCTGGATATATGAAGAAGTTAGAATTTTACTTCCCTTTTTTATTTGCTGGGGGGGGGGGGGGGGTCATGTAAAGAAACTAAATTAATGTGATTGAAAAGGAAACACTGAATAGGAAGTCATTGTTTGTTATACATGTACAGTGGATTTTAATTCCTCATTTGCTGTTGTGTTCTTCAGGCGATGCGTTTGAGCCAAAATACTCAACTTGGCCAATGGAGGAATTAAAAGAGAGAAGAAAGGAACAAAACTGTTTCAATGCCTCGGTTGCAAAGAATATTATATATGTACATCATTAAATAAACTGGTGTGATGAAAACTGTTTGTTTGCTTCTTTTTCACATGCTGATCGTAAAAGGCTGGCCACCACGCTGGTCATTAAGGTTAATTTTCTCGTGTCCGGCATGAAAGCTAACCCTCACTCTTACTCATCCGTTAAAATACTCTTAACCCTAAATCCTCCATAACCCGTCCATTACAATACCCCTACCATTCATTAAGCACGTGTTGCACCGACCCTAACGAAACCTAAAGCCATCCGTAACATGTCAGTTACAATAACCCTAACTCTAAGGCCATCCGTTGAGCGTCCGTTATAATAACCCTACAACAAAAAACCATCCGTTACGTGTCTGGTACAAAAACCCTTATCCTTAACCCGTTCATTACTTGTCTGGTATAAAACCCTTACTCTAAACCCGTCCGTTACGCGTATGTTACAATAACACTTACCCTTAGCCGGTCCATTACGTGTGTTTTACAATAACCCTAACTCTACACCCGTCTGTTACATGTCCATAATAATAACCCTAGCCGTAACACAACCTGGTTCGTTGTCAGGAGATGGGCACTGACCGGTATATGAAATCAGTTCAAAATTATAACGTAAACCACCCTACATAATTCGAAGCATAAAAATGGCTCTATATTACTCGTGCTCACTATGTTAGTGACACTTTTAACAGCATAGACCCTTGTAATAGTCCCCTCCCCAATTCTACCATAAATTTGTTTAAAAATTGTAGCGGGGAGCATGTCCCAGGGGCAAGTTGCAGCGACACGTCCTATTCTTTGGCTGCTTACTTTAAGCTCATGCAACACAAATTTTGCAGCAATTTTGTTCCTTGAACTCATTAAACTTTGTGGGATGTGTTGCAGGGAAAAATGTTGCAGAGATGCAATGTCCCATCGTGTAGATGGTTGTGCAACATGCCCCTACAAAATAATTCAATAATGATGGCGACGGTGACGGTGACACCGAGTGCAAACAATCGGTAGTAGTATAAGAATAGGGCTTTTGCAACAGGGCGCATGCGTAAGGGCGTAAGGGGCACTCATGACGTCATTATCCCCCTTGGGGGATAAGGTCATTTCCCCTTTTGGAGGATGACATTATCGGTTGGAGGGGCGTCTGCGCAGGGGCGTAAGGGTGTTCATGACGTAATTCTCCATTTTATTCAGAGGATGACATCATAGGTTAAAAATAGACGGATGATGTAATAGAATACTTTTAGAGGATGACATCATACCTTTTCCTACGTCTGTGTTTGTCGTCCGAAAATAGATCTAGAGTAGATAAAAATATTTTGATATTTGACATTGATATTTCTGTGATTTAGTAGGGTAACCTCGTAATACGATAAAAATTATCTTTTTCAAGACTGAATTACTTTTTTTTTCGCGTTGGAGTGTGCCTTGCAGACCATAAATTCGTATTTATACTTCAAATACTCGCTCAGCAGGGCAAGTGTGATGTATAATGAAAATTAGAGAAGTATTTTCACGTATCGATAATATAAAGAACGGCAAATGGAAAGAAATAAAGCAATGGCTCTTGTATTTTGATCTCGTATGAATATAGAATATTCTTTACAAAATGTAATAATTGAGTTATAAACACTATTTGTTCTGTCTTAACTTGCCTGGTTAGTAGATAATTATTTTACTGACTACGAAGTTTTACTAATGGGAATTGTTTTGCGTTTCATGCATTTTTCGATTTTCCTCTTATCTTGTATGTTAGTCTTCTAGTAAAAGTAAATGTGTTCACGCTCAGCTAAATCGAATGAAAAATATGTGCACCTTTTTTATCCTCAGTGATTTCGGTTTCACTAAGATTAGAATACGTTTTGACTCAACAGATTCAGTCAAATTTATTACCCGATCTGCCGTTGTGCAAGTGCGCACGTGTTTATTTCTTTTGATCCAAGTTCTAATTAAGTCACCGAGAACACTAAAACCTATAAAAATGTTTGCGTTTTAGAAATAAGTCTTCAAGCGAAATCATTGAAGCACATCATTTGCGCAAGCCTGACTATAGTTACTGTCTAATTGTTTGCTGTCTTGAAAAGAATCCTTTGAAACACCGTGTTTGCCTATGAACAAAAGCGGTAGCTGCTATTTTCGTATCGACATACTACTGAAAACCGTTTTTTCGCAATTGCGAGGGAAATTAGTTGAAATTAATTTTTTACTTTGAATGATTGTCCTTCAGTGAACCTTAAAAACCCATTTTTCACCTTTACCACATATGGATTACCGACATTGACCAGGACAGTGCTCCAAAGCGGCGAAAGGGTATTTGTACGAGCGAGTCTTTTAGGTATTGTGGAATTTGCTGATGCGGGGTTTGACGGGAAAACGGCAACGCGGAACACTTTTAAAGGTATGAAAAGATAGGTTCTTTTAATCAGTGCAGAAAAACGAAGTGGAAATGAACTGATCCGCTTATTATGACTACGAATTCCTTGCTCTTTTTAAAAGCGGTTTATTCTATTTGTTTACCGTTGTCTATATACTCGTTGGCATTCAACTGAATGAATTTCTTAGAAGATGACGATCTTGTATTAACATAGACGTCGAAAATTGGAAACGTTTAACGACTTATAAACTCTTTCTACAGTAAGAAAGTTTTATTTTATCAGTAAAAAGCGAAAATAAAGTGCTGTGAGGTTTGTTGTTTATCTGGAGTGTGTGAATTTTTGGCTTCGATAATAACCCTTGGGAAACGCGTGTTATAAACGCCTTTGTTTTAGCCGAAACCTCTAATTCTAGAAAATAATTGAGTGTCAATTAAGTAAATGAGTCCATAAGAGTATTTTAGGGGAAGCCTCCTAATGTAATACCAAAATAACGAGACCATCTTTATGACCTTTATGAATTTTGCTGTACGATAAATTTCATTTTTGTAAATATAGATTCTTTTAACATATCTTAAACTTTGCGCCATGATAAAGTCAACCCATAAATAACAAACAAAGCCCAACGCAACTACTTTTTATTATTCATTTCATTCACGGTCAGCCGGTTAAGTAGTAACATCTCAATCGTTCGTCCCATCACGAATGTATCTCGAGGTTACTGCTGTTGAATATACTTTTGAGCGCCTTTGTTCACCGAAAATGTCTTGAAAAGCTCTTTGTTGTAAGGTTTTGTACTTAACATACAATAACGATAATACCTTCAGTACTTTGCTCCGGTTTGCCAGCTGTAACTGTGGCATATTTTAACTGATAGGTGTGAATGAAGAACTCGCAACCCAAATGTGTTCTTTTTCTTTTTGATCCTTTAAAGCAGAATAATTTTCGTAACAAGAGCTGTGCATGGGGTGGTTCCTTCAAACAGCACATTTCCAAGTCAGTTTAAAAGGGATGTCAATGTATAAAATAAATACATCTTAATCTTTATTTATTTAGTTGAAATATTACAATTTTCTTGTTTTTTTTATTATTTCTTAGCTTTCCTTACATCATTATTATCAAGCACTTTTAACACTAACCTCTGGCTCGGGAGCACCGTGATTGAGATAACTGATGGTATGAAAAGGCGCAAAAAAAGGCAAATTCGCTTTGTAAGCTGAACCAAAAAAAAATAGCGAGCAGGCTAAAAAATATTTTTTTCATAAATATTTCTCGCTCTACCTTGCAGTGAGTTTTCTACATTGTGGATAATTATAATAAATAAATTAGGTTAACGGAGAGATCCGAAATAATTGCGGCTCCGAGCATGATTCATTGTATTCAAGTCAAAATGATCGTAGGAGCATTCTCTATCATTCCTGCGCTGACCCCAATTAAGCTAAAATGAAAGTGAACTCAGAACCACTCAAGTTCACTGAAATGAAAGATAAAAGAAACGGCCAAAAGGCGCACGAGTGGAAATTAAGAAGGAAATTGATATTCGCAGATAATATATAATGTAGGTGGCTTTTTTTCAATAACCTGATACTATCACGAAAACTTGTCGCTTCGTCTCCGATATTCATTGAGCCTAGTTTGAAAGCTTCCCCTCTGAATTGAGAAGCTTTCTCCAAATGCTTTCTCCAAATATGAAGTAACTAAAATACTAATCTTTACTGAATACAGTAGCTCTAAATGTATTATGAAAATCTGTTTTTGATGCTTTCAATTTTTAATGTTTAACATGATCACACTATACAAGCACAATGTTTTGTTGTAAACTTTTTGATTTAATTTAGTTATAAGGTGGAATTAACTTGACACTTTGTTAGGTTTTGACTGGCAAATGATCTTTATATTAAAAGTTTTATGAAAAGAATATTAAATTATTAAGCTACGTGGATCAACTATCATGGCAGAAAATCCCGGAAACACGTCAAAAGAAAAACAGCGAATAAAACTACTCAGCTGTACTGGAAAACAAAATATACAGATGTATACTAAGAGATTTATCATCCAACTGCTCTATTTTTTTTTGCACTTTTTTTATCAGTAAGTGTCGAAGGTTGAAGTCGTAATCGAATATTTACGCTAAAAGATTTTCGCTTTCGTTGCCAGTTACTTGAGTTCATACTTTTTTCTTCCGCAGGTTGCTTATAAGGAACGAAGGATATCATTAAGTTATCTAATTCTCTAAGTCTTAAGTATTAAGCAGCGTTAAAACAGAATAGTTCAACTAGGAAATGTTTAGTGCTCATAAACTCTTTTAACGGTAAGAAAGTTTTTTAGTCAACCAATACAACTTGAACTGCTGCGAGGCATTAGTAAACAATTCAAAGGGAGTTTTGTGTTCAGTTTTGAAACAAAATGAACAATCGTTTTCATATTTCACTTAACAGTCTCATCTCGATCATTCCCAAGTTTAACATCTCAGAGATTAGTAAAATCACTTGAAAACGTAGTTATTGATAAAGGTGTAAAATAGCCTTGCCCTTTAGAGAAAAAAAAGTCTTGTTGCCGGAATGATTCTATTTCTCAAGATGCAATCATGTAGACATGATATAGTGGATTCGGTGGAGATCATGATTAGAATAGAAACACATTTCGAAAATGGCAAAGAGTAAATTCAAGATATATCTTGATATTTTTGTGCAAAGGTAAAAATTTAAAAGAAAAATTGTTAAGGTTAAATCATTTGAAGAAAAAAATCGTGTCAAAAAAGAGATTTTGAAAAACATGTTTATAATTTTTCACAAACCTAAAAATTAAAACTGAAGAAATTTGTTTCCTTCGCTAAATTAATAGGGCCAAAGGGGCATAAAGGGCCTAAAGGGCACATATCCGCTTGTGTTTTTCTCTGAGAGCACGCGTGGAATCACGCGTGGGATCGGACAATGCTTACATCTCCTTCGCATCATGTTAACAGGTTGTTAACTTGAAGCAAATGACAGAGTTTTATTATCATCCTTTTCTAATATAAACGTTACTGAAGAACAGAACGGTTGAAATAAGGAATAAAAGGGCCGAAAAAGCCTTAAGGGCCATTAGAGCCTCTTTAACCTCCGTGTTTTCTTGTGAACGCGCGTGGAAATGCGCGTGGAGATAGTGCGTGGGTTCGCGATATGAAAGCGCGCGCGTGTCATTCAACAAAAGTTTTCCCTTATCTATGTAAAAATCACTGATAAAATAAGTTAATAATTTCACGATAAAGGAAATCTCGAATTCCTCGTTTCCAGAAAGATAGCAGTATGTCTGCTCTTGTTTTCCTTATGTTCATATTATTACGGTATTCTAACGCCTGCTTAGAGGGAAAGTATTGCTGTTATGAAGCATCGGAGATAATCGACTGCTCATGCACGGAGATCTATATTCAATGCCACAACTCAAAGTCTACCCTGGTGAACTATACTTCAATTTTACTGCGTGGTAACAACCTTCGACACCTCAATTTAACCTCTCTATTCAAAGTGTTTCCACGGGTTGTACTTTTGGATTTGCGCGACAATAATCCGCTGTTATGTGACGATGTCAAGCGATTTCAACCTTCCAAATTAATCACTATAATTTCCGATTGTACTTATTCAATGAAAAAGATCCCGACCAACAAGACAACTGAGATTCCAGCCACCTTCTCTACAAAGCCACCGACTCATCACCAGAACCACCTCACTTATACTTTCAGCACTGGAAAAAAATCAAACACCGTATACTTCAAATTACAAACAGATCATGAAAATAGGAGTTGATCATCGCGCAATACCATACATTTACACACTAGTTGGTACTCTGCTGTTTATACCAGCGAGTGTGATTTTACTCCGATCAATCATCCGATGCTGGAAATCAAGACAGCGACCACCGTCAGTGGCACTCCATTTATCGCCACTCAACATCGAACATGATGAGAAAGATTATTCAAGTGATGAGGATGTTATTTTCTCTCGCACTACGGAGATGTAAATATGTAGTTCACAGATACAACGTTTTGTTTTGGAACACAAACACAACGACAGTTTTTTTTCATCCATTGTGTTTTATTGAAATAGCCACGAATTACTTTTACACATGTTTGCATAAACCCCGGGAGTGATCCACATCTAAACTCTCCTTACATTGTCAACACCTTAACGAGGGATAACTACTGAGACTTGAAACAAGAACATTTTTGATCTGATTTAGTAATGAAATCAAGGAAATGCGGGGAAAGATAGATGTTTCAACTCCGGGACATTACTTAAATATTTTATTTACAAATCCGCTAATAATTCTATCAGTTCTTGATCATGTTGATCTAAATTAGAGTCTCTTAATAAGTAGTGTCCATACGCTAATGAGTCACAACTGTTATCCAAAATATATCGTTTGTCATCGAAAGGACTCAGCCCAATTTTGTTCAGTTTAATAGAGTAGACATTGTGCTGAAAACTTTGTATTTGGTGCATGGAAGCCATCTGCTGCTTTCTGTTGAAGAGGCACTCTTTGTAGTGTTCATGTCTTATTTCCCTTTTTGTCACATTCTTCGCAATTCCCTTCGCCACTTTTTTCTCAACCGTTTTGCTGTTTTCCGTATAGAGTAATGAGTACATTTTAGGTCGAAGACCAACAAACTCTTCGATAGGAACTCCGTGTGTCTCGTCTTTCATCTTTCCCAGAACTTTCTTGTTGCTCGTGCTGAACAGGAAATGATCGTTTGAGTACTCTGACGTATCAAACAGTTCGGAGTCTTCTTGCATATCTCTGTAAATGTCTTTGGTTTGTATGTTGTAACACAAACTGTCCGTGTCAGTAAAACGCAGAGTTGCCTTGTTGTCGTATTTCACCTTGATATAGTTGTAGTGAAAATCGTACATCAATGTTTTAGACAAGTCCAGTATGCTGAAGCCAACGTAGATGGGGCGGTTGAGGTACAACGTGGGTTTTTTCATGTTCACTGCGGCCAACTCGTTTGCAAAAATTCTGAAGTAGTCGAAGGAAGGGGAGGCGGTCAGTTTCTTGAGCTGTTTTTCATCATTCACAAGTTTAACATTCACGCGTTTTCGTAGATTTTCCATCGTTTTCCCAAAGACAGAATTGTTCATCAGTTTAAAGAAATCTTTCTCAAAGTCGTTAGAAGCTTGTTTTCGCTTTTCGGTGTTGAAGGCAATGTAGGACTTGAGCCAGGAAGATTGCTGGAAGCTGAGAACCCGGTGAACTTTTGTCAACTTCATACCCAAACTGAGGTAGAGCTTTAAATTGCGGTAATGCAAAATGTACTTCTTGTTGTTGTCGAGATTTGGAACAAGTTTAGAGACTGACGCAGATTTCAAGTGTAATTCACCTGCTATCTGATCGCAGTAGGGAGATAGCATGTCGGTCTTCACCACCATCTTCTCGGGGGCCAGTGGGTAGTCGTTGTGACGCTCGTGTAAACTACAAGGGTATTCCAAATCCACTTCCAATATGTACCCCTCCTCACTGTCATCGGCGATGTTTGATACATCTAATTCTTCAATTTCGTCTTCACTCAACCAGACAAACCCACTATCGGGTAACGGTTGTGACATAGCCCACCCGTAAAGATTATTTGCATCTAAATACATGATATAATTCGTCTCCTGATCTTTGTCATAGCCCGCTATATAGGGGTTGTTTGCTTTGTAATATCTATTCGATATCATAGAAACTCCACCCCTAAGACCTTCCTCGATGAAAATGTACATGTCTGGGTCGGTAATGAGTTCTAGTTCTACCTGCGTCATTTTTAGACAGGCCTGCCAGCTTAGGCCAGGAGAGGTGTAAAAGTGAGCTGGATCTAGCTGATAATAGTTTAAACATATGTCGCGAAAATTTTGAAATACATCTGCTAACAGTAAAACATCAGATTTCAGGTAAAGGTCATGATAATCTCCCAGTGATTGACATTGAAACTCGGTAAACACAGTTTGTGCGTGAACATAATCCTCTACACTTATTCCTTCATTTCGTAAAGTACTGAAAAATGCTTCAATGGGTGGGAGGTTCGTTTCGTGAAATTTCTGAAAACTGTCCACATACTCATAAGGGTAGACCCCCTTTCTCAAGAGTAACAGTACCTTCTCAACGGGCGTGTATTTCTTAAGTATGCGAAATTTACCATCTCCCTTCTTTGCTAAATTGGAGACAAGCTTTTCAAGAGAAGCATTCATAAATTGTAAGGAGTCAATGAAAACCAAGTCCCCAACAGTAAACGAAATGTACTTTTCCGAGTTGTTGGGTATACAGGTGATAGGAACTCCTTTCAATTTTCCCAGCCCTTGCATGATCAGATGTGAGTCATAGCCCCGTAGGTTATGCAACACGTCAGGTATGCGATTGGTAAACTTGTTGTTAAGATTACAATCGCTGTGGGCCACTCCGCGATACTTTCCCGTCAGATGGCAGTGATCCCTGACGCGATCAGAGTCAAGCACATCTCCGCAAATGTGACAGTGTGTTGCCCTTTGAAAAGCTTGCTCCTCATTCCTGTTAATCGACATCGGGACAACATGTTCTAAAATTTCCTTAATTCGTTTTTCTTCGTGCAATAAATGGTCTAAAAATTTGTCAACTGTGTTCTCCCCACGATACACAACAGGTGCAGTATCGTAAGCCTCTACCTCAGAAACCACCGTATAGCAAAAACCGCTAGGTTGATGCACTTGCGTTTTCTGCGTAAACGAAACACTAGGGTCTAATCTTTGCTCGTCACACGTCACTAAAATCGACTCGAAGTCTGTATAAATGACAAAAGGTACTTTAAGTTGTTTCTGAACATCTTTAAAATATAATACATCATTATTTTCGTCTGGTAATTTGATTCTTTGCGGTCCGTTTTTGCTACAGTGGGGTTCGTGTTCTAATAACAAATCCTCTCTAAGAAACCCATGCAAACAATATACACAGAAAAACTTTTTACCCTTATATTTGGTCAGCGAAAAAAATAACCTGTTTAAATTCCTAATCAAACAATAGTGTTTCGTCTCATTACTCGAGATAAGCATTAAGTTTACATGGTTTTCTTTTTTCTCTTTCGTTATATACAACGGGAAGAGTTCTTTTTCTTCATATCCAAAGAGGTTGATGCTCAGCGCTGGGTTTTGTTTCTCAAATTTTGGTATGTCACTTACTTTCACTGGAAATTCAATGCCATTTACGTTCAACTCTCCTTCAAAAGGTCTGTAGTGGTGAAGGCGATGAGGTTGATCTTTCCGATTAACTGGGTGCAAGGCAGCAAGTACACTCCAGACGAAACACTTTTGATCGTCATTCTGTATATTCAGTATCGCTTTTTTGTCATGCAGCTCCTTGGGAAGTTTCACGTAGCTAGAACCATGGAGTGGGGTATACACAGCAATGCCGAGGTCTAATTTCAACACCTAACAGGCAAAAAAATTAATTAAGTGGAAATCACTAGAGTCTATTAGTTTGAAATACTTTTATATTTAGAACGAAAGAGTCAAATTGTAGGAAGAACTTTGTCGTAAAAGAAAAGGAGTAATCTTACCTCTAGCAATTGCCAACCGCTCCCTTCACGCTGGTAACTCTGAAATGATTCTTTTATTTTTTCCACGCATTCTTCGTATTGATCGGGGAGCGCGTTGAAATTCGTCAGTCGCTGGCAGTTGCCTCTGAAATGGGGTGTGGCGAACTCATCTTGACCATCTGGCCTATATTTTACCATTTTTACTTGTACTGATATAAACCATTTTACACCTTTTTTCTCTTTCAGCTCTGTTTTCAGGTTTTTGAAGATATTTGCTTTCTTTCCTTTTAGGAAGAGTGTTAAGTCGTGCTTTTCGTTTATCCTTGGTTTCATCTGTACAGTTTTCAAATTCCTATTGAGCGCACTTTCACACACGTCATTTTCCCTTTCTTCCGTTGGGCTACTTTCTCCGTGACCGACCTGAACCATGCTTCCCTGATTGAGCCTGTTGTCTTCTACTGGCAGTTGTAGTCTTCTGCAGTTCTGTTCATGCTGGAGTTTCTTATCGCAGCGATGAAAGGTTTTAGTGCAGGTACTGCATTGAAACTCCTTCTCCCGAGCATGTATCTTCATGTGACGTTGTAAATCAAATTTCCTTGTAAAATGTTTATTGCAACGAGTGCAAACAAAATTCTTGGAGACGTTAGATCGGAAGTGATATTCGTGTGCAGTAATAGTGTTTCCAAAAACACCACAATCATTAGCGATCACTTGCGTCGGACATTGTTCTTTTGAACACTGATCATCATTCACCTTCCTCTGACAAATTTCTTGGTGTTGTCGAAGTTTGTCTTTGCGATAAAACATTCTTGGGCAAAGGTAACAACCATATCCTTTTTCCCGCGTGTGTATTTTCATATGTCGCTGTAAATCGTATTTCCTTGTAAAATTCCTCTCGCATCGAGTGCAGAGAAAATTCTTCTTATTGTTTTTAGGCCGGTGGAAGTGTTCGAGAGATGGCGCATCTACCTCGTTGATGGTGTCTTCTAGAAGAGTTTTCAAATCTCTCGAAGAGATTGGGTGATAGCGACATAGGCCTTCCCATTCTTGCATGTTTAACTCTGCTAATTCGTGATCAGCATCCATGTTTCTAACAACTGAAGCAACAGCTCGAATAACTCTCGCTTTTATAGCTTAAAAAACCACAGCATTACATCATCACCTAAATTAAGAACCACCCCAGTTCTCTCCGAAAACATCATTTCTATTTTTAGATTCAGGGAGGAAGCACTGGTTCAGTTCCAGCCATTGCACCATCGCTTTTAAGGTAATGATCGTATATTTAGCGATGACATCATTGTTTTAACAGCTCTTGTTACGAAAGTTATTTGTTTGAAAGGATCAAAAGAAGAAAGAACACATCTGGGGTGCGAGTTCATCTATCACACCTATCAGTTAAAATATGCCACAGTTAACTCTGGCAAACCGGCGCAAAGTACTGAAGGTATTATCGTTATTGTATGTTAAGTACAAAACCTTAAAACAAAGAGCTTTTCAAGACATTTTCGGTGAACAAAGGCGCTCAAAAGTATATTCAACAGCAGTAACCTCGAGATACATTCGTGATGGGACGAACCGGCTGACCGTGAATGAAATGAATTAATAAAAAGTAGTTGCGTTTGGCTTTGTTTGTTATTTATGGGTTGACTTTATCATGGCGCAAAGTTTAAGATATGTTAAAAGAATCTATATTTACAAAAATGAAATTTATCGTACAGCAAAATTCATAAAGGTCATAAAGATGGTCTCGTTATTTTGGTATTACATTAGGAGGCTTCCCCTAAAATACTCTTATGGACTCATTTACTTAATTGACACTCAATTATTTTCTAGAATTAGAGGTTTCGGCTAAAACAAAGGCGTTTATAACACGCGTTTCCCAAGGGTTATTATCGAAGCCAAAAATTCACACACTCCAGATAAACAACAAACCTCACAGCACTTTATTTTCGCTTTTTACTGATAAAATAAAACTTTCTTACTGTAGAAAGAGTTTATAAGTCGTTAAACGTTTCCAATTTTCGACGTCTATGTTAATACAAGATCGTCATCTTCTAAGAAATTCATTCAGTTGAATGCCAACGAGTATCTAGACAACGGTAAACAAATAGAATAAACCGCTTTTAAAAAGAGCAAGGAATTCGTAGTCATAATAAGCGGATCAGTTCATTTCCACTTCGTTTTTCTGCACTGATTAAAAGAACCTATCTTTTCATACCTTTAAAAGTGTTCCGCGTTGCCGTTTTCCCGTCAAACCCCGCATCAGCAAATTCCACAATACCTAAAAGACTCGCTCGTACAAATACCCTTTCGCCGCTTTGGAGCACTGTCCTGGTCAATGTCGGTAATCCATATGTGGTAAAGGTGAAAAATGGGTTTTTAAGGTTCACTGAAGGACAATCATTCAAAGTAAGAAATTAATTTCAACTAATTTCCCTCGCAATTGCGAAAAAACGGTTTTCAGTAGTATGTCGATACGAAAATAGCGGCTACCGCTTGTTCATAGGCAAACACGGTGTTTCAAAGGATTCTTTTCAAGACAGCAAACAATTAGACGGTAACTATAGTCAGGCTTGCGCAAATGATGTGCTTCAATGATTTCGCTTGAAGGCTTATTTCTAAAACGCAAACATTTTTATAGGTTTTAGTGTTCTCGGTGACTTAATTAGAACTTGGATCAAAAGAAATAAACACGTGCGCACTTGCACAACGGCAGATCGGGTAATAAATTTGACGGAATCTGTTGAGTCAAAACGTATTCTAATCTTAGTGAGACCGAAATCACTGAGGATAAAAAAGGTGTACATATTTTTCATTCGATTTAGTTGAGCGTGAACACATTTACTTTTACTAGAAGACTATCATACAAGTTAAGAGGAAAATCGAAAAATGCATGAAACGCAAAACAATTCCCATTAGTAAAACTTCGTAGTCAGTAAAATAATTATCTACTAACCAGGCAAGTTAAGACAGAACAAATAGTGTTTATAACTCAATTATTACATTTTGTAAAGAATATTCTATATTCATACGAGATCAAAATACAAGAGCCATTGCTTTATTTCTTTCCATCTGCCGTTCTTTATATTATCGATACGTGAAAAGACTTCTCTAATTTTCATTATACATCACACTTGCCCTGCTGAGCGAGTATTTGAAGTGTAAATACGAATTTATGGTCTGCAAGGCACACTCCAACGCGAAAAAAAAGTAATTCAGTCTTGAAAAAGATAATTTTTATCGTATTACGAGGTTACCCTACTAAATCACAGAAATATCAATGTCAAATATCAAAATATTTTTATCTACTCTAGATCTATTTTCGGACGACAAACACAGACGTAGGAAAAGGTATGATGTCATCCTCTAAAAGTATTCTATTACATCATCCGTCTATTTTTAACCTATGATGTCATCCTCTGAAAAAAATGGAGAATTACGTCATGAACACCCTTACGCCCCTGCGCAGACGCCCCTCCAACCGATGATGTCATCCTCCAAAAGGGGAAATGACCTTATCCCCCAAGGGGGATAATGACGTCATGAGCGCCCCTTACGGCCTTACGCATGCGCCCTGTTGCAAAAGCCCTATTCTTATACTACTACCGATTGTTTGCACTCGGTGTCACCGTCACCGTCGCCATCATTATTTAATTATTTTGTAGGGACATGTTGCACAACCATCTACACGATGGGACATTGCATCTCTGCAACATTTTTCCCTGCAACACATCCCACAAAGTTTAATGAGTTGAAGGAACAAAATTGCTGCAAAATTTGTGTTGCATGAGCTTAAAGTAATCAGCCAAAGAATAGGACGTGTCGCTGCAACTTGCCCCTGGGACATGCTCCCCGCTACAATTTTTTAACAAATTTATGGTAGAATTGGGGAGGGGACTATTACAAGGGTCTATGCTGTTAAAAGTGTCACTAACATAGTGAGCACGAGTAAGATAGAGCCATTTTTATGCTTCGAATTATGTAGGGTGGTTTACGTTATAATTTTGAACTGATTTCATATACCGGTCAGTGCCCATCTCCTGACAACGAACCAGGTTGTGTTACGGCTAGGGTTATTATTATGGCCATGTAACAGACGGGTGTAGAGTTAGGGTTATTGTAACAGACACGTAATGGACCGGCTAAGGGTAAGTGTTATTGTAACATACGCGTAACGGACGGGTTTAGAGTAAGGGTTTCATACCAGACAAGTAATGAACGGGTTAAGGGTAAGGGTTTTGTACCAGACACGTAACGGATGGTTTTTTGTTGTAGGGTTATTATAACGGACGCTCAACGGATGGCCTTAGAGTTAGGGTTATTGTAACTGACATGTTACGGATGGCTTTAGGTTTCGTTAGGGTCGGTGCAACACGTGCTTAATGAATGGTAGGGGTATTGTAATGGACGGGTTATGGAGGGTTTTAGGGTTAAGAGTATTTTAAAGGATGAGTAAGAGTGAGGGTTAGCTTTCATGCCGGACACGAGAAAATTAACCTTAATGACCAGCGTGGTGGCCAGCCTTTTACGATCAGCATGTGAAAAAGAAGCAAACAAACAGTTTTCATCACACCAGTTTATTTAATGATGTACATATATAATATTCTTTGCAACCGAGGCATTGAAACAGTTTTGTTCCTTTCTTCTCTCTTTTAATTCCTCCATTGGCCAAGTTGAGTATTTTGGCTCAAACGCATCGCCTGAAGAACACAATAGCAAATGAGGAATTAAAATCCACTGTACATGTATAACAAACAATGACTTCCTATTCAGTGTTTCCTTTTCAATCACATTAATTTACTTTCTTTACATGACCCCACCCCCCAGCAAATAAAGAAGGGAAGTAAAATTCTAACTTCTTCATATATCCAGCTACCATTAATAGCAGATAGACTTGCAGTATGAAGCAATAACAATAGTAGTTCGTTTAGTGTGATCGTCTGGCTTATGGTCTGCAGGGCACACTCCAACGCGAAAAAAAAAGTAATTCAGTCTTGAAAAAGATAATTTTTTTCGTATCACGAGGTTACCCTACTAAATCACAGAAATATCAATGTCAAATATCAAAATATTTTTATCTACTCTAGATCTATTTTCGGACGACAAACACAGACGTAGGAAAAGGTATGATGTCATCCTCTAAAAGTATTCTATTACATCATCCGTCTATTTTTAACCTATGATGTCATCCTCAGAATAAAATGGAGAATTACGTCATGAACACCCTTACGCCCCTGCGCAGACGCCCCTCCAACCGATGATGTCATCCTCCAAAAGGGGAAATGACCTTATCCCCCAAGGGGGATAATGACGTCATGAGCGCCCCTTACGCCCTTACGCATGCGCCCTGTTGCAAAAGCCCTATTCTTATACTACTATCGGTCTAGTTTGACACAAGAAATTAAGAGGCAGTCGCCATAATTCCGGTCTGTTGTATTTCGGATCGAGAACACAATTTTTTTTAAACTTTGCCCACGAGTCTATCTTAATTCAAAAGCAAATGAAATCACCTTAGTTTCTGCAAATATCGCAAAATAAATTTTTTATGATTTTTTTTCGATTGGACCGCCACTGGCCTATTTTTAGCAATGGCGACAAGTGAAAAATAGGAAAATTGTCGAGTTCACCGCTTCAAAATTGCAAAATATTTGGAATTGTTTTAGCTTTCCTGGATTAAATTGGACCTTTATTTATACAAAGCACACAATTTAGGTTCGTTTACAATACGAAATAATTTTTTGTTTGCAGCCTACTTCGCCATAAATGCCAACGGCTCAAAAATGCACATTTTTAACGAGCCATTGCGCAAAAGTCCAACTACTTCTACTTCCCCGTAATATTTGTATCCATACCAACTAAAAAGAAGTCAAAGAGCATGGAAATGTAAAAACATGTTGTGGTTTAAGCGGACTTTTTGCACAGCCAGGCGTCAACTTTACCGTTGTTGCGAACATGTTTATTTACATTGGAACAGGAAAGTCGCTCACGCGAATGAAATTCAGCATAAATAACACAATATTTGGCAAACATCCTAGCTTAACAAAACTTCTTTATATCAGCTTACACAACAAAACATCATTTAAGACCCGGAAACCTCACCAGCTAGTCAAAAATATATATACTGTCGCCTACCTGCAAGACAACTGCACAAGGTCAAGTCCGCCACGTACCGGTAATTAGATTTCGCATTCCTTTCTGGTTTCATCAACCATAGTATTCGCAAAAGGTTTTGAATGGAAACCATTGCCCATAAAACACTTTGCACAAACCATATGATTCTGATAATCTGAACAAATGAAAGAAAGTAGCGGGCAACGCAACCGAAGAAATTAATCGAACACAATACCGGTACATCAGCTTGAACGTTGATTTGAAAGTTGTGTCACGCAATCTAATCCAACCACGTTATGTGCCAACTGAAGAAATAATTCCAAGAGTCAATAATTGACTGTACAAAGTTTTAAATATTGTTTCATGATGTCAGGAGCCTGATGATGTGCTGTCTTCGTGTGCACCATTCTGGTGAGTTTAATTGAAGCCAAGCATGCATTATTTACGTAGGTTGTTTTGATTTTTTTGTTTTCGACCACTTCCAGTACATCTTCCTTTTGATGTTTCCAAATGTAAAATTTTCGCTCACTTTTAAAATACAAAAAACTCACTTTATTAAAATGATATATAATTTCTGTTAAGTTGTAAAAAAATTATGTAAATGATAAAGGTAAGTATTAGGAATGAAAAAAGCAGAAACAAAAAGAGGCCTATAAAACCTCGCCGCCATCCAGCACTTGTCAATCATACTTTTGTTGTTCTCATGAAGTGTTCACATTTTCCAACATAATGGAGGAGTTGTGCTTTCTGGCAGTATAAAGGTAGTTGCGGAAATTCAAGGGGAATAACCGAGCTCGTTCGCCTTGGAGATTGTAATGATCCCGTAGTTAACCACTTAACTTCGTGCCATTTGTCGCGGGAAAAAATGACGGAGCACGAACTTATTTTGGCCAGAGCCGGTGTTTTTGAATTGCCTCCATCAAAGACAGGTAAAATTTTTATATGTCCTAAGCATCGTCATTCACTTGGGAAATACTGGAAACAGCGCAGGCCATGCCAATATCCAACCCACCGTGGTGGTTAGAAAGCCATCAAAAGCAGAGAAGTTATAAATGTTCGGATGGCAAAGGAGATTATGAAACTCCATGGAGTGATTGTCCCGATTGGATCAGGTTGGTGAACCTAGTTCACATTACAGTCATATAAACGTGACAGAGATTTTATTTAACTGACCTCTATACTCGCTCTCCTTCACGTAAGAAAGAGAAAAAAATCACAACACATATCAAATAAACATTTTTTGAACATTTCTGATGCAAATGGAGCTAAAACAACTGCAATCTACAGTGAGAAGTTTCCCTTGGTGCGCGCGCGTACTCTACAAGATGACATAATTATAATTTGCTGTGACGTCATACGGCGTCAAGTGACGTCATAAGTGCTGCCATCTTGGATCCGCCATCATGGATTTCAACATTTTCTTAGAAAGTCACAAAAGAACGAAAACTGATGCAAAATCAAGCCAGAATGCTTATGGAATGTTAAACAAATCGTGCAATTCTGTTTCAAAAAACTGAAAAAAATAAAGAAAAATTTTAAAAATAACCATTTTTAAAAAGACCTGCTTGTATTTATTACATTGTAATGGCAACGTCAAATATCATGGACACATGGTTCACATATCAAAATTTCTGCAAAGGATGAATGAACAGCTACTGAACGTTTCAGCATTATATTGTAGAGTAAATCGTTTTTTCAAGATTTGGAAAAACGTTATGGGGACTGGCATCCACCCCTCGCCTGTACGTCAGAGGGTTAAACATGCTGGAAAATAGACTCCCCATTTAACAAACATACACGCACCCATGAATATTTGCAACCCTTCAGTGCTTATCAATCCTTTCTTTTTGCAAAGGGCTTCTAAAAAGGCTGCAACAGCTGCTTTTACCACTTATGATTGGTCACCATAACACCGCGTGTTTCCGCGCGTGCCCAGTCAGATGAGGACCCCCAGATAATGTGTCGAACAGGATTACAAAGATAGTGAGTCTGAAAGCGAATCTGAAGAGGCGGCAAATGAAAATTTTCCCGTCGTTGTTTTTAATTTGGCTATGGAGAACCTTGCAGAAGAGGCGGTGATCCACTAGAGTATCAGTTAAAAAGTTGGGACGATTGCAGTTATATGGAGAAAAGTACAAAGTGAAAGAGGTATGTCAGTTAGTGTGCGATGTTATAGCACCTCGCGATGGAGAAAAACTTTTCGAAGCTGTCCAGCAACAACAAAACGTAAGCGCCGCTAGTGACACTAGTTTGCAGGCCATCTAAAGCATTCAAAACACAAATCCTGAGCATCGTTTGATGTACAGGGTTTATCGATACTTCTGGCAATTTCCACCATATTCCTAACACGGGAAAAAGGAATTGATGTTGAGTTTCATGATTATTTTAATTTCCCTGCGCTATTACCCCCTCTAACAGCTCCGCTCAGACCCGTCCCCGAATAGGACTGTTTTGGTTTTCTTTCTGGGGTTCACCTAAATACTCTGGTGTAGGTATAATGTTTTCTACCTTGATGGTATAGCAGCGAATGTTTAAAGGGACTGTATCATCTGTGGCGCATGCGCGCGACGGAGCAAGCTCTCTTGAAAGCGTTGGGTAAACTATTTCAAGTTCGTCGGGAGAATCGTTTTCTGTTTCCATCGAGTTATATCTCAGCCATCCTTGTGAAGTTTGTGTAGAAATTTATTGTCGAACTTTCCTTATCGTTCACAAAACCTTTTTGCCTAGTTATTTTTCAGGCTTTTCGCTTTTAGAGCAAGTTTTGTGCACAGCTACGTGGATGTATTATGCCTTTGCATGACAGCCATTGAACTAGCAGCGGCTATGAAATGTTTTGCGACAACAACGCCACGAAACTCGAGGTTTTGGAAAGGAGCCATCTGGTGATTTGGCTAGATAGCATATTCTGGTCATTGGCTATGTGGGTCGCTGAAAAGATACCTAAATTGTGGAGAAAAGATCAGCCGTTTGCAAGTGATGTTTCAACGAACACAGCGAAAGACGCAACACTTCGCAGTGTTGTGTTTGCCGTAATATCAACGCCTTTTAATGGTAGGCTTTGTTTGGTCCAAACATATCCACTCGTCTTCATTGCAGAATTTATTTCGCTCGCTCTTCATAGCCTATTTAGCAAAGAGTTCAATGCCAAGGATATTGTTTTGTTTTACTTGGCGTCGCAGTGATTTGCGATGATCAAACAATTTATGGAAAACATGCATCTATGCGGTCACGGATCGTTTGAGTCGCATTTGCTATTTTGAACATGAGAATAGTGGTACATGACGTTTTAAATCTTTAGCGTTTGGAATCTCTTTTCCTGTTTGTAAAGTATCTCGGTATAACTATCTCGGTATAACTATAAAATTAAATTTTGATTTATTTTGTTTGTGTATGTTCTGTATGTTGTCTGCGTTCGCTGAAAGCGACACGCTAAGCTCAAACACTACACATCTGTGCAAAAGACTTCGCTTCTAACATCTTTACTGAAGCGAACAAATAACATTATCTTACATTTGCTAAATTTGCAAGGCTGAATTTTGCCGAGTTTGATTTTATGCGACCGAGTTTATCAGCATGTTATCGTAATTAACATATCCCGTAGAGCTTGTACGTGCTCTCGCGTCCTGTTTCTTATCGTACTAGTAGTAATCATGGATTATGGAGTGCGTTCGTGGGGATTTCTTTGTTTTGAACAGCCAATCCAAAACAGGAATTGTAATTAATTAAGAATCCAATTTCCGTAGAAGTATTGCTTCTCCTATTGCCAAGGTCTGAGGCTGCGAAATGGGTTGCGGTGACCAGACTTGAAACGGCCGCGCGCGCAACATAGACAGTAACAACACGCGTTCAACATCACTTGAAACTATCAGCAAAACAATTTTAATCCAACAGCGCACGAGGAAGCACAGACATTTTTTTTACTACTGTAGAAGGAAGCACTGCCGAAACGTTTAGTTTTCCGGCTAAATTGAATTGTTTTTGCGCGCGCTGTCTTTGCGGCTTAGTGTGACGCAATTAATTGCCTTCTAATGTCTTCTCACATGATATCGAGGCCATCCTGCCACATACCGACATACATACCGACATACCGACATAGAACGACTTTCGCTTGCGCGTTCACAGGACAACCACGGGACCACAGGTCACCACAAGATTAGGATGCGTTCTCCTATCGTCTAACGCAATTACGGCGCGAAACAATAGAATTTTGACAGATGTAACGCCAACTAATAACCCCAGTGCGCAGAATCACCAGCTGACACAGTCCCTTTAAACGATATAACCGATAATTAATGAAGTACACTATATCAGCCTAATTCGTTTTGAGTCTTTCAAAATTGTCTAGTTCAGCTTTCGATGCACGTGTGCTAATTGGATGTGAAACAAATGATCACTAACAGCACAGGGAGACCACAATATTTGAGGAAATGAATAAATGAATAAAGAATAATATTATTCACGTGGTTTTCTGTATTGTTTTTCTTATATGTACAGTAGGCGTCAATAAACGCGACAGCACCGCTATCGTGTGCAGAGCTGCTCAAGTGCGCGAGCGGATCTGAAATATGCTAATTTTTTACCTATAATACTAATAAGTACCAAGGGTGGCAACTCTTTCACGAAATAATTTGAACACGTTGTGCGAAATCGCTTTAAACTCGCTTCTTTCGCACCTTTTTGCGACCAAAATCGACCCAAACGAAGGCTAGATAATTTGCGAATACTCTTACCTGACAGTCTCCTGAAAAGAAGCGATTTCCAGACAGAATTTGAGTTCCCTTTTAGCAGTTTTGCTCCGAGTTTTGGCTCTTTCTAGGTATAAGCATGTCCCCAAATTGGGTATGTGTCTCTAAAACCAAGGGAATTCGTAGGGCCCATAGAACCCATAGACCTTATAGATCCTATAGAATCCATAGACCTTATAGATCCTATAGAACCCATGGACCTTATAAATCCTATAGAACCCATAGACCGTATAGATCCTATAGAACCCATAGATCCCGTAGAATACATAGATGCTATTGAACCCATATACCTTATAGATCCTATAGAACCCATAGACCTTATAGATTCAATAGAACCCATAGACCCTGTAGAACCCATAGATCCTATAGAACCCATAGATCCCGTAGAACCCATAGATCCTATGGAACCCATAGATCCTGTAGAAGCCATAGATCCCGTAGAACCCATAGATTTCGTAGAACCCATAGATCCTGTAGATCTCATAGATCCTGTAGAACCCATAGATCCCGTTGAGCCCATAGATACTGTAGATCTCATAGATTCTGCAGAACCCATAGATGCTGTAAAACCTATAGAGCCCGTAGATCCTGTAGAACCCATAGATCCCGTTGAACCCATAGATCCTGTAGATCTCATAGATCCTTTAGAGCCCATAGATCCTGAAGAACCCATAGATCCCACAGAACTCATAGATCTCGTAGAACCCATAGATCCTGTAGAACCCATAGATCCTGTAGAACCCATAGATCCTGTAGAACCCATAGATCCCGTAGAACCCATAGATCCTGTAGAACCCATAGATCCTGTAGAACCCATAGATCCCGTAGAACCCATAGATTCTCTTGAAACCACAGATCCTGTAGAACCCGTAGAACTCATCGATCCCGTAGACCCATAGATCCTGTAGATCTCATTAATCCTGTAGAACCCATAGATCCTGTAGAACTCATAGATTCTCTTGAAACCATAGATCCTGTAGAACCCATAGATCCCGCCGAAGCTATAGATTCTGTAGAACCCGTAGAATCCATATGTTCTTGTTACAATAAGTAATCTCGAGGTAAGCGAATGACGTGTGAAACATCATATTATGAGGCATTTGCCTAAATAAAGACACTTCGTTCATCCCATGCTAGTGTGCGTGGCAGGGGCAGCGGTCTAAAGACCCACCCATGGCTACTACAGAAGGTACCTCCACAACTTTACAGGCGACGATAGCGACCACTAACAGCACTACTGCGAGTGTGGCGAGCCCCGCACAGATAGCATTCCCTATTCATGGAATACACCTGCCAAGTCTTGACGTCTTGATATATGGAGTTGGAGACACAGAAGAACAGGCTTATGCAGACCATGACCGGAAGTTGATGAAGCTGCTAGAGAGATGTCAGTCGCAAGGTGTAGCCCTTAACCCAGACAAGCCGAAATTGCGCACAAAGAGCATGACATTCATGGGAGATGTGCTAATCAATGAAGGCATCAAGATAGATCCAGAGAAAGTCAAAGCAATCATGAATATGCCGAGACCTGACGATATTGAAGGTGTACAGCGGCTAAATGGCTTTGTGAACTACCTATCAAAGTTTCTACCAAGACTAGCGGACAGCATGGAGCCGATTCGACGACTCACCCGCAAAGATGAAAAGTGGAGCTATACGGAAGAGCAAGACAAAGGTTTTCAAGACGTCCAAACGATGGTCACAGAAGCACCAATCCTAAGTTATTACGACCCGTCCAGTCCACTAGCTATTCAGTGTGATGCCAGCCAAAAGGGCTTAGGTGCTGCCCTCCTACAGAATCAGAAACCAGTGGTGTGCGCTAGCCGTGCCCTCACCGATACCGAGACACGATACGCCTAGATAGGGAAGGGGATGCTAGCAATCGTTTACGCACTGGAGAAATGTAACCAGTTTAAATTTGGTAGAGACGTCACAGTCTAAAGTGACCACAAGTCTATTGAAGCAATCCTCAAGAAGCCACTCGCATGTGCACAAAGACGCCTGCAAGGAATGATTATGACACTCCAAAAGTATGACCTGGAAGTTCGTTACGAAAAGGGAACAGAAATGTTCATTGCCGATTTCTTATCTCATGCATACCTTTCAAACACATAGCACCCTATAGGAGCAGACTTTGAGCATGTCAATATGGCGAGTTTCCTACCCATCGTTTACCAGCGGCTGCAGGAGATACAAATCAAGACAGAGAAGGATGAGACACTGCAGATCCTCAAGTCCGTGATCCTCCAGGGCTGGCCAGCAGAAAGAAATGCAGCACAAGTGCAGGTGACGCCCTACTACAGTGTACGATACGAGCTCTCAGTGCAGGACGGACTCATTTTCAGAAGTGAAAGAGTCGTCATACCAAAAGCCCTACGAGGAGAGATGAAACAGAAAATTCACTCATCACACATGGGAGCTGAGTCGTGTCTCAGACGTGCACGAGAATGCATCTCTTGGCCAGGCATGAACGCTGAAGTCAAAGAGATGATAGCCGCATGTGAGACTCGCAGGAAATATGAGAAGTCTCAATCAAATCAGCCACTGATGCCACTAGATATACCATACAGACCATGGGAGAGGATCGGAGTCGACCTCTTCACATTCGACAATAAGGAGTTCCTTATCACAGTCGACTATTTCAGTAACTTCTGGGAGATAGATAAGCTGACCAACACCCTCGCCAGTACAGTGATCCTGAGGCTCAAGAGTCATTTTGCGAGATATGGTTGCCCAAAACAGGTGGTCAGTAATAGTGGTCCACAGTTTAACTGCCAAGAGTTCTGAAAGTTTGCGGAAGCATGGGACGTCGAGCACACCCCAAGTAGCCCTGGCAACAGTAAAGCCAACGGAAAGGCAAAGCCAGCAGCGCAGTTAAGACTGCAAAGAGTCTTCTAAGTAAAGCACTCGACAGCGGAAAAGATCCCTACATGGCAATCCTTGACTATCAAAACACACCAACCCAAGGAATGGACTCAAACCCGGTACAAAGGCTTATGAACCGGCGCACGAAGACTCTGTTTCCAACATCCAGAACGTTGCTACAGCCAAGAGTGACGTATACGGAGAAAGACCAGCGGAACCTAGCGAAGCGGCAGGAGCAACAGGTTAGATACTTCAATCAAGGCGCCAGAGATCTCAGAGAACTCGCAGAAGGCGACGTCGTTAGGATGAAGCCGTTCCAATTAGGCAACAAGGTATGGAAGAAAGCAACTGTCGCAGCTCGCCTGGACGAAAGATCATACAGCGTAGAGACCCCAGAGGGAGGTGTTTACCGCGGAACCAGATGTCATCTTAGAAAAACACCAGAAAGAGCGTAAAGTGCGCCCAGTGATGACAGCAAAAGTGCGGAGAAGGGAGTGAGATCCCCGTTAGCTTACCAATCCCTAAGGAAGCTAAGCAACAAAAGCAAATTGGCGAACCACCTAAAGCGCTTGCGACGAGTCTTACCTAGCCAGGACTACTGAACGCGCAACCAGTGAGACCCCAACGTACCAGGAGACCCCCCGGTTACCTGAAAGACTTTGTCTGCAAATAAAGTAGACAGACAATCAAACAACCCGGGCTGACGTTTCCATATTGGTTGTATTAGGTCACCAGACTTTGATTTCTTGAATTACTACTTGATTTTCTAGGAAAGGACTTGACATGAACACTGATCAATATCGTGCGAATCGCTTTATCAATTTGAACTGCGGCAACATTCTTTCTTAGCTCAAATTAGACAATCCTGATTGATTTTATTTCTTTCAAAAAAGGAGGAATATTACAAGATGTAATCTCGAGATAAGCGAATGACGTGTGAAACGTCATATTAGGAGGCCTTTGCCTAAAGACACTTCGTTCATCCCATGATAGTGTGCGTGTCATATTTAGAACATGAATTGTAACAGTTCTGTTAAAACCGTACATCCCGTAGAACCCGAAGTTTTTACAATCTCATATATTCCTAGAACCCATAAAGATGTTGTAATGACCTATTTCCGAGCGGTTGACTATGGAAATAGAGCAGTTTTCGATTGAGTGTCGTAAAACCAAAAGCAATGTGAATACTCTGGCCAATCACAAAGGACGCTGAACAACCTATTGTCCAATCCAGACTCGAAGCAATTACGTGAGCAAGTCACTATTGGTTTTGCTTTTACTTCTGATTGGTTGAGTTGTTTAAGCCAAACACTGAGCGTAGTAATGCAAAACTAAAGTAAACGCAAATTGCTTTCGACACTCAAGTGAAAATTAAATCGCTCTAGCAGGAAAATACATAGGGAGCCCAAGCTAAAGTTATTATTCGAGTAAAGTTGTAAAACATGAACTGCAATTAAAAGATACCTTCCTTCTATTTATTGTTGTCTTGGTCTTTCTGCAGCATCATGATTACGGATCATTCGTCACTGATTCGTCATAGTATGAAAATCACCGGAAAACGCTGTTATTACGCTTATGATGCTACAGAAAGACCAGGACAACAATAAATAGAAGAAAGGTACCTTTTAATTGCAGTTCATTCATGTTTTACAACTTCACTCGAATAATAACTTTAGCTTGGGCTCCCTATGTATTTTCCTGCTAGAGCGATTTAATTTTCACTTGAGTGTTTGGCTTAAAAAAACTCAACCAATCAGGAATAAAACCAAAACCAACAGTGACTTGCTCGCTCAAGTTTCCCGTACTTCGTGTAATTGCTTAAGGTATGGATTGGACATTAGGTTGCTCAGCGTCCTTTGCGATTGGCCAAAGCATTTACATTGGTTTTGGTTTTACAACACTCAATCGGAAACTGCTCTATTTCCTTAGGCAACCGCAGGGAAATAGGTCTTTACAACATCTGTGGTTTCTAAGGAAATACGAGATTGCATTATCTATGGGTTCTACAGGATCTTCGGGTTCTACAAGATTAATGAGATCTACAGGATCTATGGGTCTACGAGATCTATGGGTTCTACAAGATTAATGAGATCTACAGAATCTATGGGGTCTACAGGATCTATGGGTTCTACGGGATCTATGGGTTTACAGGATCTATGGGCTCCATGGGTTCTACAGAATCTATGGGTTCTACTAGATCTATGGGGTCTACAGGATGTATGGGTTCTATGGAATCTATGGGTTCTACAGGATCTATGGGTTCCACAGAATCTATGAGATCTACAGGATCTATGGGTTCTACGGGATCTATGGGTTCTACAGGATCTATGGGTTTACAGGATCTTTGGGCTCCATGGGTTCTGCAGAATCTATGGGTTCTACTGGATCTATGCGGTCTACAGAATCTATGGGTTCTACTGGATCTATGGGGTCTACAGGATCTATGGGTTCTATGGAATCTATGGGTTCTACAGGATCTATGGGTTCTACAGGATCTGTGGGTTCTACAGGATCTATGGGTTCTACAGAATCTATGGGTTCTACAGGATCTATGGGTTCCACAGAATCTATGAGATCTACAGGATCTATGGGTTCTACGGGATCTATGGGTTCTGAAGAATCTATGGGTTCTACGGGATCTATGGGATCTACAGGATCTATGGGTTCACAGGATCTTTGGGCTCCATGGGTTCTGCAGAATCTATGGGTTCTACTGGATCTATGCGGTCTACAGAATCTATGGGTTCTACTGGATCTATGGGGTCTACAGGATCTATGGGTTCTATGGAATCTATGGGTTCTACAGGATCTATGGGTTCTACAGAATCTATGGGTTCTACAGGATCTATGGGTTCTACAGAATCTATGGGTTCTACAGGATCTATGGGTTCAACAGAATCTATGAGATCTACAGGGTCTATGGGTTCTACGGGATGTATGGGTTCTACAGGATCTATGGGTTCACAGGATCTATGGGCTCTATGGGTTCTACAGAATCTATGGGTTCTACTGGATCTATGGGATCTACAGGATCTACGGGTTCTACAGAATCTATGGGTTCTACAGGATCTGTGGGATCTACAGGATCTATGGGTTCACAGGATCTATGGGCTCTATGGGTTCTACAGAATCTATGGGTTCTACTGGATCTATGGGGTCTACAGGATCTATGGGGTCTATGGAATCTATAGGTTCTATAAGATCTATGGGTTCTACTGGATCTATGGGGTCTACAGTATCTATGGGTTCTACGGGATCTATGGGTTCTACAGGATCTATGGCTTCTACGGGATCTATAGGTTCTACGTGTTCTGTTGGATCTATAATGTCTATCAGTTCTTTTAGTTCTATGGGTTCTGTAGGATTTATGGCTTCTATAGGATCTATAAGGTCTATGGGTTTTAATGGATCTATTAGGTATATTGGTTTTATAGAGACATACCCAATTTGGGGACATGCTTATACCTAGAAAGAGCCCGAGTTTTTTTTCGTTACATGTGCGGCGCGTTACCTTGGCACATACGCGCTGTTATTACGCGCCTCCCCTGCAAAAATTTTTTTGGGCAAACACTCACCTCTCCCGGTCAGTCCAAATTTGCCTTTTCCGATCTAGTTCGCGGCGAATTCGCGGCAAATATTGCGCTCTCATATTGTGGCGAAATGGTTGCGTGAAATTCGCGCACAACACTTCGTTAGTGATTTCCGGACACGCGCAAATTTTGACTGACCGGGAGAGGTGAGTGTTGGCACAAACAAATTTTTGCAGGGGAGGCAGCGCCACTGATTCGCACTTGATGGCGCGTAAATCTCGCGCGTATGTGCCAAGGTAACGGGCCGCATATGTAACGAAAAAAACTCCGAGCAAAACTGCTAAAAGGGAACTCAAATTCTGTCTGGAAATCGCCTCTTTTCAGGAGACTGTCAGGTAAGAGTATTCGCAAATTATCTAGCTTTCGTTTGGGTCGATTTTGGTCGCAAAAAGGTGCGAAAGAAGCGAGTTTAAAGCGATTTCGCACAACGTGTTCAAATTATTTCGTGAAAGAGTTGCCACCCTTGCTGCTTATTCATATTATAGGGATTATTATAGGTAAAAAATTAGCATATTTCAGATCCGCTCGCGCACTTGAGTAGCTCTGCACACGATAGCGGTGCTGTCGCGTTTATTGACGCCTACTGTACATATAAGAAAAACAATACAGAAAACCACGTGAATAATATTATTGTTTATTCATTTATTCATTTCCTCAAATATTGTGGTCTCCCTGTGCTAACAGTGTCGACAGATTTTTGAAGGGATTTGCGACCACTCCAATCTGATAGAAGTGGGTAAAAGTCACCTATTACTTATAACAAAATCTTTACTTAAGGCCTACTTCACCTAAAAGAAAAGAAGGTTAAAATGTAAGCATATTTTAGTTTTATAAATAATTCTTTAGAATAATTCAGCTACCGGTTTAAAATACTTATCCTGGTGTCTTTAAAAGAGAATCAGTTTATATCAGTTTACAAACAAAACACGAGTAGTAAATATAAAAAAGGGGGCTAAGTGATGGATGACTCACTGAAAAGCGGCAATATTTATTCAGACTTTTTCAACTGCCTTGTTAGAGTTTGTTTCGGAAATGATGTTCATTGTGTTAGCTCCTAGTTAGAAGTTTTTTCCTAGTTTTGTAGACTCGAGATGCGAAATATAATATCGTGTTATTCATGTTATTCGTTTCGCATGAACAAAATTCGCAAGGTTGGTTTCTATTAAATTGTTATACACGAGGACAGTACAGTATCAGTGAAAAAATATTTACAACCAATATTTTTATACAGTCAATTCTTGGCGAATAATTCTTCAGTTGGCTCATAACGTGGTTAGATTAGATTGCGTGACGCAACTTTCAAGTTCAGGCCGATCAATTGTGTTCGGTTAATTTCTTCGAATGTGTTGCGCGCTACTTTCCTTCATTTGTTTTGATTATCAAAATCATGTGGTACAATACTGATGTATGTGCAAAGTGTTTTATGTTTTCCATTTGAAACTTTCTGCGGATACTATGGTCGACGAAAATCAGAAAGGAATGCGAAATCTAATTACGTGGCGGACTTGACCTTGTGCAGTTGTCTTGCAGGTAGGCGACAGTATATATATTTTTGACTTGGTGTTGAGGTTTTCGGGTCTTAAATGATGTTTTGTTGTGTCAGCTGTTATTTAAAAGTTTTGTTAAGCTAGGACGTTTTCAAAATATAGTGTTATTCATGCTGAATTCGTTTCGCGTGAGCGACTTTCCTGTGTCAGTGTAAATAAACATGTTCGCAACAACAGCAAAGTTGCTGCCTGGCTGCGCTAAAAGTTCGCTTAAACCACAACATATTTTTACATTTCCATGCTCTTTGACTTCTTTTTAGTTGGTATGGATACAAATATTACGCGGAAGTAGTTGGACTTATGCGCAATGGCCCGTTGAAAATGTGCATTTTTGAGCCGTTGGCGTTTATGGCGAAGTAGGCTGCAAACAAAAAATTATTTCGTTTTGTAAGTTTCTTTTAAACGAACCGAAATCGTGTGCTTTGTACAAATAAAGGACCAATTTAATCCAGGAAAGCTAAAACAATTCCTGAAATTTGACTATTTTGAAGTGGTGACCTCGACAATTTTCCAATTTTTACTTGTCGCCATTGCTAAAACTAGGCCAGTCGCGGTCAAATCGAAAAAAATTCATAAAAAAATTATTTTGCGATATTTGCAGAAACTAAGGTGATTTAATTTACTTTTGAATCAAGATAGACCCGCTGGCAAACTTTAAAGGAAATTGTGTTCTCGATCCAAAATTCAGCAGACCGGAATTATGGCGACTGCCTCTTAAAGTTTAGTTTTAAAACAAAAACAATAATTTAAGCATTCAAGAAAAACAATCGAGATAAAAGTCAGAAATATAGTCGAGAAAAAGTCAGAACAAATGGGAAAAATCGAGAAATAAGCGTGCGAAAAGGTCAGACAATGGTCGATAAAAGGTTGTGAAAATGGAAAAAATTCGGATAAAATTCAACAAAAAACGCGGGAAAAAGGTTGGATAATAGTGGAGAAAACCTTCGCGAAAAGTTGGAAAGTCGGAAAACAAGTCAGAAAGGAGATTGCAAAAAAGTCGGTAAAATTAGAGAAATAACACAAGGAAAAGTCAGAAAAAATCGAGAACGAAAAGTGGACTTTTTTACTTTTTTGTTGACTGTTTCCTTGACCAGATCAATCGATCTGTGAGCCTATCAACCCTTTCTTCATAGGAAATGTCTGTTTGTGTGTGTGCCCTCAGGTTAAGGGAAATCTCAAAGGAAAGTAACGTGTTGTTGTGGAAAATACCTAAACCCCCACCATGACAGGTTTTTGGTCAGCTTATCAACACCTGCCTGATCTCCCTGCATCATGTATGCTACACGGTTTTATATACCATGCCACAGAAAATACAGCTAATCAGAATACACAAAAGCTGTCGTATATTTGACTGTATTAAACTTAACCTTCCCATCGTATGCTGCAATTTTTTCCCGTCAAAATTTAGTGAGCATATTTTCAATTGCATGGCATAAAACAGTTTTGCGACACTTGTGTAGCACGCCATGGAACATCCCACTTCTCACCTGTATTTTCTTCTTTTGCCTAAAGATTGTGTGTATATGGAGAGAATACAAGTGACTCGTGGGATATTCCACAGTCATCCAAAGATGTTATCATTAGACACGTCCTGTGTCCTTACATTAAATGAAGAAATTAATTAACAATCTGCTTGTCCATTTTTGTCTGTGTCTGTAACTTTGTGCAAACTCTACGACTGGTTTTAATCCTGAAAAAGGCAAATAACAACACATTATATTTTGCCATAAAAATGATGATGGTAAGGAAGTGTGGATGATATTACATTACTTTAATGTTGTTCAATATGGAACACACAAATAGTTATTGAAAAGAAGGAGGGTTCCCGGTCCCCCGTGGCAAATTTAAAGATCTCGCCTCAGACCTTGCCACGTATTAGCTGCTCTAAAAGGCAGGGGTTTCATGAAGGCACCACCTTCACTCATTGTTGCCGGGCAAAGAGCAACGAAGTTGCCTTGTCCATCACTACAGACTGATTACACTAACATTATTGCCACGATCCACAAATTGATATCTAGAATGGAGAGAGATTGACTTAATTATTCTTGACCTAAACTTTATTCCAAATAAGTTTGATGATTATTTTTTCTCTTCCTAGAATAACAGCATCCCTCGTGTATTTTTTCATGTGCTCGCAACACAGGAAATCTGGACAAACTGTGTGTGAAGATTTAAATTTTTGTAGCGAATATATGAGATTTATAGATGGTTTGTAGAATTGAGTACAATACCAAAAATATGAACAGATACAAGCTGAACAAAAGAAGTTAATCTTAGCAAAATGGGCTGATATCAATGTTGCGATGGTAACAGGGAGGACAGCCGAGGATGACACATTTTAATTTAAAAAAGAACATAATCTAATTCACAATCTAGAAATTATATATTTTAAGTAAGGGTTATTTTTAGGCAACGAGGGGAAATGTGATTTATTTACCGAGGGTGCAACCCAACGTGAATAAATCACATATCCCTGAGGTGCCTAAAAATAACAGGCTTACTTTTTGAGTTATTTTTTTCAAAAAAATAACTCTTAGTCGGCATAAAGACGTATTTGGCTATTAAGTGGATGGATGGTTCGGTGGATCATTCATGTATGTATTTCACACCAATCAGATTTGGGATTCTATCAAGGTCCAATCAAATGGCAGCTTGCATATATGGATTGTTTTTATGAATATTTGTTTTGGGTTCAAGGTACGGCCATTTTTGTTTTGCTATACATTCGACCTTATTGGGCCATGTTGGTCTGAAGTTTCTTTTCCAGTTCTTGATTTTTATGTAGCTTTGGGTGAGAACATTGTGTGTGGGTTCTGAAACCGAAAAGTGTTTGGAAATTTGATGGTGGTGAAGGTGATTCTCTTGGTTTACGGAATTAACTAGTTCAGTTGATGACAGAATATGGGTATAGTATTTGTTGACCACTTCATTTACAATTTATGATGTTTTTGAGTAGAATAAATATGTGTGTTGAGAATAAATTAAATGTTGTGACTTCCATTTTTTATGTCAGTGTTGTGTCTTTGCTCAACGTTTTGTTTTGGTCCCCAAATGAGAACAAACTGACGCACTGTGGGTTGTTTGTAAGGGCGAGTGTTAAAGAAATTAAACGAGAAATCTTCGAGATTCTAACCGCGCGGTGTTTAAACTGTTTTCTCTCGGTTAAAAGTATAGCATTAGTAGGAGCTTTGGCTAAGTAATAACACGAGCGACCATAAACCTCTCAAGGTTTTCCCCCAAAGAATAACGTATTTGTAATAGGTTGAGGCATGTGGGTTTATTTGGGTTCAAGAGTTGCCAAATAATAGGTATTTTCGTGAGGTTGGAATGTGGCCGGAGACGGTTCGACGTTTCCTGCTTAGGAATAGTAGGACTTCACATGGGCGGTCATGAGTTATTTATTGTACGAACGTTTGAAAAGCTCATGACGTGATGATGTTACAAGGGCACGTTTTGTCTGCTCGGCAAATATTAAATTAGGTGTTTTGACAACGTGGTTGCATGGCACAGCAAGACAAAATCATCATTTGTGCCACGAGTGAGGGCCATAGGAAGGTATAGTAGTCGTTGTGCGAGTCTCGCATTTCAAGCTTTGCATCCGAATGTAGAACGGCGGTGCAATGCGGTTATTTCCATACCAATGACGTAATGCTTGCAAGTGTTTACGTCCGCAATATTTATTTTCTTCAGAGCTCTGAACTCGCCTCGATGAAACAGCCAAAAGATTCACTTCAACTGGTTAAACCGACAAGAAATAGTCGCAAAATTTCAAACAAATTAACGACCGTTGCTTCTGACGAAATAAACATGCAAAGTAAACATAATCTTGTTTGTCACGTACCGAAAGTGAAGCTGCAACCTCAGCGCATTCCATGGCTGACGCAATACCTTTTTAGTGTATTTAATATTCCCAACCCAAAGCGGTTGCAGTTACATGTACGTTTACTCATAGGCAAAAGAAAAAAAAAGACAGCCAGCTTTTTAGTAGTCCCCTTTGCAGCCATTGTTTGGGCTCGTCACGCAAAAAACAACGGCTGAAAAGAAAACTAGCTTTTTGGATGTGCAGTCAAGCGTGTCACACAACTTCATCGACAGCTATTTTTAGCACGGCCGTGGGAATATCGGTACTGATGATGTTACGCTTACAAGTTAGGGCACGTTTCTGTACCAGTGCAAGTAAAATCGTCACGTGGTTTGGCCGAAATGCACTGGTGACTAGAGTGGTTTGTTTCTCGCGTTCGTCGAAAGAAACTCGCCCTTGCTTGCAGAAAGGTTTCTGTTTTATATTGATGATGAAAATGATGGAGCCATTTCAGAAACCATATTGTAAAAATTTATAATAAACAGGTTGTTTTTTCCGTTTTTGATGCACCGACCAAAAAGCCAATATATGCATTCAAAACAAGCTGCCGAAAGTATGGACTAGGATTTTATTGTATTAAGCCATATACATATGGATAAATACCGACGTTCCAGGTATTTATCTGACTTATTTCATGATATTATTCATGAGAGATTATTATATGAAGCCCCTTTCCAGGACGACTAAAGCTGACTAATGAGCACTACATTGTCTTTGTAGTCTTTGTTTTATTATATTGTTGCCATTGTGCGGTTTTCTCAGAATGGCCCGATCGTGCGCTTTCACGCTTTCACAAAAATTGTGACTTGTCAACCTTATTTCAAGAACACACGGTTGTTTGATGGTTTGATAGTTTGTTTTGCTCTGTGTAATGTTCGTAAGGGTTAGTGTATTTTTCTACAGCGTCTTTATGGCAGAAGGCTGAAAACGTAAGTACAAAGGAATATTTGAGTTATTTTTTTGAAAAAAAATAACTCTTAGTCGGCGTGAAGACTGTTTGGCTATTAAGTGGGTGGATGTTGGATGTTGGTTGGGTGGATCATTCATGTATGTATTTCACACCAATCAGATTTGGGATTCTATCAAGGACCAATCAAATTGCGGCTTGTATATATGAATCGTTTTCAGGGCCGCAGGAAGGTATAGTAGTCATTGTGCGAGTCTCGCATTTCAAGCTTCGCATCCGATTGTTGATGGCTATCTTTAGTAGTACGGCGGTGCAATGCGGTTATTTCCGTACCAATGACGTAATGCTTGCAAGTGTTTACGTCGGCCAAATTTATTTTCTTCAGATCTCTGAACTCGCCTCGATGAAACAGCCAAAATATTCACTTCAACTGGCTAAACCGACAAGAAATAGTCGCAAAATTGCAAACAAATTAACGACCGTCGCTTCTGGCGAAATAAACATGCAAAGTAAACATAATCTTGTTTGTCACGTACCGAAAGTGAAAGCTGCAACGTCAGCGCATTCCATGGCTGACGCAATACCTGTTTAGTGTATTTAATATTCCCAACCCAAAGCGGTTGCAGTTACATGTACGTTTACTCATAGGCAAAAGAAAAAAAAAGACAGCCAGCTTTTTGGTAGTCTCCTTTACAGCCATTGTTTGGGCTCGTCACGCAAGAAACAACGGCTGAAAAGAAAACTAGCTTTTTGGATGTGCAGTCAAGCGTGTCACACAACTTCATCGACAGCTATTTTTAGCACGGCCGTGGGAATATCGGTACTGATCATGTTACGCTTACAAGTTAGGGCACATTTCTGCTTCTGGTTGCGAAATTACATATTGTACCAGTCCAAGTAAAATCGTCACGTGATTTGGCCGAAATGCACTGGTGACTAGAGTTGTTTGTTTCTCGCGTTCATCGAAAGAAAGTCGTCCTTGCTTGCAGAAAGGTTTCTGTTTTATATTGATAATGAAAATAATGGAGCCATTTCAGAAACCCGAGAATACTTTGTTCTTGTTCCATCTGGCTATTCGTTTGCAATTTCTGGGTCAATTTGGCTTTCTTAGTGAGCGTGTTTGCGATTTTGTGATCATGTTTACGGTAAATGTTGTCAACAGTTTTCAATCCATGTTTTGATGTACTTAGCAGTTTTTTTTCGGCTTGGAATGAAAGGGGATGGATAATTAAACATCAAGGTAACCTTAAAAGTGACTACCAGATATTTTTTTTCTGTTTACGTTTGAAGAAATTACTGACGTATTTTTTGTCTTCAACAGTATGGTTCGATCGATCGGTTGCACACCACAGTCATATTTACAAGGGAAAGCAGCCTAATTTTAGAACATTTGCACAATTTCTTTTTAAATTGTTTTTGAGTTATTTTTCCAAAAGTAGCTCTTGGACCGTGCACATGAACCATGCACAAATAGCTCAACCCATGAAAACATAGGCACGCTAAGCGTGCATGAGTTATTTTTTCAATTGATTGGGTTGCTTGGTGTGTACTGGGTGTTAGTCCTGTTGGAATGGTTGAGCTATTTGTGCACGGTGCATCACTAACTACATAACCCCTTGCTACGACTAAGGGGCATTTTTTGAAAAAAAAATGTTGCAGACAAAATAATTTTTATGTGCAATTTGTTACGTCAAAACTGTTTCGTTCAATAGTAAATTTTTATCATTTAGAAAAACGAGAACTAATTTAATTGCCAAAATGTCACGAAATGGCTTATTCTGTTAGCGCTTATTTTGTTGCTAGCTTTTTTACAACCGTAACGCGATACTTTTGTTTGTTACAGGATACTTTTGTGTTTTTGTTAAACACTGTAAAATGATACCTTTGTTTTTTTAAAACGCGTGTAACATGACACTTTTGTTTATCTCACTTGTGTAACATGACACTTTTGTTTTTCCTGAAAACACCATGTCTCCATTGAGTAATCGAAAAGTAACAAACGAAGTAATAAACGAATCAAATCAAAAGCTATATTTTTAGGAAAGCTTTGAAGGTGTACTAAACCTGGAGTATTTGTTTTCTGTCATTAGTGTTTTCATTCAACAGACAGGAACAAGAACTAATTAATTTTAGTTATCAAACTGTCACGGAATGACATGCTCTTATTCTAGCCTGTTGCCGCTATCGATCGTAGTTAATTTTAAAAGCAAAACCATTTTAAAGTCAATACCCATCCCGTTAATTAAATGTCTAAACGTGGTGTGTTTAAGGTATAAACATAAACGCTACTTGCCCGAGAGTCCGCTAATCGCCGGAGGAAGACGCTAAAGAGACTAATTAAATTAATTGCGGTTTTCAGTTGGCGACACGGAGTCTCAAGCAGTATTAAATTTAAGAAGTTTCCTTGTCACGAACTCTTAAAACAAGAGGAGAAGATTCCTTGCCATTTTTATGACACAGTATTAACATCACAATGAGAACATTATTCCTCAAATCTGCTTTATGCAAATGCTTTATACAATTTCTTCTACGGTCAGCGAAACTAACCCGTCCTAAAGGAACGCTTGAATAACTATTTAGTGTTGGGTCTTTTGCTGGCGGCGTGTGCGTTGTCAGCAGGTGAGCGTTTCAAATCCAGGATTAATTCACAACTCACCAATTCTGCCTCCTACAAATTGAAAATCTTCGAATGAAATCGCTTCCTTACAAGTGTCAGATTACTTCCCCTTTATAAACTGCAATTTCATTGGTTCTGATAGTACCTCAAACCTGATTGGTGTGAGATACAAACATACTCCACTGACTGACTGACTGACTGACTGACTACACGGTCCATCGCGCCGACTAAGAGTTATTTTTTTGAAAAAATAACTCAATAAACCATCCCAACAGGACTAACACCCAGTTCTACCCCAAGCCACCCAATCAATTGAAAAAATAACTCCTGCACGCTTAGCGTGCCTATGTTTTATGAAGAGTTGAGCCAATGAAAAAAACATGGTCACTGCAGCCAAAGCTTGTAGACAGATTCAAATTCCAGAGATATTGAAAAGAACCTTTAAGGAATACCATGTTTTCAAGAATGAGATGCACGTTCTTGAATTCAAACAGGATAATGAGGGGGAAATTAGGCAGCAACAAATTTGAGAATGGCATGGCCGAAATTTAACTGAACTTAGAAAATCTGGAGTAATTTTACAATAGCGGTCCATTCTAAAAGTGCAAGGTTCATTTCCTGCCACCCTGGTCTGTGGTGTCACAGTTAGTTTGAATTTCTTAAATAATGAGATGTACATTTAATTTCTCTTGTGACTCTGGTCCGTGGTGTCACAGTTAGTTTGAATTTCTTAAATAATGAGATAAAAAATTTAAGTCATTTTGCCACCACGGGCCGTACGTGTTGTCACAGTTAGTTTCAATTTTCATAACTAGTGAGATAAATATTTAATTTCTCCTGCCACCGTGGTCCGTAGTGTCGCAGTTATAGTAAACACCTGCAAATAAACTGCCCCGGCAGATAAGTGGCACCCTGAATTTAGAAACTAATATTTTGGCAATCAAGATACAGTAGCCCATTCTTTCAAGACTATGACGTGGAACAGGAGGGTGAGCTTGAAATTAACAATATATAGTAGACCGGAGAATTGTTGAAGGTGAACAAATTTAGCTTGAGACTGAAAAAAACAGAAATCACAGCATAGTGGAAGATATTTCAAATAATCATCTTGCTGTACTTTTGTATCAACACATAGCACTATCAAAGGAATCTGAACGCAGTTAACGACTCCTACGAACAAAATGATGCAAAGCATCAATCATTTGCTTAACCGCGTTCACCTCAACAGTTTGTTTAACATGCTTGCTCAGGATAGCCATGAACCTCAGCAAAATTTGCTGTGACATAAAGCCAGGATGTTCTCAAACAGAACCGTAGTTATATGCCATTGCGTATGGAATAGAAACTATAAATAAGGAAGATTTAAGGAATTGTGCTACATGTGACGCTTACTCTACAAGTGAATCGCTGGGAGAGTGATCCATGATTTTGTACTCGCTAATTTCCTCGCCTGCAAGCAGGCTCCCCACAGGAAACCCTGATTGTTTGAATTTCCAGAAACAGTGGTTAGTGACTAGTGATACATACGTATCTCATATGTATGTTCTGTGCTTCACTTCTGCCTGCTATTGTGTTGGCAGCATCTGGAATTTCCTTTTTCGAATTCAATGCAACCTTTGGGAAGGTGAATGACTGGCTCACTTCACATAACAAAGATGTCACTGAAGAGCAGAATCCCTTCAAATGACCTGGCAATGGGAATGTAAAATTATAAAATACTAGTTTATACAGGCTGTACAGATAACAGTGAAGATGTATTATATGCATGTATTACATACAATACATGCATATACATAATTCACCAAATTGTCATGATGCCATATATGGTCAAAAATTCATCGTCATTCATTATCTGCAAGTCAATATTAATTGTCAACACTGAATGCAAAAGGTTTTTATTTCGGCTGTTGTTATCAGTCATTTCCCCTGAAATTATAGAACTAAACATGAGTTTTCAAATTTCCCTATTGGTTGACTATCTTATCTGGTTGACCTTGTATGTAACATAATTCCTTAAACTTTAAAGCTTCAAGAAGCTTAATTATTTAAACCGTTTACTTTATGCTGCATGAGAGCAAACAACGAGAGAAAGCAAAGTGTGAAATACAACATAAATGTATCGCAACAATGTCAAAGAGCACATAGTATAGCAAGTACATGTTTCATGATAAATGGGCACACTTTTAATCTAGTGATCAAATTTGTTCCAAATTCACAATGTTCTCAAGGCTACAACTATCAACAGAGAAAACACCCAGCCCTACCTTACACTCTTAATAAACAAGACCGAAAACTTGCAAGAAGGTTTTTTCCAGGTCATCTTCAACCTAGTGTAGATATAAATTCAGAGGACCTCGCAGCTTTGAGTTTACAACTTTATGACATGACATGCAAACCAAGAATATGATTTTTAGGAAGACCACTTCTGTTGTTAACGTGGCTTTTATATTTAAACATAGATTGATGATCGTGATGATGATGATGATGATAATGATGAGGATATGCTGGTCACTGTAGAGATTATGCATTGTCAGGACAGTAAAACAGGTTGAAATGAATCACCAGCCCAAAGGGAGCTGAACATCACAAACATTTTGCATATGGTTAGAGCTGTTTCAGATGGATTGCACTCAAACCTACACAATTTTAAAAGGTTCTCAAAATTTGTCAAGAAGCCACTTTTTGTACTAATTTACCACAATTACACAGAAATAAAACTTTCATCAGCTTGCCTTTGTCAAAATGGTGCAAGTGGTTGCAGCATCTACTCTGACTCCAAATTTTTCAAATGGCTCAAAAAGTTTTGAAGCAGAAGTCAAAGTGCCTCCACAAATCATGAAGTAACACCGTTTACATTCACCTTCTATTTCAATTGTTATGTAGCTGCGCTACTACAAAACATTGGGTCAAATGTTAATTTCAAAAATATCATTTCTACCCAAATTTGTTCACCAGCTACATTACATAATGTATGGTTGTATTTAAGACACAGTGCTAGTACTCAACAAATGAGATTGTGAATAATTGTTCACAAGCATTTTAGCTTTTTGTACTTGACGCCCGGCTTACTGTTTTCATTGTTGCACCGTGTTCTTAACAATTAATGTTTGTGCAAGTTTGCTTTGGTTTGTAAGGATCTCAATTAAAGTCTGTTAAAGCATATTAGTTTGTTTACACAATTTTCATTTCAATTTGCACCATAGATGTATTATATCCATTAATTATATAGCCATGTCTCACAAAGACTGGGAACTACCAAATTTGTAAATTTGATTGGCTAAAATCGATATTGATCACAGGCTAGATTTTCCCATCTAGAAAATGAAAAAACGTTGACCTGTTTTTGCTAAAAAATAATAAGTGAAAACACCAAAAAGCTTGACGCAAAAAAAGATAAAAAGAACCAGCAAAACTCGCAAATTTTTGTTCAGTAAACAGGCACGAAATCACATATCAGCTAGAGGTGAATTTGCAAAGAAATTGCAAGGCCAGAACTTAAAAGCACTCTTGACCTTGGTCGTGCATTTGGTGTGTATTCGCGACCTCGGTCAAGATTTTCCCATACAGACCTCCTGCTTGGTTAGTAAGAGCTAAGTATTGCATACAATTCATGCATATACTGTACTTCATTCACCAAATTGTCATGATGCCCATATACGGTCAAGAGTCATTGCCTGTTTTTATCCATTCATAAAAATATTTAAGATCTTTTAAATCTCAACTCAAAACTTTCCTTTTGGAAAAACGTATTTATTCTTAATGATTTTTATCTTTTATTGCACCAGAAACTCATAAGGAGTTGAAACGTATAATGTGCGTTCACAACGTTCGAACATTCAGTTTGCCAAGTATCCATAATTAATACAATGTTTGAGACAAAAAAGAGAGAAAAATAGTACCCAGTGGGTACATGAGTCTAATGCGTCATTGATTGTTATTGCGGTTGAAATATGTTGAAGTAGTTTCGGTATTTAGGGCACAGAGCAAGAGATGTAGCAGAGGTTTGGTAGTAAGAGTGGTTCAGAAGAAGTCGATAATATTTGTTCTCTTAAGTATATATATTTATATATATTTATTCATGTTAAAAGATTAGTGCGTTGTAGACCATAGGAAGATCGTACAGATTTAGAGGGGGGGCAAATCCTGAAAAATTTGTTTGCAAAAGCAAAAAAAGCCCAACTAAATTTTTTGCAGGCATGAAAAAAATTGTCTGCAGGAAGATGACACCGGAAAAAATGTTTTCACAGACAACAATACAGAAAAAAATTTGTTTGTCTTGAAAAAATTTTCATCCCTCTGCTTCCAAAAAAATAATGGTCCACCCCATAAATAGACAAAATACAGCCGCTTATTTAGTATTCTAAATGTCCTAAATCACATTAAAATAAGCCAAAATATATTTTTTCAATTCCTTTGCAATTTATGCGATACTGCTCAACAAAGATTTCAATTACCTTTTAACGTCTCGACACAGGAGAGCAAAGAAAACATTGCGTGCAGAATGTAATTTAATTAAGCGAAATATTTTCACGTCTATTAAACACTACAAGCAGTTGAATGAAAGAGTTTTGTTTTCATGACTGAGAACAGCTTCCAAATAGTCAATACATGGAAATAACAATCAGATCGGAATTTAGTAACTATTAAAGCGAGTTTCATTCTGCCTTAACTACTTTTTGGCAAGTTTCAATATTTATGCAAATTTCACGCGAAATGCAATTTGATTACACTGTCTTGTTTTCAAGCTCCAGATTGAATCTTGAATGGTGAAAAAAACTCTTTTTAATGAAAGTTGCCTTCTGTGAATGATATCCTGCTTCAGTTGAATTGAACAATCAATTGCTGACTACAATTTTTTATTTAATTTTCCATATTTTTCAAAGGTTTTTTTGTTTATGAACACAAATGTCACTTCTGGAATCTTTTCATCAAAAGATGTCGATTTCACGTTGCGTTTCCCACGGATTATACAAAAAACATGCAGCTGGAAAGAGAACATTTTCAGTGGCTTCACACTTGAAAACGAGGATTCATATTATTTTGCACTGTAAAACATTTATTCCAATTACATACATGACAATTTCTTTCACGAGTGCGTGTCGTGCTCGAGCTCCGTTCGACCGTTGCCTCGTTAACAACATCCTTGCTTCCTGATTGGATTACGATCACCGCACCAAGCCCGCAATGAGGCGGGCAATTGTTTAAGCACAATTACACCGGACGATTATCGATCCCGAACCATTCCCTTGGGATTGCTAACAGCTTTCTTTCCACTACATAGAGTCTAAATATAGTTGTTTTAATTTCAGTCCTGAAAGCAAATTGTACCATGGTCAAATGAGGGCATGACTCAATTAAATTCCATACACAGTTGAAAGAAACAATGAAGGATTTGTTGTCCTAAAACCAGTGACTCTTCCACAAAGAAGAGAATTTCACTTTCAGCATTACTACATTACCATGAGTGCCAGACATGTTTTCTACTGAGGAATCCACCATCAGTCACAAGTCATCTATTCCTTAAAGAACTTAATCATTCGTTCTTTTTTATTGTTGTTGTTGTTTTTGAACTAGATAATAAAATACCATTAATAATGTAATATTGAGAACCTCAAAGGTAATGCCATGGAGGAAAAGGTTAGAGATGCTATGCAGACATGACTTATGAATCATAAAAAGAACCGTAATTAATGCAAGAACAGAAAAAATGAGTAAGATAATACTGAACAGCTCATATTAACAACAAATATTATCACTATGTGACATCTTGAACATATGTTGCATGTTCTCCTTGTCAGTTCTTTCAAGTTAAGATCACACCAACTGTCAACCACAGTGGAAAATATCTTGAAAACAAAAACCTTAACCTAACGTTGCTGATCACAGTTTTGACAGTCAAGTTTCTTGTCATTAACACCATACTACAAAGCTAATAAACTTGACTGATCATCATGATGTGTCATTAACACTGAAAAAGTTGCTAAGGGACAACATGACACTGAAAATTATAGAAATAGTGAGAACAAACAATAAGATTACTAGATTGACACAGAAAAAGTATTGGATTATAAGACTTAAGCCGCACATAAACAATTTAGTCTGACTAATATTTCTGTAAGTCTTGTATAATTTACTATATACTTCATAATGTTTTATATATTTATAATCCTACTTGTGTTTTTTTTAAAAACACAATATTGAAATATTCTTTTATTCTATCGAATTATATTTTTAATTTTATTCAAATATTTTAATTTATAAATATTTATCTTTTTAAATTCTTACTCCATGTTTCACTATAGTTTTCAATACCTATTTTAGTAAGTGTATGCGCATGGATGAAGCCACACATAGCCATTTTAACTAATGATGATTAAAATTTTGTATTTATTTTATATAAAAGAATTCTACTGTTGACACTAATTACACTTATACTTAAAACTCCTGAAGAAACCCAAGACCCTGAAACGTTGAGTAAAGGAAATCCTATTTGAAGTTGGATTTTCAACAATCTTTTTCAATAATTTCAAGCCTCCATGGTTGCTACAAGTGATACTCGTATTTGGACTTATAAAAGGATAGCATTGTTTGAATTTCAACACCCAAAGATTCATGGATTGACTGTCCATGGCTGCCACTGCCCAGGTGATGGGTTGTATGCATGCATGAGGTCCTGACAAGACCATGAGATGTGTTTTGTGACTTCCCCCAACATTTTTCAATTTTTAGAAACATGAAACGACAGACAATGACAGATAGAACATAGAAAAACCCGAAGTAAATGGAAGCCACTGATGAGGCCTAGGAAGGCAAAAACAGCTGCAATTGTCGCCACCGCATAGGTGATAGGGGTTTTCTTCAAATGTGTGTGGCCCTGACCAGGCTGTGGGATGTGTTTTGTTACGTCACTATTTGTTTTTTGGATAGTTAGAGGAAATACATGTAATAAATAGCTCCATAGATAGATGAATTGATAGATCAAAGGATTCATAGATAGGCAACAAGAGGATGAACATACACTTTCTGAATTAATTATAACTATAACAACATTCTTAATTCTGATTGGTTCTTAGCACGCCCTGTATCTTGCCAAATTAGAGCACCCACAGTTGAAGTGTCCAACAACAAACTGTCCAATAACAAAGTTCATTTTCTATAAATGGGCACGCAATATATTTCATTCATTATTGTGACTAAAATCTCCTTAATATTCTTAAAACCTTCAGTTGTAAACATAGGCACGCTAAGCGTGCAGGAGTTATTTTTTCAATTGATTGGGTGGCTTGGGGTAGAACTGGGTGTCAGTCCTGTTAGGATGGTTTATTTCATGGGTTGAGCTATTTGTGCATGGTTCATGTGCACGGTCCATCGCGCTGACTAAGAGCTACTTTTGGAAAAATAACTCAAAACCAATTTAAAAAGAAATTGTGCAAATGTTATAAAATTAGGCTGCTTTCCCTTGTAACTGCTTGTAAATATGACTATGGTGTGCAACCGATCGATCGAACCAGGGATCGAACCATACTGTTGAAGACAAAAAATACGTCAGTAATTTCTTCAAACGTAAACAGAAAAAAATATCTGGTAGTCACTTTTAAGGTTACCTTGATGTTTAACTATCCATCCCCTTTCATTCCAAGCCGAAAGAAAACCGCTAAGTACATCAAAACATCGATTGAAAACTGTTGACAACATTTACCGTAAACATGATCACAAAATCGCAAACACGCTCACTAAGAATGCTAAATTGATCCAGAAATTGCAAACGAATAGCCAGATGGAACAAGAACAAAGTATTCTCGGGTTTCTGAAATGGCTCCATTATTTTCATCATCAATATAAAACAGAAACCTTTCTGCAAGCAACGACGAATTTCTTTCGACGAACGCGAGAAACAAACAACTATAGTCACCAGTGCATTCCGGCCAAACCACGTGACGATTTTACTTGGACTGGTACAATATGTAATTTTGCAACCAGAAGCAGAAACGTGCCCTAACTTGTAAGCGTAACATCATCAGTACCGATATTCCCACGGCCGTGCTAAAAATAGCTGTCGATGAAGTTGTGTTACACGCTTGACTGCACACCCAAAAAGCTACTTTTCTTTTCAGCCGTTGTTTTTTGCGTGACGAGCCCAAACAACGGCTGTAAAGGAGACTACCAAAAAGCTGGCTGTCTGTTTTTTCTTTTGCCTATGAGTAAAAAGGTATTGCATCAGCCATGGAATGCGCTGACGTTGCAGTTTTCACTTTCAGTATGTGACAGACAAGAAATATGTTTACTTTGCATGTTTATTTCGCCAGAAGCGATGGTCATTAATTTGTTTGCAATTTTGCGACTATTTGTCAGTTTAGCCAGTTGAAGTGAATCTTTTGGCTGTTTTATCGAGGTGAGTTCAGAGATCTGAAGAAAATAAATTTGGCTGACGTGAACACTTGCAAGCATAACGTCATTGGTACGGAAATAACCGCATTGCACCGCCGTACTACTAAAGATAGCCATCAATGCGAAGCTTGAAATGCGAGACTCACACAACGACTACTATACCTTCCTACGGCCCTCACTTGCGGCACAAATGATGATTTTCTCTTGCTGTGCCATCCAAGCACGTTGTCAAAACACCTAATTTAATATTTGCCAAGCAGACAAAACGTGCCCTTGTAACATCATCACGTCATGAGCTTTTCAAACGATAGTACAATAAATAACTCATGACCGCCCATGTGAAGTCCTACTATTCCTAAGCAGGAAACGTCAAACCTTCTCTGGCCACATTCCAACCTGACTAAAATACCTATTATTTGGCAACTCTCGAACCCAAATAAACGCACATGCCTCAAGCTATTACAATCACGTTATTCTTTGGGAGAAAAACCTTGATAGATTTGTGGTCACTTGTGTTATTACTTAGCCAAAGCTCCTACTAATGCTATTCTTTTAACCGAGAGAAACCAGTTTAAACACACCGTGTGGTTTGAATCTCAAATCTTTAACACTCGCCCTTACAAACAACAGCATCAGTTTGTTCTCATTTGGGGACCAAAACAAAATGTTCAGCAAACACACAACACTCACATTAAAAATGGAAGTCACAACATTTATTCTCAATATACATATTTATTCTACTCAAAAACATCAAACATTTTAATATAAAGTGGTCAACAAATACTATACCCATATTGTGTCGTCAACTGAACCAGTTGATTCCGTAAACCAAGAGAATCACCTTCACCACGATGAAATTTCCAAACACTTTTCGCTTTCAGAACCCACACACAATGTTCTCACCCAAAGCTACATAAAAATCAAGACTTGGAATAGAGACTTCAGACCAACACGGCCCAGTAAGGTCGAATCTATAGCAAAAGAAAAATGGCCGTACCTTGAACCGAAAACAAATATTCATAACAACGATCCATATATACAAGCCGCAATTTGATTGGTCCTTGATAGAATCCCAAATCTGATTGGTGTGAAATACATACATGAATGATCCACTCAACCAACATCCATCCACTTAATAGCCAAACACGTCTTCATGCCGACTAAGAGTTATTTTTTTTAAAAAATAACTCAAAAATGGCTCATTGTCATAGTGATGATAACAACGCAACACGCTTCGCTTTGTCTAAATTTTTTCTCAAATATTTCTATACTTATGATCAATTTAAAATGTATATAGGACTTTGTGTTGTCCAATTTCCTCTGTAGTCATACTCGTGATTAAACAAATTGGACCCCTGCTACACTGGGTCTTCAGATTTTGTTAATCACTTGTATGATTGTAGACCAAATTGACTCCACTCAGTCCTATTTCCATTATCTATCATTATCGAAAGTCCACTGGCTTGATTCTCTGTTATCTCTCTTAAGGATGAGTTGGAGCAGGCTGTTGGTGTCAAGTTGTTACAAGAAGCATACTCACTGAAATTGAATTGAGCAGAGAAATCCTTTGCAGTAAACAACACATTCCAAATAGCAGTGTTTTATACATGAGGAAAAGACCATGGTTTTTGTGATTTCAAATATTTTAGAAGGCATTTAGAAAGGAGACTAGTTGCAAAAATTGTTCACAAGCTTGGGGTAGACAAAAGCATACAGTTTTGACCAGCTTTGTTATAGTGGCTGAATGTCGGTTCAACTACATAGTCTTGGAGACTAGCAAACTAGAACATTTAAACACACTTATGTTGATCAGTTGCTATATATCAATTACGGTGTATGTTTCATGTCTGTTTATTATGCTTTTGATATTTTGTTGACTGTCTGGAATCACAAGTATAATGCAAGGACCAATATGTTTGATGTAATAGGATCCACACAAGAGCCAATCAACATGACGCCAATATTTCTGTTAGTCAGAAAAGTATTCTAGCTGTCCAACACTTTCAAAGCCATTGAACATGACATTAACAATCATAGAAAGGGTGAGAACAGACGATAAGATTACTAGATTGAAACAGAAAAGTACTGGATTTTAAGACTAAAGCCGGCCATAAACAATTTAATATAACCAAGTTTTTAGTAGTTCTTGTATTAATCTTCTATACTGTTTGTATTTTCTTTCTTTATTCAATAAAATTTTGTTTTATTGTTATTTTTTATTAGTTTTATTCAATCATTCTTATGTTTATTTAATTACTTTTTTTTCAAATTTGTGCTTCATGCATCACTGTAGTTTTTCAGTCTTGTGTCAGTAACCACATGTGTCTGGATGGTGCCACAGGCAACCCTCTCAACCAATGATCATTGGGATTTTTTATTTAGTTTATATTAAAATAAAGTTGAACCACTGACCCTCGTTAAATTTATACTTAACACTCCTGAAGAAGGGCAAGACCCTGTTACGTTTAGTAAAGGTTAGGGAAGTCCTATTTGGAGTTGGAATCATGACAGTTTTAGTTTATAATTTGAAGTCTTCACAAACACTACAAGTTATCCTCTTATCTGGAGTTATACGAGGATACCATTGTTCAAATACCCAGACCTATTACAGAGGTACAAAGATTTAAGTACATTGAAAGACAGACAAACAGATAGAGATAAATAGATCGAAAGAAATGTAAAGCCACCAAGGGTATGTTTACATTACTTTTAGGCCTGATGGCTATGTCATGCTGATGAGACCTAACAAGGCCATAACAGCGATAAACGGTGGCATATACATGTGTTAAGTTGTGCGTATCCGTTAGGTCCTGGCCAGACCGTGAGATGTGTTTTGTGACTTCTTTTCACATTTTATTTATGGACAGACAGAAAGGTAGAACTATAGATAGATAAAGAGCCATGTGTGTCATCCTGTTGCTTCAAGGATATGCACTGCAATTGCAGATAAAATCCTTCAAATTGAAGGTGTCCCGATTGTCAAGGCAAAAAACTGTTGCAAAAATGGACTTTTAGCAGTTGTCTCCTTAAAAATTGCTTATGGTGTATGTTTTCTTGTCTGTATTATCTTATAGATTTTTATTGATTGTCTAGGATCACCAATATCTTGAGAGCTCTTAAGGTGTGAGACAAATTAATTGTCACCAAGGATACAAATCGATATGTTGCATTTCATATGACAAAAAAGACATACCTTTCTAATATACCAGCATATATTGTGCTGCACAGGTCCATTTTCTACAAACAAAATCGTTTCAACAATCGGACAGAATCATTTTGTGGTGTCCACTAAAATGATTGTAGCTTGAATGTTTGGAATGTTTCTTATAGTTGCATGTGTTGACCCTTTGTGGCAACATGTAATTTAAAAGTAAGTGACTTGCTTTCTTGTTGCCTTTTTACACACTCTTCCTCACAGGAGACCATTTCACTTTGGATGTTACATTCTTGCCATGATGAACCATTTTGCATCCTGTGGAACCCTGCATCAGACACAAGCCAGCATAACACATGAACAAAATTTTGCAGAACCACAGTGAGAGCGGTTGTTGTCATCTGGTTCCATCAAGCATATGTACTCTTATTGTATTGAGCCGAGAAAAGTCTCAGCAGTAAACAACATGTCCTGAATGTTTTTAATTTTAATTTTTAACATGGTTTACTTTCCTCAGTTCCCTTAGTGTAAATCCTTTATGGCATCTGTTTTAATCTGTTTGTTTTGTTGCAAATCTTCTTATTGACTACCAGTGACCACAGGTATTCAAATACCTTTTTAAAGGCAAGACAAATTAATTGTCACTCAACCTGCAATTTGATGTTGCATTTCACGTGTGAAACAAGCTAACTGTGTCAGCTAATCTCAAGCTGCCACGGCTCTTTTTCTACAGATTGGAGCTGGTAAGCAAAATCTCTCGATTATCTCAAAGAATAACTTGATGGCATTCCCTGATGTGTCAATAATTTTAAAGTTTGCCAAGTTTGTTTTCTTATCACTTCTTTAAAGTTAAGAACACACCATCAGCTGTCAGCCAGGTAGCAACACTGTTGGAAAGATAAAACTTCACCTACAGTTGATCTGATGACCACAATAAACATCACCAAGTTAGGGCAGGCAAGTTTTAATTGTCAGGAGCCACAACACATTTTCTGCTGTCCTAAGACTGATGAAGGTGCTTCCCTCTATCCAAAAACTGTTTGATTGTTTGACATGAAGAAAGTAATTGAAATGTTCATATTTCTAAGAAAACAATTAAAGTAGAATATACCAACTTTTTGGTGGAAAAGTGAGCTACAAAGTTTATTTGGTACCTTCTCTTTTTACCTAAGTATACAGAATGAACACTTACTTCCTTTATTTATATTTGCTACATTATTCACTTTACTTATAGATGAACATGCAGACCTTATTGGTCTACATGTACTTTAAAACAAGATTGGTATTCAATTCCATACAAAGTGGTAATGAACAATGAACGATATAAGACCAATATGGCATCCCATCACCTGCACATCTTCTAATATTATATAGGTGATTCAGTGCTCCAAATGCAGAATGCAAAACATCAGTGAGACTAAACAACATCTAAGCAATAGATTTGGTGAACATAGACGGGCAACTGAAAAAGCACTCAACCACTGTCACATTGGTCAACCCCCTGCCATTTCAGATCATTTCATTCTTCAGGCCAGTCGATTACAACATAAAACTCATTCCCCTAGAACTAATTAACTCTCACAGAGACACCATTCGCAAAGCCAAAGAAGCTGTTTTAATTATCATCAACAATACTCCTGAATGCCATGGAATGAACAAATGCCACAAAACTCGATCTGTTTTTATCTGTATACTTTTTACAATTATTTTAATTATTTTTGCACCTCTTTTTCTATTGTACACGTATCCTCTTTTAAGTTTGTCTACCAATCAGATTTCAGCCCTTTGATTGCATTGTTTCAAATATTGTAACTGCCTATTTCAATTTCTACTTAGCTTTTTCAGCCCCTGAAGAAGGTAAGTTTTGCCTAACCAAAATATTGGGCAATACAATTTTTATTGAACCTTTTTAGGTGTCAGTTGGAGCTTGTGTATGGCACAAAAAGGATGACAAGTGGATAGGTTTGCTGAATACTAATGTATTTTGTCAAGGCATTGCACTTCTGGGAATGGAAAATTTACACATCATTCCTCAGGAGGAAGTCTGTTAAGAGAATAACTTATTATGAATGATACAATGCTGAGAACCTCCAAGGAAACCCATGAAGTGAAAAGATAAGAAATGCTTAGCAAAAGATACAAATACAACAAAACTGGAAAAAGTGCAATGATTGAAAACAAATCAGTGTCCACTTTAAAGGAAAAACATAAAAGTGTAAGGAATCCATATCATTTACACTGGATTAAATTGACTTGAAAATTTCCTCTAACAATGAGCTGTGCATATTTTTGTCTCATTTCCATGATAAAATTATAGGATAGGATAGGATAGAATGAGATAGGAAAGGTATAGAATAGTGGGATGGGATAGGATATGATAGGATACGATAGGATACGATGGATGGGATGGGATAGGATAAAATGGAGTAGGATAAGAAAGGATAGGCTAAGATGGGAAAGGATGGGATGGGATAGGATAGGATATCATAGGAAAGGATAGGATAGGATAGGATAGGATAGGACAGGACAGGACAGGCTAGGCTAGGCTAGGCTAGGCTAGGGTAGGCTAGGCCAGGCCAGGCCAGACTAGGCTAGATTAGGATAGAATAGGATAGGATAGGATAGCATGGGATAGGATAGGATAGGAAAGGATGGGATGGAATGGGATGGGGTAGGATACGACAGGATACGATATGATAGTATATGATAGGATCCAATAGGATAGAATAAGATAGGATAAGATGGATGGTAGGATTCTCTTTGATCTCCCTTGATGATGAGTTGGAGCCAGCTGGTGTTGTCATCGGTTTGCACCTAGCATATGCATTGCAATTGTATTAAGGAGAGAAAAGCCTTTTGTGATTTCAAATATTTTAGACGGCATTTAGAAAATGAACTAGTAGCAGAAACTGTCAGAAGCTTGGGGCAGTCAATAGCATACAGTTTTGACCAGCTTTGTTAGAATGGCTGAATGATGGTTTAACTACATAGACTAAGAGACTAGCAAACTACATTAAAGACACTGATGTTTACCAGTTGCCTTCTTTAATATTGTTTACGGTGTAGGTTTCATGTCTGCTTTCTTATGTTTCCAATATTTTGTTGACAGTATAGAGTCACAAATATTAAAAATTTGTTTCTTGTCACCTGGAGTACAAACCAATATACTTCAATTCACTAGAAAAGCAATCTTTTTTTTCACTGTACCAAACAAATTGTGCTGTCTCAATAACTGGCCATGAACTAAATCTTTTTGATAAGAATTATTATCTGGCATTTGCTGATGTGTCAATAAATTGACACTTTTAATTCTTATACTTTATATGTATTTGTTAACCACTTGGAACTACATACAGTGTATACTTCAAAACAAAATGACTCATGTTAAATTCAATGCACAGTGACAAGGAACAATCAAGGAGATCTTGCTGTATTAACCACTGACTCTTCCACAAAGAAGAGCATTTCACTTTAAGCATTACTATGTTGCAATGATTGCCTGCCATTTTCTCAACTGAGTCACAAGCCATCTCAAAGACTTAATGATTGCTTTTGTTTGTCATTGTTGTTTTTGACGAATACGATACCAAATTACTATTAATATAAGATTTTAACGTTTATGTATGTTTATTTATTTACATTTTTTCAAATTCTTGCTTTATGTATCACTATAGTTTTTAACTCTTATGTGAGCAAGAGCACGCATCTCAATGACACCACACTTAGCCCTCTCATCCAATGAGGACTAGGATTTTGTATTTAGCTTACATTCAAACAATTCTACCATTGACACCGAAACGTTTAGTCAAGGTTAAGCAAGTCCTACTTGAAGTTGGATTCTTCACAATCATATTTACTCATTTCAAGTCTCCATGATAGCTATAAGTGATCCTCCTATTTGGACCTATAAAGGATAGCATTGTTTAAATGCCTAGAGCTATTACAAAGATACAAGGAGTTTGCTACATGGATAGACAGAGAGAGAAATGTAAAGGCAGTAAAGGGCAGGTGTACAGGACATTTGGGTCTTCCTCATTGCCTGACAGCTATGCCATGCTGATGGAGCCTAACAAGGCCAAAACAGCTGCCCATGGCTGCCACTGCTAAGGTGACAGACTGTGAACATGCATGAGGTCCTGGTCAGACCATGGGATGTTTTAGTGACTTCCCTTTCTATTGTGACTGTATCAGTCATTAGCGCCAGCATAACAAATTGAGGAATTTTGTTTTTTGTTGTTGAAGGAAAAAACCAACAAAATGAAAGCTAAAACATTGTAAATCTTTAATATCTTTAATAAGGCATCCTCTTCAGAAATTCAATACTTTCCAATCAGATGCTATCATGTGTGGGGGATTTTGAGCCCCTTTCTTGTCCTAAGGATCAATTTCTCAACTGTCAACAACTTTTTTGTAGGAGTTCTTTATCACTTGTCTACTGACATAAAATTTTCTTCCAAAATCGGAGTAGTTGCCTACAAACAAGCCAGAAATATAGCTCCTACCAGCTTGGACAATGGCAACTTTCAATATATCCTAAGACAAGACTGGGATATAACATTCTTTCAACTCACACCTTAATTTTTGGCAGGCAACGGGATAACAAAAATATCATTCTGGGATCAGTATTTTTGAAACCCCAGTTGGAGCTGTTGCTGTCATCTTGTTACATGAAGCATATGCACTGTAACTCTATTGAGCAAAGGAAAGTCTCAGCAGTAAACAACATGTCTGCAATGTTGGCTCATTTTTGAGTTATTTTTTCAAAAAAATAACTCTTAGTCGGCGCGATGGACCGTGTAGTCAGTGGAGTATGTTTGTATCTCACACCAATCAGGTTTGAGGTACTATCAGAACCAATGAAATTGCAGTTTATAAAGGGGAAGTAATCTGACACCGTTGAAAGCGAGCGATTTCATTTGAGGATTTTAGATTTGTAGGAGGCGGAATTGTTGAGTTGTAACGCTCGCCTGCTTACAACGCACACGCCGCCAGCAGAAGACCAAACACTAAATTGTTATTCAAGCGTTCCTTTAGGACGGGCTAGTTTCGCTGACCGTAGTAGAAATTGCATAAAGCATTTGCACAAAGCAGATTTGAAGAAAGATGTTCTCATTGTGATGTTAATACTGTGTCATAAAAATGGCAAGGAATCTTCTTCAGAGTGTGTTGTGGCCTCTTGTTTTAAGAGTTTGTGACAAGGAAACTTCTTAAATTTAATACTGCTTGAGACACCGTGTCGCCAACTGAAAACCGCAATTAATTTAATTACTCTCCTTAGCGTCTTGCTCCGACGATTAGCTGACTCTCGGGCAAGTAGCGTTTATGTTTATACCTTAAACACACCACGTTTAGACATTTAATTAACCGGTATGGGTATTGACTTTAAAATGGTTTTGCTTTTAAAGTAACTACGATCGATAGCGGCAACAGGCTAGAATAAGAGCATGTCATTCCGTGACAGTTTGATAACTAAAATTAATTAGTTCTTGTTCCTGTTTGTTGAATGAAAATTTACATTTACGACAGGAAACAAATACTCCAGGTGTACTACACTTTAAAAGCTTTCCTAAAAATATAGTCTTTGATTTGATTCGTTCATTCCTTCGTTTATTACTTTTCGATTACTAAATGGAGACATGGTGTTTTCAAGAAAAACAAAAGTGTCATGTTACAAAAGTGTCATGTTACATGCGTTTTAATAAAAACAAAGGTATCGTTTTACAGTGTTTGACAAAAACACAAAAAGCTAGCAACGAAATAAACGCTAACAGAATAAGCCATTTCGTGACATTTTGACAATTAAATTAGTTCTTGTTTTTTCTAAATGATAAAAATTTACTATTGAACGAAACAGTATTGATGTAACAAATTGCATGTAAAAATTATTTTGTCTGCAACATTTTTCAAAAAATGCCTCTTAGTCGTAGCAAGAAGCTATGTAGTTAGCGATGCACCATGCACAAACAGCTCAACTATCCCAACAGGACTGACACCCAGTCTTACCCCAAGCAACCCAATCAATTGAAAAAATAACTCCTGCACGCTCAGCATGCCTATGTTTATCTCGGTTGACTTTCCTAAGTTCCCTTAGTGCAAATCGTTTATAGTATCTGTTTTTGACTGCTTGTTATGCTGTAGTTCCTTTAATTGCCTGTCCTTAATCACAAGTATTTATTACTTTCTAAGGGCGAGACAAATCATTAATTGTCACCCAGACTACAACCCGATGTTGATTTCATATGCAAAACAACCAATACTTTTCTAACTATACCAGCAAATGTTGTGCTGCCATGGTCTTTTTCTACAAATAGGTGCCCATGAGCACAATCTCTTGATAATCTCAAAGAATAATTTTATGGCATTCCGTGACATGTCAATAATGTTACAGTTTGTTTTCTTATCAATTCTTTCAAGTTAAGAACACACCATCCAGCCAGGTAGCCACACTGCTGGAAAGATAAAGCTTCACCTACCGTTAATGACCACAATAAACATCAGCAAGTTAGGGCAGTCAAGTTTTCCTTCTCAAGAACCACAACACACACATTACCAACTTGACTGATCATTTTGAGCTGTCCTTAAGTACACCAATGAAGGTGCTTCCCTCCATCAACAAACTGCTTGATTGTTTGACACAAAGAAAGTTATTGAAATGTTCATATTCTAGGAAAACAATAAAACTAAAATTAACAAACATAAAAAATAGAATCCAAGGAAAAAGGAAGTGGTGGATTTCGTTTATACAACTAAGGAAATTTAAATAAATTAATACAAGACAAAAGGATATTACAACTTTCCGATGATAAGTTGAGTTTTTCATGGAAAACTAAGCTATTATACAGTTTATACAGTAGCTTCTCTTTTTACCTGGGTATTAGGATTGAACACTTATTTCTTTTACTTATATTTGTTACATTATTCACTTTACCTATATTTCCTTATTAAATTGTTTTTATTTTAGTTGCTTGCTTCTGTAAGCCAGTAGCTTTTAATGGCATTCACTGACATGTAATTAGATCAACACTTCTAATTGTTATGTCATAGATGAACATATTGACCGCTTCAGATGACATGTACTTTAAAACAAGACAGCTATTCAATTCCATACAATGTGGCAATAAACAATATGAAGCGTACAGTATGTTGCTCAAGGATGTCCCATAATGATTACCAAAGATGCACAAAGAAAACCTTGCTACGTGCCCAATCCTCTTGGCCACACACACCTATAATTATGCTTTGGGCAAATGGCTGGATGATCAGATCAATCAGTACAATGTAACTGAAACCTATCAGTTCCTTAATGAAATACAAGACCTGGTGATCAACAATGGTGATATCCTGGTGTCATACGACATAACTTTGCTGTTTACTTATGTGCCTTTGGAGGAGACCATCTCAATATTGGCTGACAAGGCATTCACTGATCATTGGATCAATAAGATCCATGAACTGAACCTCTCCAGATCTCAGCTAGTCGACTTACTGAGAGCAGCAACCAAAAGGCAACTCTTTCAGTTTGATGGGAATCTTTATGAACAGACGGATAAGGCTGCAATGGGATCCCCTGTTGCACCCCTGCTAGCAAACATATTCATGTGCTCCATCAAAGAAAAACACAATCAGGATGGCAAGTTGTCCTATTTCTATCGTTGATATGTAGGTTATGCCAAACAAGGCTTCAGCTGACAGTTTTTTGGAAACTCTCCATAACTGCCACTCCTCTGTAAAATTTACAATGGATATTGAGAATAATTCCTTTATACCTTTTGTTGGTGTTGAGCTAATAAACGTAACGCCAAGAATTGAGACCAGAGTTTACACCAAGCCAACAAACACAGACTCCTCGTTCATTACCAAAACCATGTCGATAGTAGATACAAGTGCTGCCTAATTACCACCATCTTGTATCAAGCTTACTGGCTGTCGTCTGATTGGTCCTATTTTTCACAGGAATGTGATCGGTTAAAGGATGTGTTCTCAAAACTTAAATACCCTCAGCACGTATGCAACTCAGCTGTCAAGTGCTTCATTGGTTATCTGACCAGCACCACACTCCCTTGCTAGAGGAGAAAACTACCATGGCTCGAGTCATTCTTCCTTTAAAAGACTAAGACTAAGCAAACATTGTTAAACAGCCTCTTAACAACCTAAGCTTAGAGACCAAGACTGTAATCCAGCAGATTTTTGTTAGCTGGAAATAAATAATAATCTTTAATGAGGAGACTTTTTCACACATAAGTGGTTTTCAAAAAGGACCTTGAAGATTAAAACTAAAAACTAAAATTATCTACATTGAGTTAAAAATATGTTAAAAACTTAAGAGGACAAAAAATAAGAGTTTTATAAACACTTAAATTAAGAAATTAAAAACCTGTCGCTTCAAAACACTGGTATTTATATTGTCAGAGTCTTGTATAATCTGGCTAAGAGAATTAAAATCATTAACTGTGTGATTGGCGGTTCTCTGTTTTCCCCAATTTCTCTTGACGCAGGGGAGTCTGATATTGACTTAATTTCTGGTGTTATAATTATGTTGATGTTGTTGTGTCACTAAAGTCAATTCATGATTTATAAGTCCATTTAGACATTTGTAGACATGCACACATCTTTGCTGGAAACGCCTTTTCTCTAATGGTATCCATTTAAAAGTCGCTAATCCATGCGACGCAGATGAATACAGCGGTCGATCTAAAATTATTTTAGCCGCCCTATTTTGCAAAACTTGTAGGCTAGACATTAAAGTTACATTATGCTTGTCACCCCAAACTAGATCAGCATACTCGAATAAGGGCATGATAAGACTTTTATAAGAAAGGATGGGTGCCCTAAACGGTAATTAAATAAAATAACATGAAGACCTCAAATTGCAAGAAATCAAGCCCGTCAATGTTTAGGTTGCAAATTTCAATGTGGCCTGAGCGATGCGGGCTATGTTGTTTACATACAGGGCCACTTGCACCAATGTGTTGATGGACATAAACAAAAATCGTCGTCTATTTACAAGCACTACATGGACGATCACAATGTTCAACTGCCCGCATCTCTAAAAACAAAATGGATGGCCTAATCAAAGACATGCATTTCATCTGCAAGTTGCAACCATTCCTTAATGTGCAAACAGACTCTGTCCGTGCAAAAGTATTCACCTACGATTTTTTGCTTTATGCAAATTTAGGAATTTTTTAACAACATTGCATATTTGATTTTATTTTAGTCTTGAGAATTGCGTCAAGATGATGCCGAAGCGTCAACTGATTACGATTATTTTCGCATGTATATGCTTTACAAAATAATATCTCTTCTTCATTTCCTTTACTAAATTATTTTTATTACAGCTTTGTCTTTTCATAAATTTATATGTCAAACTTACTGGATATTTTATATCTTTGTTGTTAGTGTTGTACATTTGTAAGTGGAGTTTTATATCTAACCAACACTGGACAATATTCTCACCCAATTTTGAAAGTTTCGAGTCTATGAGTATCATGTTCTCTTTTGTGCTGTTCTGTTGGATTGTTGCATAGGTTTTTTATTCTCCTGTTTTTTCTCTCATAAGGAATAAAGTAAACAGTTTAAATACAAATGTAAGGAATTATGTGTTATATAATACAATATCTTCATGCTCCTAAACAAATTTCAACCAATAGGCAAAGTTTGATTTAAAATCTATGTCTAGTTCTACAGCTATATTTCAACAAATGACCTTAATGACAAGCCAAAAAAGAAGACTTTTGCATCAATGTAAACAATATTTGCTAACATATGCATGTTGGATGTGTTAGTCAATATTTAACAAATCATGCAGTATATCGCTTGATACTTAAAATCAGCAGATATTCTGCAAGACTGATCAGGATAATTGTTTTATTATTGAACTAATTGCCAATGAAAACAATTTTACAGCTAAAACTACCGTGGTTAAGCAGTGCTTTGCAATACTCAGGCAAATTGTGGCAACCAGCTATATGGCAGCATATCTGCAATTTACAGATGATGAACAGCAGTGACTTTCTGACCATATATGGGCAACATGACTATTTTGTGAATAATTTACAACTATTCCACAAGCACATGTTGGATATGGGATGGTGGATAGCCAACAAGGCGGGTAGCGCCAAGTTGGCTATAAACATCTCATATTCAACAAGCGCGAGTGGAATAATTATTTTATTGAAAACATGCAAATAATTGGCTGTTCTTGCTTACGCGTACACCTACCACATTTGTTCTCCACAGTGTTCTCTGCAAGCCACTGCCATGTTATCAGTGAAAATCGCCTTCTAGTAGTCCTTCGTGTGCCCACTTCTCTTCAGACAAATAACATGTTTTCAAGATAAAAAATCTAAAATGAAACAATCTTAACGTTTTATAGGTTTTTTTTACCTTTCAATAACCTCTCAGAGCTGAAAACAATGTGAATTTGGGTGAAAACGTGAAAAAATGAACTACTTGTGAAATTAATATTTGACCCAATATTTTGTAACAACTCAGCTACATTGCAATTAAATTTAAAGGTACAGGATTCACAAGCTTTTCATACGAGTGGAGGCACTTTCACGCCTCCTTCACAAATTTTGAAGCCATTATGGAAACTTTCCAGTCAAAGGAGATGCTGAAAAGCATTTTATATTGTCATAATTTTGACAAAGATAAATGGATGACAAATATATTTTTTGTGCCTTTGTGTCAAAGTTTAAGAACCTTTTAAATGTAGTTTTTAGTGGACTCTACCTGAAACAGCTCTAATCATGCAGAAAATGCACGTGTTTTAAAGTCCTGACAATCCAGTATTGTCCTTGGCTGCACCATCTTGTGCACTTGTTTCTCAAACTTTCTTGTGGATTGTGCCTGTGTTAAAATACTTCAAAGAACACTCTGCAGGTGTTGTCCATTTCTGCATTAATAACACACAACTAAACACCATTACAAGATTAGAAAGCTATTTGAAAGGTATAGTTTCATAAAAATCTTTATTAAAAGGGTTGGGGGTAGGGTAGGGCAGGGTATTTTCTCTGTCTTCTCTGATGGCTTTCATAGTTATTCATCCTGATTGCTATTTTTTCATAATACTTCAAACACAAGTAACAGCCCTGAAGATAAATTATTTCAACAGTTTCAAAGCCAAGACTTTTTCCTGTACTACAAAATATGTATTTCACTGAACGAATTCTTCCCCTTAGAGTTTTTTACTGTAAAATTCTGTTTAGGGTAAGATGTAACAGGACATGAAAACAACAACTTAAAACTAACAAAAACCTGGAAAGCTTTAAACTGGACAGTTAATGCTTACCAACTCTTGAATTTAACTGCATGGAACATCAAAGTAAAGAATTTAGAAAAGCAGCCACTTGAGTAACAAATGTCCAGGGTTTGAGTGACTCATGGCTCGCTATGGTAATGCACTGGAATTTCCCTTATGTTGTCTATTGCCTGGAACAATTCTCGCTTAGTAAAGAAACTAAAACACTTATACGGAAATAAATAGAAAGAAATTGAATTCACACTAAAAATAGTAAAGCATTCAAAAAATTAAGAAGCTTTAAACCATTCTTACAGTTTGACTCCTATTTTGCTCAAGAAAGACAGCCACATTTGTAGAAAAGAGGCATGTGATTTGTTTTACCTTTTCTGGTCCCCCACTTTCTTCTGTCATCTCAATTTAGAAACGTTCACTTTGAAGGTTATACACATACTTTACTTGGCTACTTCTAGTTCCTATTTTTCTGATTTATTTGCTATGTTAAGAACTTTTTCTTAACGACCAATGACCACTCATTGCGCATCACACACATGTTGTTTATATCACATACAATGCTCTTAGAGTGCTAAATTGAAAACAAAATGTGAGCACGTTCTGCTTTTATCTAGTTTTAAATCAAACGTAGAAGTGCAGATGTCACAACTGAATTCTGTGAAAAGTCAATACAATTGGTCATTGACTTCACCATAATATAATGAAATGACAGGAACTTCCAGTATACAGACAATCATTGGTGAACTTAAAAACATTGTACCGAGATCACATGTTTTATTGAAGTTGGCCCCTGACCAGATATTGGTTTTCTATTGGATCACTAGCTCTAGTCCTTTATTTTTTTGTTCTAACAGGATTTTGCAAGGGAATTTCTGCAATTGGAGTTGACGATCAATTTAGACTATGGAATCTTTCTTGAGAAGTTGCCTAATAACTTCAATGACAGTACTATTAATGAGAGTATTTCTACAAATTATTAAGAACCAGCAAAAAATGTATATGTGGAGGTCCACTTTTAGGCTTGGCTAAATCTATATAACTTTATTACCTATTTGGGTTGGTTACCAATAACAGAGATCAAAAAAATAGATTTATTTACCTTCACAATGTTACATGTCCACTGTAGTTCCCCAAATTTAAAGACATTAATACGACACTTCCTGGAAAATTGCCCCGGCCGGCCTTTATATAACTGCAAATCATTCATTCATGTACAAGTGAATATGATTGAAAACTTAAAGCAAATAGCGGTAGCAATGTCCAGTGTAACACATGATCTGATACGGGTTAACAAACTAACAAAGATCGGTTTCATGTAGTCTTCCTGCTAGACTGTTTCCTGTTTCAGGTGTTTAGATTTAAACTCTCAAATGTCATGTGGAAGATATGACCTGAAATGTTTCAGTGTAAATCCAATTATCAGGTGATCCACACAACTTAACTGTGAACAATACATCCCACATGTAAGTCTATTCATTGCTAGCTCCGTTCATTAGTATCTACCAACAACATGAAACCAGTACGCTAAAATATCTCAAAAGAGATGTATGCATTGATGCCATCATGATATCAATATGACATGTGTCACTTTTCACTCGGTAAAATCTCATCTTGTGAAGAAGGCACAATTGACTAAGGGTTAAATCCAACATGTTGGACTACAAACGCATGGCTCAAAGTCAATCCCTATCCAGGGTTGTTGTGTTAACTTCTTAGACAAGACACCATTTACATATTAAGAAAAGACTTTTTTGTAATTTAAAAGTGTGAACACTTTGCAAACAAGGAATACTCAATTTATAGGCCAGTGCAGGTCAGTTGAGTAACCGAATGTTTAGTGACTGGTTTCACAAATGATCACCATTGAAATTCTTCTAACTAGTTCTGACAGAAATGTAGACAGAGCAGTACGGAGAATTTTTATGTTGACATTAACACTTAAAGGCTCCAAGGTTGCAGCACTTCTCCATCAGTAAACACCCACTTTAGAGTCAGTTTGTGGGGTGCTGTGACCTAATGGTTTGTGGATTTGACTCCTGATGGGTCAGTCTGGAGTTGATCCCTCACCAGAGTCGTCGTGTTGTGTTCCTTGGCAAGACCCTTTACTCTAACAATCCCTTCTCCACCTAGAAGCATTGACGGTGCCTGTAAACTCTGCAAACACTCACTTGTGCGAGAGACACAGTGCTCTGACGGTTACATGTAACATGTTGGAGTGCAGATTGTAAGATCCAAACAGATTGTGTCCAGTGTTCTTGCGTTGTGTTGTTGGACGAGATGGGAGAAAAACTCTTCGTGATGTAAAAGTGTCACTGCTTAACAGTCAAGGAAGACTCAGTTTGTAGCCAGTCTGGGGGAAACAGTGACCAAATGGTAAGTGGCTGCTCGGCTGGTCTGAAATTGGGCTCTGGCTAGAGTCATTGTGTCGAGTTCATGGGCAAGACACCACTCTCGCAGTGCATCCCTCCACCTTGGAGTGGAGATGGTACTAACCAATTGTTTGGGCATCTTGACAAAAATCTAGGGGTAACCTGCAATAGACTAGCTTCCCATCGAGAGAGTGTGGCGATGCTCCTAGGCACTTCATACTACAGAAACTAGAGTAAAGCATCAGCGCTGTTCAGTCATCCGGCTTCTCGCTTTCCCAGGAATGAAACAGACGTCCCTGCTTTGCAGCCAGTGAAATGGTCACCAGAGTGTTCTCATTCCGAGCCACCAAGACTGGAAGAGGGATTTATCACCTTGTGAAAAACAAACCTTTTACCATAAAAGTCTAACTCCCACCACTGGATGTACCGACAAAACCTTCAAGTGAGGGAGGGGAAAGAACACTGGTTAACCTGCACTTCTTACAGACAGTTACACAGCAGATGGGTGGAAGTGTGGACTGGCAAGCTGTGACTAGGGCAATGATGGATTGAAGAATGCAGAGGGGGGATTAGGGAATAGTGCCTCTTAAGTCTGATTGTACGGTCTGGTTGATTCAAGAACCTGCAACAAAGGACAATCCTCTTGTAGTAATGTAGTTAACACATGGTGTTGTGGCAGCCAAGATCAGGATTCAAATCTCTGAAGGGGCAGTTTCTGTTGTAGAAAAAAGATCAGCAACCTTTGTAACAACAGTTATTTCTTTTGATATTTAGATGACGCATCTTGCATGGATGAAAGTCAGCTTTTGATTGCCTGTTGAAAATTGAGGAAAGATTGCATTCCATGCTCAGTAGAAATAATGTTACCTGTTCCAGGGCATAAACAGCAGCAGACAGGGCAGAGAGTGAGTCGTGGCAGGTGATCTTTTCTTCACTTCAGAGGCTTTTCCATCCCCCTGGCATTCTGTTCAGGATGTTTAAGTGGATCTCTTGCAGGAGCTACAGCGCAAGGATGTTCCGGATGTGATGAAACATAATCTTCCATGCATTCAGGAAAAAGTATCAAGTGATGAACTAACACATCATTATGAAGAAGTAGCAAACAACAGTCACATCAACCAGGAAAGACTGGCCAGCCATGTCTGCTCAAAGGTTTTATTATTATGATTATTATGATTATTATTATTATTATATTAATATTATTGTTATTATTAAACCTTTGAGCTTAAACACGGTTAATCTTCCCCAGTTGATATAATTGTTGTTAGCTACCTATTCCTAGACATGTCAGTTCATCACTCAACATTTCTCCTAAATATACGGAAGATGATGCGTCATTACAACTAGAACATCCTTGCACTGTAGTTCTTACAAGAAATACACTCAGATATCTTGAACTAAGTGCCAAAAGAATGGAAAAGTCTCTGAAATGACTAAAGGATCACCTACCATGACTTGCTTTCTACCCCATCTGTTGCCTGTTTATGACCTAAAACAGGCAGCATCATCTCAACCAAGCATGCAATACGTCATTTTCCCCAACTTTCAACAGCCACTCGGAAGCTGAGCTTTATCCAATTAATATGTGTCATCTGAACATCAGGTAGAAATAACTGTTGTTTTATTGCCTATCTTTTTCCTACAACAGAAAAGCGCATCCAGGGATTCAAATCCTGACCTAGACAACCACTGCAACATGTGCTAACCACATCACTGCCGAGGAATTGTCCTTCACTGTGGGTTCTTAAATCAACTTGACTGTACAGCCAAACTCAAGAACCACCATTCCCCAGTCTCTCCACCCCATTCTACAATCCACTGTTGCCCTAATCCCAGTCTGCCATTCTACACTTCCACCTGTTTGCGGTGTAACTGTTTGTAAGAGGGGTAGGTTAACCAATACCCTTTTTCCTCCCCGACTTAAATGTTTTGTGGTGCACCCAATGAAGGGTGTTGGACTTAAATGGTGAAAGGAATGTTTTACACAGGACAATGAATCACCCTTACAGTCTCTGTGGCTAAAAATAAAAACATTCCAGTAAGCATTTCATTGGCTACAGAGGAAGGAAGTCTGCTACATTCCTAGGGATGTGAGAAGCCGGATGGCTCAACAGCACTGGTGCTCAACTCTGGTTCCTGTAGTATGAAGTGCCTAGGAATATTGCTCCGCTCCCTTGATGGGATGCTTGTCCATTACAAGTGACCCCCAGCATTTGTCAGGATCCCCTAACAGTTGGTCCGTGCCAGTCTGCACTCCAAGCTAGAGGGAAGCACTGTGAGAGTAGTGTGTTACCCATAAACATGACATGATGGCTCCAGCAAGAGCGCAATTTAAGACCTACTGATCAGCCACTTACCATTTGGTCACTGTTCCTTCCACACTGGCTACAAACTGAGTCTTCCTTGACTGCAAAGTGATGACACTTTTAAATCACGAAGAGTTCTTCTCCCATCTCGTCCAACAACACAACACAAGAACACTGGATGCAATCTGTGTGGATCTCACAATCTGCATTCCAACATGTTACATGTTGCCATCAGAGCACTGTGTCTCCCGCACAAAGTGAGTGTTAACAGAGTCCACCAGTGCCATCGACACTCCTAGATGGAGAAAGGATTGTTAGAGTAGAGGGTGTTGCCAAGGAACACAGCATGATGACTCTCGCAAGAGCTCAACACCAGACTGACCCATCAGGAGTCCAATCCACTAACCATTAGGTCACAGCACTTCGCAAACTGACTATAAAGTAGGTGTTCACTGATGGAAAAGTGCTGCCACCTTGGACCCTATAAGCCTGCCTGTCAACTTCATATTCTCCTTACTGCTCTCTTAACATTTCTCACAGAAATAGTTAAGGGAATTGCTTTTTCTATGCAGACAATACTTAAATGGTGATCATTTTCTAAATTCTTGTGAGCTGTGTCATGGAGAATATGAATTGATATCCTAAAGTGATAATTGAATTTGACATTCTTGAGATCATGAATTTGGATATTTTCATACCCTCAGTTTAACTCATAATTCATTAATTGGGTTGATGCTGGTAGCTAGTAGCTGGTAGCCAGGCTCCACCTGACACAGGACATTGAAGACTTCTTTGAAACTTAAGAACTGTAAATGAAGAGGAACACAATCCAGTGAATAGACCCACTCAGCTTTGTAAGTTTGTTTCTCCATTTCATGTTGAATTTTTGAAGACTTATTCACGTGCAAATGAATTCATAATTGGCAGATATATACTAAAGGACAATTTCCCAGAAAACATCATAGGAATTTAAGGGGGCACTAACATTGTAAACCATAATGAATCTATTTTATCAACTCTATTGGCATACCCTAAAAAGCATGAAATTCTTTTTTTCTTGTTTCTCAGGTTCCAGGTTTTTCTTTTTTTGTGTCTTAATAGCAAGCATCACCTGGTGGTTAGGGCACTGGACTTGTAAACCTGGGCCCTCGGTTCAAATCCTCCTCCCTACCACTGGATAGATTTGTCTTTGGTTGCCAAAATTCAACTCCTCCATGATTTGTAAATAGGGAACTGGTCAGCCTCCAGCCAGTTGGGATTTTTAACAAGTTTCTGCTTCATTTACAATATTTGTTTATATAATTACAGTGTCTTCAAATAGCACAACAGTGCTAAATAGTTTATGTTTTGTTATTTTTTTTATATCCAAGTTCAAAATCCACCAAGTGCAACCTTACCAACTCTCAGCATGTATGGATTAGGTTTAAGCCACACACAAAATGGTGTCATGTTAACAAAGCTGTCCCCCACACAAGCCTCAAACCTTTGTGTTACTCACGTTGATGCTATTTTAAAGGTGTCACATAATCAGTTTTCACTTCTTTCACCTAATAATTGCGAAGCTTGTTACATCTATATTGCTTATGTAAAGCTTAAATTTATTCAAAGACACCTCTAGAATTTTTCTTGGGCAGAACACGTCTAAATAGGTTTGCATAAAATCTTAGTATTTGGATTTGCACTTGTCATTGAATAAAACTATTTCAAAACTGGAGTAGTTAACAAAAGGTCTTACTTCACTACACCATACCGCTGAACCCAAAAAATTGGTTAAACATTAACCACATGGTTTTAAGCTTTCAAGTCTCTTGTTGTTGTTTTCCAGTACATTTTTCTAAAAATGGAATACTAGTTTTCAGAAGCAAGAGTAAACACTAATCATAATTCTTTTGGGAGGTGATCATAAAAATACTTTTTTTTTAATTTTCAACCTCATTCCTTTGGTCTCTTTGTTCTTTTATTGTCTGGAATAATCATTCAAACAGGAAATAATCATTGCAAAAGATTGAGTCACACAATATTACCTCTTCAATTAAAAAAATCTGCCTTGTAAACTGCACCATAAAAAACAAAGTCTCAAAGACATGCTTGACATAAACAATTGGTAAAGTTTACAGTTGGGCCCTTAAAGTTGTTAGTTAACTACAAACCAGCCTTGCCTTCTCTTTTACAAATTGTCTTCTGTTTGTCCTGGAGTTGTTTAACATTTCACCTTCTAATGAAACAGCTCATGGCCTGGTAAAAAATACAGATTAATCATAAGTTAACCTCATCTTAAGGTGACTCGATCGAAATAAATGACGTGCTGTATGCCTGTCTAAAAACTCTAATAACTTCACCATTTCTGACTCGATTTGCCTGAAACTTTCACATTTTATACGAAATTTATCGACGAATAATATGTATGTCAATATGTTGATGTAGATTCGTTAGTTTTGCGCGAAGCAGTGCTTCACTTTAAAAGTATATTTCATCCAAATCAAAGCAGCTCCAGAAACGTAAAATAACGCAAAGTGTGTGCAAGACATTCATTTTAATGTTTCGGTAGTTTTATTCGATTCGTCCGGTTAGTTTTCATATAATTCAGAAAAACGTAAATTTGGCGACTTTGCTAAATTTTGATGCGAAAGGTGAGTTTATAATATTAGCTCAAGCTTTTTTGTCGTTGCAAATGGCCGGATGTAATTTGTAGGTAATAAAACTGATATATTTAGCTTACTTTTTCTTCGGCTGTTGTGCTTTTAGGTGAAATTTGGAAGCACTCGAGTGTTCCAAACTTCGAAGTTCGCCCGGAGTTAATATTTTGATGTCCAAATTGTACCGGGGTTTCTGTTGCGACGATTTTGCAGAAACTTGAACAGTCATGGCAAGATGGTATTACGAGCTAACTGCAGAAGTTGAAACGAAATCGTAGTGCTCAGTTATCTGTAAATAGCAATTTTATCCAAAAAGTAGTGTTCAATAAATGTAACATCGCGCAAAACTCACGAACATTACATCAACATATTGAAATACATATTATTCCTCGATAAATTTCGTATAAAATGCAAAGGTTTCAGGGAAATCGAGTCAGAAATGGTGAAGTTATTAGAGCTTTTAGACAGACACAAAGCGCGTCATTTATTTCGATCGCGTCACCTTAAAAGCTCTGACATGTTTACGAAAATGTTTCACTTTACTATATATCCAAGATTACTTGGATGTGTAATCGAATTTTAACGATTATGAAATTCGATGGACAACGATCGATTTGTATCGAGTATCGAAATGATCGACATGCGAACAATCGAGTGTGTTAGCCTTGGCAAAATCGTGGAAAAACCTTAAGATTTTGCATATGCCATTCATATATTTGTACTTCACTGGAATTTTGCTAGTTTTATAGTGAATTTCAGATAATAAAAGGAAGAAACAGAACATGAAAGTACTTACCAACTGTAAGCAAAAATCCCGGTGAAGCTTTAATGTGAAGTGTCATGGCGGGAACCCAAATTCGTTCCCAGGGTACACTCCCCTTTCAAGATGGCCAGGATGCTGAGCAATATTCTTAATGGCGGACGCCGGCGGACAACCAATATCGAATGTTTATTTGACATTTGAAGGCAAAATTTCTTAGGTTACAAGGCTCGTTGGAACTTGAAACTTCGGTGAGTATCTTATTTGTATATTTACTTTTAAATGGTGGCGAGAAAGGAGCGATTTCGTGGCCGTTAATCAGCGAGAAGCTAAGGAAGATATTTTCGATGTCGTCCTCTCTGTTCAACGATGCACTGCTGGACGAATTGTCTTGCCCGGTCTGTTTTGAAGATTTCAAGGAACCCAAATGTCTTCCAAATTGTGCCCATACCATTTGCAAAAGCTACTTAAAGGACATCATCCGTATCGGTTAGAGGTCATGGCGAACGGACGTGAAATTTCTCGATCCTCCATTTTGTTGTTGTTCGCAAGGATTATTTATTTTGTAAATTTTAATTAACCGCAGGTCCACATCAGCTTTATGCTGCCTTAAAACCGACCTGCGTAAACAAATAAATGATGTATGTATGTATGATGTATGAATACTGGGCCACTTATTTGGTCTTATTTACACATGTCTGAGCGCTTTTAAAGTCAACGCGCCTCACCTGGCTGAGAAAGCGACGCAAGGTTCCAATATTCATATGAACATTTCATAAATGAATTTGATTGACATGCCTTCACCACAAGATTGAGAGATAAGGATCATGTTTCCAAGAATAAAACTACTCAGTTGTAGAGTTTGTGCTGAAACGACTGAACATATGGAAAATGGCGGATACTCTTTAAAGATTAAGATGGAGAGCAACGGACACGCTTTTCGTTTAATTTGTTGAGTGAACACGACCTTATCTAAGCAAAAGGCCCAAAGCATATCTTTGAAGACCTTTGAACTTCTATCTATCGCTGGTTGTACTCGATAACTGCTACCAAGACATGCGATTAACGGAAGTGAGAATAACAGATCCTTCGTCGAAAAATATTGAGCCCTGAAGTTATATTTAAATAATCGTCTACCTTTGCTAAGTATTCTGGTGTCATATATTCACTCGGATACTGGTACGTTTCTTGTAAGTCATTCCCAACTTGTTGTTTGTCACTACTTGTCGGAACATTTGCTCATGTACAAATACCTTTGTGCAGTAGTCTCTCAACACGGATTTCGGAAGCATAAAGACTTGGCTTTTGAAGCTTCCAAATTACTTCAAGAATATCATCTGTTAGGCTCACTAGCTTCTTCCACAAGAAAATGGCTGCAAGTAGTTGGTTGTTAGAGTTTAAAAGCTTTTTCCACGAGCGAGAAAAAGCAGAAATGATACTGCAATACTGTAGAAAAGTACACTTTCTCTTGAATTTTTTCGCAAAGAGAATTAAAAGATAGAAAGTGATTTTTTTCTGTGTCAAGTAAGTCTGATATGTGAGTGACTGACCAGCCTGATCCCAATGTGGAAAATATAGCGATTTTTTATTAACAATTAGAAACCTGTTCTTCCAGATTACTTGCTCTAGTACCTCAGATCTATTTTGAGGATCGGTTGTAGCAATTTTCTGCCAAAGGGCTATGATGTCTTTGTAAAATCTCGGGAGGTATTCACTTAGGCAAAGAAGCTTACAGTCATAGTTACACTGAAATAAGAAAGTGAAACCGACATTGGCAAGGAGAGAGGTTGGAATATATTTCCATAGAGTGCCGAGGTCTGAACATAGGCGGTTTACCCAGTTTAGTTTTAGAGCTTTGTCAAATATGGCAAAATCTTTCATTTCTAAGCCACCTTCTTTTTAAGATTTTATTAGAGGCGACCTCTTGATTTTCGCAGGTTTGTGGTTCCATGCAAAGTCGAATCGACGTGGCATTTCCATGGAGCTGCAGATGAATATGGCTTTTGAAAGGGCTAGAGTTTTAACAATGTTTATTCTTCCATAAACAGAGATATCCCTTTGCGACCAAAAAGTTTAAACTCTTCTGTAATTTTGACAGCTTGTCAAAGAAGTTTCTCTGGTCTGACATATTGTTGTTGTACGAGACGTGTGTACCTAGAGTGTAGACAGTTTCTTTTCTATGTCTCATTGAGCCAAGCCATAACATTTCAGACTTTGATACATTTGTCTTTAGCCCTGCGCACTTTTCAAAATGGGAGAGCAATACAAAGAGGTTATTTACGGACTGAATGTTAGCAAGGAAGGCTGTGGTATCATCGGCATATTGCAATAATTTAACCGTTTTATTATACTGAATTTTAATTCCTTCTATTTCTTTTAAATTAGAGATTTTTTGAGCTAGAACTTCTATGGCAATGATAAAGCATACCAGAGAGGGGGCAGCCTTGGCGTACCCCTCGTTCTAAAGTGAAGTGATTGGACATGTAGCCATTGTTTAAAACACAATTGGTAACGTTATTGAGTCAAAGGCCTTCTCGAAATCTTAGAAGATGGCTATTCCAGGCAGCTCTTTTTGCTTCATAAAATCTATAACGTCTTTGATTAATCTTATGCTTTCGCCAATGTATCTTCCTTTGACATACCTGGACTGGCTAGAAGAAACAATTTTTGGTAGTATTTCCTCTAACTGGACAGCAATGACTTGGTTAAAATTTGTAATCCACATTTAAGAGTGAAACTGGTCTCCAATTTTTTAAATGCTCTAAATTCTCTTTCTGCTTTTTCTTTCTTTGTGAAACGGAAAGAGTTGCGCTTTGAAATGCATAGTGGAAACCCTTGATCATATATTTTGCTATCGTATTCCAAAAATGCAGAGTAAACTCCACAGTAAAGCCGTCTGAGCCTGGGCTTTTATTTTTGGCCATTGATTTTAGAGCGTTATAGCATTCTTTTCGCGTTACTTCACTCTCGCAGGTCTCAGCTTCTTCTTCTGTTAACCTTTTCTCAATACCTTCAAAAAAGTCACTAAATTCTGGAAGTTGTGCATCCAAATTAACTGAGGTATATATTTGCTTAAAAAAATTTTCCTCTCCCTGAAGAATCTTTTTTGGGTCAGTCAGTTATCTTCTTATCTTCGTGAATTTTAATGGCAGCCACGTGTTTTTGTCAATAGTTGGTCTTTTCTAACCTGTAGAAATACTATTTTTCTCTCCGTACTCGTACCAATGTGTTCTGCTGCGCATGATTGCACCTTGTGTTTTACAAGCTTCTACCTTTGCGACTTCAGCTTTTAATACGTCCATTTCTATTCTATAGTGGTGTCTTGCTTGGTGGAATAGAAGAGGACTTTTCAATCCAAATTTGTTTGTCACGACACGAAAAAAACTTTTAGTCTGGACAGCTCGTGCTGCACAAAGAAATGTAGAAATTCATAGTGGCTGAGACTAAAAGATAATATTTTTTTGTTTAGCTTTGCTAGCACTAAGCCTTGTTAGAAACAGAGGCCATTTTATCTGCCTGGAAAGGACATATATTTTGTTGGTACTTGGAAAGGAGAATGTCAGGTTTAAAGCCTGTTCAAACACTTTCTTTATGACTTTCATTGATTTAGTATTTCTTCATGGTAGCAAACAAGCCTCAAAAACAAATATGAACTATTTTCAGTTTTGTCTGTGTAGGATGTACTATGAGTGAATTACTGTGGGCTTTTCCCTTTCTGGACATAAGCTGATTGTTTATGTGGTCAATTTTCTAGGAGCCAATATTCTTGCCAACTGGTTCATGCCATGGGCCAAACCTCCATTGTTTACTTTTGTACAAAATTTTGCCCTTTATGTGATTAACAAGTAATCACAATGTGCCCTCATGCAATTAAGGATTAATTTCACTATCTTGTTTTTTTTTAAAGTTTTCCAAATTGCCCTTGTCACTTTCCAACTCTAATTTTGTGAAAACAGTGAAAATACGCGTGAAATCAATCCTAATTGCCCTCGGGCCCGTGCGATTACCTATGCACATAAACATAAATGCACTCCTTCAGAAAAATAAATTGACACTGCTAAACATACCTATCACCCATTATGGGATACTACGGTCAAAGTATTTCTATATGTGAGGTCCACCACTGACCATCTTGCATCAACAAACCATCTGCAAAAAAAATGAATTACACTAAACAAAAATCACCAGTTCAAGGTTAAGGCCGGTTGCCTCTAATTAAGCCAATTCAATCATCAAACACCAGACAACTACCATAAAACAGACATTTCTTTATATTTTCAATACTCATTCTTGCCCAGTGAGTGTGTTAATTGCTCTCATAACTTGAAATCACAACAATATCTAAATTAAATATAACTGAATCCTAAAACCTCACTAATTAAAGCAGAAGCTAAAGACAGAGTCAACTGTAAAAATCCTAAATAACACCATAGCATTGGAACTATTTCTGTTAGTCAAGCCGGCCTGATCCTAAGATACAACTTTAAAGCAAAACCATAGTCAAACAGCAAGATGTAATTCTTTTCAACAGACTCTAGTCTGTTTGGTTTGGTTGTTTAGATACTCATGCAGTAATACACACATGTTTGCTGGTCGGTAAACCGTTTTATTTAGTTAGGTTGTTCAGACACTCATGCATGAAGAAAGGTGTGGAACACATAAGAAAACAAGAAAATAATACTCAGCAATTATTCCACTCATGCACATTGGATATGGAATGGAATATAGGCAACAACTCGGGTAGTGCTAGCCTGAATTTCAGATGTCTTCCTCTAATCGCTTACTCTCAAGAAGAGACGTCTAAATAAAATAGCTGCTAATGCCATCCAGTGACATCACTACACTTCGCTTTAATTCATGCAGAAAAGTTTCTGTCAAGGCCATCACTTTGTGAAAGACAAATCGCTTTAATAAAGGAATACACGTTTAAAATTGTTTTAATAGTAAACTGACATGAAATGCATGAGATTTAAATCAACTGCATGCTATATTCTTTAAAGCACTGATTTAATCTGATCTGATTTGCTTTACTAGCAATCAGAATAATATGTCCTAAGCTTTAGCTTATGCTGCAAACAAATACACTCTTGAGAACTTGATTCGCTTTAACTTGAATGAATTTATTAAGACAGTTACAGAGGCAGCAAGAAAAGGAATTCAGTACAAGAATATCCTACTTGAGCGTGGACACTGAGATCAGAAATCACCTGTTGGACATAACAAAACAAGAAAGTTTTATTCGAAAAAATACTCCATGTCCGAGCGGTCACCGCCACTAATTTAAAACCTACCAGCTTTCCACATTGATTCTACATCTGTAGAAAAACTGAAAGAATAATAAAATAATAACTAATAAATTATTTGTTTGATCAGAAGGTGAACTCTTTGCAGCCATTTCAAAATTACACTCTGCGTTGAAATTTACTTATAATCGCACATAATTATGCAAATGATTTTTATATCAACCAATTAAAATCACTACTTGGTTTTCAGGAAGTGATGTCTCTGGGCAGCATTATTATGTTCAGACATCTCTTCTTGGGCCTAAGTGACCAGAGAGAGACATAAATTCAGACTAGGGTAGTGCCTCATTGGCTGTAACCGTCTTGTATCCAACAAGTGTAAGTGGAATAATCACTTTGTTAAAAACACCAAAAGAATTACAAAATATTAAAGCTAACTTAGTGGTATTCTAGCCTAGTGGCCTATCCAACCAGAGCTTATCCTGGTTTTGGTGACATTAAGTATTTCTACTATCCCCAGGAGCTAGGAAGGTTGCCACAACATTGTATTTGCTAGTAACCATTTCCACACCTGTGTAGATGGAGACTGCGACTATGAGAGTTAAGTGCCTTACTGTGGCCTGGGCTGACACCATTACCACTTAATCCAGTCTACCACATTGACCATCAAGCCACCGCACCACCGCAGATGTTCATTTTTAGCTTGGAAAATTAGAATTTTCTGAATTCTTACCAACAGCCCAAATTAAATCCCTCCATCAGATCTGTTAAACTTTTGATAATCTGCTGACTAGTGCATATATTGTCCATCAGTAATTTTGCATACATTTTTCTTTTAATGATTCAATTTTCAGGATAATGGTTATGTATTATTAACAGGTTAAGGCCAGGTCGTGTGGACACTATGATCACAAAGCATTATTTTGTGACGTATTCAAGATGGGAAGGATCTTGAGCGTGTCAGGCCGTGATTTCGGGGGTAAGCAAAACCATTTGTCCCTACTGGTTGTGCATCTTTCTCTTCCAAATATTTGGATTTCAAAAATTTAAGTGTTTTTCTTGCAATTTCAGTGAACTATGTAATGAAATGGCCATTATTTATGACAGAATTAGATGTTGAAAATCACTGGTTTATCCAAACACTCCACTAAAAGGGATCTTTTTCTCGCAGTCCACCCGTCAAAATGTCTTAAATGTCTGAGAAAATATAAAAGAAAAGTATAAGAATCTAATGCATTCAGGGCACCCCTGTGTGCCCCTCTCTTTCTGCCTGAATTTTGAACTTGAAGTTTGCTTGTCACCTTTTCATGCCATGTGATAGCAGCTCAAAGGCGAGTTGGAAAGTACTTCAATCTATTATCTGTTTTCATGTGTAATTCTCTCATGATTTAATGTAGAATCGCTTCGAGCATTTTTGGCGGACCATAAATGAATACTTTAAAATAGTTTAAATGGCTTTTTGCTTTTTGATTTCCTCTCCCTGCATACTTTTTGGTTAAAATCGAGAATTTAATATTTTCTTTTATGTTAAAACTTTATTGTTAAATTTTGAAGTCTGTTCATTTCAAGTTGAATTTTATTTTTCCCAATCAGTTGTCATGAATAGCAAAATGGGGCATAGACCTGGCTCTTGGCATACCCCTGGAAAGCCAGGAAATAAAATGCCAAAGATAACACAAGGTCCAGAACAGAACATTAGGAAGACACTGGTTGGGAGAGGAAACCCAGTTTCAAGTTCAAAGGAAGAGGAAAAGCCAAACGTTTGGTGTAGATTGAAGGCCCTCATACAGTACATTGGGTTATACTGTGATGACGCTGCAACAAATGTGTGCCCCAATACCAAAGATGAAAAGTTTTGGGAGTGCTGTCCAAATGCTATTGCTGAATCAACTAATTTGCTAAAACAAACAGGTTAGAGCCATATATTTACTTTCAAAGTTTTTATTTCTTTTGGGGGAATGTGAAATATGGTAGTCTTCAGCTGCACTTTGCAAAAGCATCCACAACTGCCCCCAAGGAGATTACTGGACAATGACAGGTAGTGAACAGTGAAGTAGATGAGCCCAAAGATGTTGCTGCATTTCACTGTATATGAAATGGCTTCAAAACTCCAACTTCATAGGCACTTTGTATAAATGGTTTGCTGTCAGCATTTGAATAACCAAACTTATCTGTGCAACAAGAAAGTGTGTAAATATATTTTTTTCCCTATTAATTCTTGCAGGATCTTCATGCTGTACACCGGTGACGAAACACTTAGAGAAAGCCCATCCCTCATTATGTGATGCTGAAGATGCCTATGGGGTGGATTACTTCGATTTACCTGTAACCAGCACCCCACAGACACCTACATGTAAGAGCTCTGAACACAGGTAGACCAAGCATGATATTTGCATATATTAAAATGGCGGTCTTCATATAAGAATTTGTATGGGTTTTTAAACGGGGAACTTTTGAACAATACATAAAGGCGAATTTGCTAAATAAAGTCGATGAAACAAACAGGGTGTTGTTTCCTAACGTTACAGCGTGTTTGCAAGCAATTTGGAGCTATTTTACGTCTATTTACTATCAGCTACTACTACCGTGTATAATAATGTGACAAGGTAGGACACTTCAGTCGCTTCTAGCGTTCGACACGTGTTGAAATAAGCTCGAATTTCACCCACAAAAATAGTTTTGGCTGTCATTCGGATCCGCATGCGAATGAAACAATGACGCGAATGTTTTTCTGAAAACGTGTTGCTCATACCTCGCATATCCCGGCAACTAGTCGTTTCTGAAAATCAAAAACCTGTTCAAAATAGCCGCCATATAGGCCGTGTTGCTCACGACAGTAACAAAATAGCCCGAAATAGACTGGACACCAGTCAAAATAAACCCCAGCGGAGAGGGACACGCTATTTTGGCTCGCGCTTCAATTTATTTCCACTACCACACGGTGAGGACAAAATTGACGGCTCATTCGTCACATCGTCCACGCGTGACAACATGTTTGACAGTATGCAGTGTCTGCAAGCGTAAGTAGAACCTTGTGTCCTGCATGTATTTTCAAATTACCAGGTGCACATATGACATGGATTAAAACTTTCTGTCTTTGGATTTTGTCTGCCGACGAATTTTTGAAATTATACCTCCGTTTACATGCGAATACACTTGAAGTCTAAATATTTTGACAATAATATATATAACATTGATAATAATTAAAATAAATTTGTTTACTTAAAGCTACTTTTCGTTTATGTATTCTTGTTTTTCACTAACTCTGAAACCATCTAACTGTGTCAGTCAATTTTTATACATTTACCGTTTTTCTGAAACTTATTGACCATTCATTCAAAAATGTGAACGTGTAATTTTTAGTCTTTACATCATAATAAAAAAATAATAATAGGATGGGAAAATATATGCAGCTAACAAATTAGTAAGCACCCTAGCGCTTTGATACGCTTTGAATAACCCTTTTTTCATATAAGAAGTGCGACGCTCGGATTGAAGCATAGCATAGCAGGAAATAGTTACACGATTCCCTTACTTACTTCCTGGCTCGTGGCATTTGGCTTCTTCTTAATTCTGGCAGAGAGCGTTTTAGTTTTGAAAGCATTATCTTCAGACACGCGATTCCACTTCACGTGCGCTTGTTGTCACACGTGGACGATTTAACAAGGCGTCAATTTTGTCGTCACCGTGTGGTAGTGGAAATAAATTGAAGCGCGAGCAAAAATAGCGTGTCCCTCTCCGCTGGGGTTTAATTTGACTGGTGTTCAGTCTATTTCGGGCTATTTTGTTACTGTCGTGAGCGACACGGCCTATATGGCGGCTATTTTGAACAGATTTTTGATTTTCAGAGGCGACTAGTTGCCGGGATATGCGAGGTATGAGCAACACGTTTTCAGAAAAACATACGCGTGTCATTGGTTCATTCACATGCGGATCCGAATGACAGCCAAAACTATTTTTGTGGATGAAATTGGAGCTCATTTCAACACGTGTCGAACGCTAGAAGGGACTGAAGTGTCCTACCTTGTCATATTATTATACACGGTAATAGTAGCTAATAGTAAATAGATGTAAAATAGCTCCAAATTGCTTGCAAACACGCTGTAACGTTAGCAAACAACACCATGTTATGTTTCATCGACTTTATTTAGCAATTTCGCCTTCATTTATTGTTCAAAAGTTCCCCGCTTAAAAACCCATACAAATTCTTATATGAAGACCGCCATTTTAATATATGCAAATATCATGCTTGGTCTACCTGTGCTCTGAATGGCAGGACCAGCCACTGTCACCAATCTTTGGTCATTCGCCAACTGTGCAAACACAAGTTGAAGGAAATGTTTGTATCAGAGATGTTGTAACAAAATTAGTGGTAATGTTCAAGATGGCAATGACCAAGTGAATGCAGTTGCAGCTAATTGCATAACTTCTCAAGGTCTTCATTTAGATCACATATGGATTGAACTTTCTCCATTTATTCATGGTGACATTATTGAGACAGTGATATCCAGTGTTATCACCCTCTATTGTTGTGGGAAGAAGAATTTGTTGTACATTTTATCAAAGATCTTATCTGAGCATAAGCTTAAACTTGATCAAATGCCCATTGGATTAATTGATTACAACCTACGGTTCTTCCATGCAGAGTCGGCTGTAAAACTGGAAATAGAAGACTATTATCAAGTCTGCCAAGAAACTATGATGGCAAATTTTGGTCACAAGTGGATTGCCTTGAATCGGGGCCCTATGTGGCAGTATGATGAGGATGATTGTATCCCTCCCATTCTTAACAAAAATATGGAAGCTGTTGGTTATGCACCTGTATCAAATGATATCAACTCACTGTGGTCTTATTTGAGTAACAATGAAATTTGTGAGCTATTACAACATGGTGTTGACCCAACAAAAGGGAAGACAGTTTCAAAATAGTTGGTATCCACAAACCAGGAAAGGTAAGTAAATGTTAACATGAAATCTAATAACAGTACCACTTTCTAAATATTATTATTATTATTATTATTATTATTATTATTATTATTATTATTATTATTGACTAGGGTATATATATTTACTTTCATGGTGTATGTAATAAGTCTCATTTGAAAAACATTTTTTTAGTACATGTAGGTAAGGTTTCACATTTACATTAATTACTGTAAAATAACTGGTGTGTTTTCCTGTCTTTAGTACATTTGTTTATAGGCACTTGTTATTATTGCCGGCTTAACAACAACTTAAAAAGAGGATCAGCTTGTCTGGATTTTCTAGAGATGCTTTTATCCAGGTATATGCAGTTCATTTCTTAATTTATTGTTGCAGGATTCATGTTCTGATATGGGGCCATTCTTCTACATTAGACTACAGTGTGAGCACATGTACACTATAATTCTTAAGATCCTAACGATGTGAAGTTTCAATGGCAGCCTTAGCAGTGCCTGGAGTATCCATTTATAAGTCTGAATATCAAAATATCTCAGGGCTGTTCTTTCGCAGGGCCAGGGTTCTCTGGGCGACAATTTTTGTTTTCAGTTGACTACACAAACCTACTTTTAAAATAAAACTTCAGTGCTGGGCACCTCAGGTTTGATGGCGTGGAGCCTTCTTAGACAACAGGCTGGTAGCTCATAATAGTGTTACATGAATTATATGCTTCCTCCCCAGCATCAAGGCGATTTTTATGCTTACACCTATTCTTTTTTTATAGGTGCAAACTCTGAAGAATGCTAAAGAAAGTAACCTATTAGCAAGGTGGTGGATAAAAGCTATCGCTTGTGATGTCCGGAAAGGTTTGAGAGAAAATGTACAAGGAAAGTGGGCTGGAGATGCCGACTTGGATGATGGCGAGTTAGAGAACTGCAGGGCTGATTATCAAAATGGGAAGGAATTTGCTAGACTCCTTGGCTTCAGGGACTGATCTGATGTCGTGTTAGAAGATCTGAGGATCCTTAAAACAATTCTAGATAACGGTTTTGAGTTACTTCGGGAAGGTGAGGCTGAGGCACGAACCAAGTACAAGAAACACAGTCTGAGCAGAAACAGTCCAACTGAGTCACTACTAGCACTGATGGCACTTGCATGGGACTTGGTAGGGTTTTAAACCATATGCTTTGCCAGTATGAGTGATGCCGTTCAAAGGATTGAAAGACAGTAAACTGCGGGAGCTTTATGTGGAGTGAAGGAAAGTCATGGTTGTCCTGGAAATGACTGCTGTTGGTAATGACACTATCTAATAATTATAACTTAATTGCACATCATTTGCTCAGCAGTTATAATCATTATTTCAAAGTGACTAGAGACCAGGTGTTGTATGGTTTGAAACATTTCCCAGTAAATTTATCAACTGAACATAATCCTATTGTTTTTATTATTACATGTATTATTATAATTATTATTATTATTATTATTATTATTATTATTATTATTATTATTATTATTATTATTATTATTATTATTATTATTATTATTATTATGATCATTATTTTTGTCACGTACAGGCTGAAATAGGTACAGGTAATCTGCATACATTTAAGAACTTGGCATGTGGTGCAGTGCCGACCAACTGGATAAAGATCTGCTCATTACCTGGCCTTCCACTCATTTATTCTTGCTATTTTTGTCTTGTTTGAAGGATTTGTTACTGATGGAGAATTTAATTCTCTCTGCACCATGGGAAGTGAGTGTCCTATTTCCATTTTACAACTGATAGGTCATGGAAGGCAGAAGGCGAAATCCTCACCAGTGACAAAGATTGCAAACTATTTGAAACTAAATGCACAAGGTATTTCTCATAACATTTTATGCTGGATTGCTGTTCGTGTTTTATGTGATGGTGCATGCATGTAATAGCTGTCAGTGTTGCTTGCAAAAGTTTTGCGAATGCGAGCGATATTGACATGAGGCAGCTGAATTGTTGCGTGCGCTCTTCCCTCATAAAAACTGTAGTAAGACACCTTAAAACCCTACCAAGACCCATGCAAGCGCCATCAGTGCTAGTAGTGACTCAGTTGGACTGTTTCTGCTCAGACTGCGTTTCTCATACTTGGTTTGTGCCTCAGCCTCACCTTCCCAAAGTAGCTCCAAATAATTATCTAGAATTGTGATAAGGATCCTCAGATCTTCTAACACGACATCAGATCAGTCCCGCAAGCCAAGGAGTCTAGCAAACTCCTTCCGATTTTGATAATCAGCCAAATTGCCAACCGACTGGATAAAGATCCACTCATTTATTCTTGCTATTTTTGTCTTGTTTGAAGGATTTGTTACTGATGGCGAATTTAATTCTCTCTGCACCGTGGGAAGTGAGTGTCCTATTTCCATTTTACAACTGATAGGTCATGCAAGGCAGAAGGCGAAATCCTCACCAGTGACAAATTAAAGATTGCAAAATATTTGAAATTAAATGCACAAGGTATTTCTCATAACATTTTATGCTGGATTGCTGTTCGTGTTTTATGTGATGGTGCATACATGTAATAGCTGTTGAAAAAGAAGGAAATTAGTACCAGTAAATTTCTAATTTTTCTAATTCACGGCTTTACCAATATTCCAATTTTTGAACATGCCCCTTAAGAATGAACTCTTTATTATTTTAAAATAGATCTGGTTTGTCCTAACAAATTGCTTTAATAATTATCTGCAGCTAATCCATTACAGTGCCATCCAGCTGTCCCACTTGGTGATGTACTGTGGTTACAAGAAACCACTGCCAATGAAGGCATCCCCTTAGGAGGCCATCCTTCGTCTACGGAAGATGTCTCCGGAAGGCTATGAGCCATGCACTTGGATCAAAGGTGATTGCCAGTCTTAAAATGGATACTTCACTTAATTTAAAACTCACTTTAAGATGCATTCTTGGAAAAATAGGTGAAAAGAATCCGACTGAAATTGAAAAAAGTGGGACAACATTAACAAAGTTAGACACTAAATAAAAGTTATTATTAATCTTTTTACACAATAGTAAGAGTGATAAAGATATTCATACTTTACCCTATTGTGTTCAATCTTTAACCATTGCACACAACTTTATTAAAGGTTTTCTGATGTAAGGGTACAGATTTCCAATACGAAAAATAATATTTATTTTATAATGTTTGTCACAGGAAAAGATGAAGATGCAACTGACTGCTTGAAGTCAATTATGGCCAAATACCTGTTTAGACAGGAGATCAAGTCTCATGCAGAAAAAGGAATTGACTTCAGAAACAGCCTGGTGGTGCCTGAGGTTCATGCTGACACCCAGGAGAAACTTCACCAGTGCAAGGACCACAACCATTTGCTCAAAAGAATTGTTGGCTGTTTGAGAGAAGGGTTAATTCCTGGATTGCAAGTTAAATTTCTTAGAGATGCCCTTCATGATCCAGGTTGAAAAAAAAGTCACACTATCATATGTAGTATTCATTCTTGATATATTGCAGCAATGAACTTTTCCTGAATCTCAGTAGCCCCTCTGAGGGCAAAAGTGATGCTTTTTAAAAAAATATTTTTTGGGCATGTAAACATTTCAAACTAGAATGTGATATGTGATCTTCGCAGTGAATTTCATATACATTTCATCATTTCCAACTAGACTTGGTATCATGATGTTACATAGCTTGGTAAACCCCTCTGAAAAAAACTGAGGACAAGCCTACTTGTAATAAGAAATAAATCTGCTAACAGACGATAAAAAACCAAGCTGTTAGTTAGTGCCTGGGGCAAAACTTAGATATTGCAAGGTTTTATTGCCATGTACTGACAGAGATTCTTTTATTCAATCAATAACAGATACTGGCTTGATGTATGAGGCACTGACAGGCAAAAACAAACAGTCTGTTGCACAGTATTGCAAAGATATGATTGCATGGCTGCTGATCTGCATCAGGATTATGACTACTCAACCATTGATGTAGACAGGTATTTAGCCCTTTGTACCTATACCTTGCAACTACTCAACAGACAGCATGCTTATGTGATAGACACGGATGTCGGTCATTTCGCCTACAAGATGATTCGCCTACAAGTCAATTCGCCTAAAATTTCACTCTTTTAGAATGAGGAATATACATTGTGTTTAGCGTGTTTGGGCTCTCACATTTTAAGAACGAAGAATATACATTATGCTTAAACTTCAGGGTAGGTTAAACATCTCAGATAGTGTAGGTGAAACATCTTGCAGGCGAAACGAACGGATACCACAGACACCTAAACATGAGGGGCCAATCTTGGGCCTCAAATTTTTCTGGATTTTTTTTAATTGTTGATTGCCAGATAACAGTTGTTCACGGGACATTCACAATGCCTGACCAAAATTTTGATAATAAAAAAATCAAATTTTTGTGCCAGTCTCCTGAAAATCAATAGCTGACAAATTAAGAAGCTGCCAGACTCTAGCTTCAAGGTTGAATTTCGCTGAATTTTTGGCAATATGGTTGTGACTTTTTTTTTGCAAACAGCAACCTGATGTTATTATTTTGAGCTCATCTTGAATGCATGTAAGAGGGTGTTGAACTTATTTGAAATTTTGACAAAGGTTGGGCTGCTCTTTTAAGAAAGATTTTCAGAAGAGATATTTTTCTGGATTTCCTGAACCTTGGGTGGGAGCAGATTATGCTTTTTACAGGGTATAAAAATCGCCCTTTCTCTGTGGAAGAGGGTATTTTTTATTAACCACGGTCTAGTATAGCTAGGAAACTCCGCTTCCTTGGTCACTCGCTTTGTGATATCTCCTGTTTGCCATGGTATTCCACAAAAAAGGCCATTTTCGTTACGTGATCGGTCATGTCACTTATGTTATGGATCGTCTCTTCCATTTCTGTAATCTATTTAACCAGTACATTAACCAGTTATTCATTAAACAGTTAAGTTAAATAAATGTTCAGTGTGTCCACTTCCAAGAGCTTCGACTGTATGCAAGCGACTTTGAGATTATGGAAATGGCAGTATGTCCTGTTGAGACGTCACTTACAGGTGGTCCGCAGAGGCCGCAAAAAACGCGCACAATTGTGCAGTTTGGAGTCGAGTTTAGATAGTTCAGATAATGTTTCAGTTCCAGTATAATGATACAAACAAGTTCAATGTTATGCCAACTGTGCTTTCTCAGCTGCATAATGATCGTTTTTACCCAAATAGGCCATAAGGTGAAAACTCGATGTAGGCAAAGAATAAAACATGGCATGACAAACACTTTCTTGTACGGTGTACTGTCTTGTGTGGAACAGGGTCGTTGTCCCGTTAAGGTTTTTCATTTCTACGTAGTGTCAGCCTTGCAGTTTATTGTCTTTGTATTTTATTTTTGGCTGATCAGAGCTGTCAGGAGCTCCTACGTACACCAGCAGCATTTTCGTCCACGGTCCCTTGCTTTCAGTTGTCATTTACCTTTTTTGCAATTTTTCTCTAGAACAGGGTCAGAATTCAAGGTCAACAGTCTCAGGGACTTTGCTGCTGACCCCCATAGTAAAATTAAAGGAGTATTCCCCCCGGAGTTATTCTGGTGGTGGCAAGTCAGCCCTCTGTAATTTGCCTGTCCTTATCTGAAGACACTATCATCATTCTCCATTTGGGACAATTCTATTTTTATGAGGTTGGGGGATTGGTGGGATTTGGGGAGTGGGGGGGCAGGCAAGGTGTTGTAATGACTGTATCTATTAAAGTGCAAACGTTCTACCAGAATGCCTAACAACAATCACATTTCTGGATGCCATGGACTAACTAGTCACAATATTGACTGAGGCTCTGCTGAATGTTTACCCTACAGTACGAACTATTTTGGCGATGACTCTAGAAAGCTGGTACACAAACTTGGAACGAATGCCTATCAACAGATGTCAACAACTACAGGCACCTTACAAACGACTTATTTATGGCATAAACACAACTGATAAACAGAACGATTTAATTTGACTAACAATAGACGAATCAAAACTAACCAATTACTCTTGATGAATTAAACACGAGTGTTACAGCCACTAACAGCACCGCTAAACTGACCAATCAACTCTAACAGACCAGACTTATAACATCATCGACTGACAACAACCTTACACTTCACTCTGAAGATGACTTCCAAACAGGTTGTCAAAACGTCAGTCACCAACAACAGTTCTTTTGAGAACTACACTCACCCAGACGATCACACTATACCAAGTACTATTGTTATTGCTTCAAACTGCAATTCTATCTGATATTAATGGTAGCTGGATATATTTTTACTTCCCTTTTTTATTTGGGGGGGGGGGGGGGGGGGTTATCTAAAGAAATTAGTATTATTAGGTGGACAAGGATAAAATATTTCTGATGGAGAGGGGGTCATAAGATATTTCAGAGACTACATATGAAATACCACTAGCTCCCCCTACCCAATAAAAAAAGAACGGTCCCCTATCATATCTCATTAAAATATGGGGCCTTTTGTCCAGGGGATGGGGCTAAGTAAATTTTTGGCCTTGTTGCATTTCTTAACCCCTCCCCCCCCCCCCCCCCCTACCAAACTGATAATTATTACACAGTCCCTAACTAAGAAACTACATAAACAGGCAATTAATGTGATTTAAAAGGAACACTGAATAGGAAGTCATTGTTTGATATACATGTACAGTGGATTTTAGTTCCTCATTTTGCTATTGTGTTCTTCAGGCAATGCGTTTGAGCCAAAATACTCAACTTGGTAAATGGAGGAATTAAAAGAGAGAAGAAAGGAACAAAACTGTTTCAATGCCTCGGTTGCAAAGAATGCGACTGAAGGGACGTCATTTATTCAGAAGAAGAAATACCAATGGTAGGTGAAAATGAAATAAAATTAGATGTTATGAATATCACTCATATTTCTCTGGGTTCATCTGTGAGGTTCTTTTATAGGTTTGTGTTTGTAGGAAGTTTTCTTTCCCGGAACATTATTGACTGACAACAACTTTATACTTTACTCTAAAGATGACTTCCAAACAGGTTGTCAAAACATCAGTCACCAACAACAGTTGTTTTGAGAACTACACAGCCAGACGATCACACTAAACGAACTACTATTGTTATTGCTTCATACTGCAAGTCTATCTGCTATTAATGGTAGCTGGATATATGAAGAAGTTAGAATTTTACTTCCCTTTTTTATTTGCTGGGGGGGGGGGGGGGTCATGTAAAGAAACTAAATTAATGTGATTGAAAAGGAAACACTGAATAGGAAGTCATTGTTTGTTATACATGTACAGTGGATTTTAATTCCTCATTTGCTGTTGTGTTCTTCAGGCGATGCGTTTGAGCCAAAATACTCAACTTGGCCAATGGAGGAATTAAAAGAGAGAAGAAAGGAACAAAACTGTTTCAATGCCTCGGTTGCAAAGAATATTATATATGTACATCATTAAATAAACTGGTGTGATGAAAACTGTTTGTTTGCTTCTTTTTCACATGCTGATCGTAAAAGGCTGGCCACCACGCTGGTCATTAAGGTTAATTTTCTCGTGTCCGGCATGAAAGCTAACCCTCACTCTTACTCATCCGTTAAAATACTCTTAACCCTAAATCCTCCATAACCCGTCCATTACAATACCCCTACCATTCATTAAGCACGTGTTGCACCGACCCTAACGAAACCTAAAGCCATCCGTAACATGTCAGTTACAATAACCCTAACTCTAAGGCCATCCGTTGAGCGTCCGTTATAATAACCCTACAACAAAAAACCATCCGTTACGTGTCTGGTACAAAAACCCTTACCCTTAACCCGTTCATTACTTGTCTGGTATAAAACCCTTACTCTAAACCCGTCCGTTACGCGTATGTTACAATAACACTTACCCTTAGCCGGTCCATTACGTGTGTTTTACAATAACCCTAACTCTACACCCGTCTGTTACATGTCCATAATAATAACCCTAGCCGTAACACAACCTGGTTCGTTGTCAGGAGATGGGCACTGACCGGTATATGAAATCAGTTCAAAATTATAACGTAAACCACCCTACATAATTCGAAGCATAAAAATGGCTCTATATTACTCGTGCTCACTATGTTAGTGACACTTTTAACAGCATAGACCCTTGTAATAGTCCCCTCCCCAATTCTACCATAAATTTGTTTAAAAATTGTAGCGGGGAGCATGTCCCAGGGGCAAGTTGCAGCGACACGTCCTATTCTTTGGCTGCTTACTTTAAGCTCATGCAACACAAATTTTGCAGCAATTTTGTTCCTTGAACTCATTAAACTTTGTGGGATGTGTTGCAGGGAAAAATGTTGCAGAGATGCAATGTCCCATCGTGTAGATGGTTGTGCAACATGCCCCTACAAAATAATTCAATAATGATGGCGACGGTGACGGTGACACCGAGTGCAAACAATCGGTAGTAGTATAAGAATAGGGCTTTTGCAACAGGGCGCATGCGTAAGGGCGTAAGGGGCACTCATGACGTCATTATCCCCCTTGGGGGATAAGGTCATTTCCCCTTTTGGAGGATGACATTATCGGTTGGAGGGGCGTCTGCGCAGGGGCGTAAGGGTGTTCATGACGTAATTCTCCATTTTATTCAGAGGATGACATCATAGGTTAAAAATAGACGGATGATGTAATAGAATACTTTTAGAGGATGACATCATACCTTTTCCTACGTCTGTGTTTGTCGTCCGAAAATAGATCTAGAGTAGATAAAAATATTTTGATATTTGACATTGATATTTCTGTGATTTAGTAGGGTAACCTCGTAATACGATAAAAATTATCTTTTTCAAGACTGAATTACTTTTTTTTTCGCGTTGGAGTGTGCCTTGCAGACCATAAATTCGTATTTATACTTCAAATACTCGCTCAGCAGGGCAAGTGTGATGTATAATGAAAATTAGAGAAGTATTTTCACGTATCGATAATATAAAGAACGGCAAATGGAAAGAAATAAAGCAATGGCTCTTGTATTTTGATCTCGTATGAATATAGAATATTCTTTACAAAATGTAATAATTGAGTTATAAACACTATTTGTTCTGTCTTAACTTGCCTGGTTAGTAGATAATTATTTTACTGACTACGAAGTTTTACTAATGGGAATTGTTTTGCGTTTCATGCATTTTTCGATTTTCCTCTTATCTTGTATGTTAGTCTTCTAGTAAAAGTAAATGTGTTCACGCTCAGCTAAATCGAATGAAAAATATGTGCACCTTTTTTATCCTCAGTGATTTCGGTTTCACTAAGATTAGAATACGTTTTGACTCAACAGATTCAGTCAAATTTATTACCCGATCTGCCGTTGTGCAAGTGCGCACGTGTTTATTTCTTTTGATCCAAGTTCTAATTAAGTCACCGAGAACACTAAAACCTATAAAAATGTTTGCGTTTTAGAAATAAGTCTTCAAGCGAAATCATTGAAGCACATCATTTGCGCAAGCCTGACTATAGTTACTGTCTAATTGTTTGCTGTCTTGAAAAGAATCCTTTGAAACACCGTGTTTGCCTATGAACAAAAGCGGTAGCTGCTATTTTCGTATCGACATACTACTGAAAACCGTTTTTTCGCAATTGCGAGGGAAATTAGTTGAAATTAATTTTTTACTTTGAATGATTGTCCTTCAGTGAACCTTAAAAACCCATTTTTCACCTTTACCACATATGGATTACCGACATTGACCAGGACAGTGCTCCAAAGCGGCGAAAGGGTATTTGTACGAGCGAGTCTTTTAGGTATTGTGGAATTTGCTGATGCGGGGTTTGACGGGAAAACGGCAACGCGGAACACTTTTAAAGGTATGAAAAGATAGGTTCTTTTAATCAGTGCAGAAAAACGAAGTGGAAATGAACTGATCCGCTTATTATGACTACGAATTCCTTGCTCTTTTTAAAAGCGGTTTATTCTATTTGTTTACCGTTGTCTATATACTCGTTGGCATTCAACTGAATGAATTTCTTAGAAGATGACGATCTTGTATTAACATAGACGTCGAAAATTGGAAACGTTTAACGACTTATAAACTCTTTCTACAGTAAGAAAGTTTTATTTTATCAGTAAAAAGCGAAAATAAAGTGCTGTGAGGTTTGTTGTTTATCTGGAGTGTGTGAATTTTTGGCTTCGATAATAACCCTTGGGAAACGCGTGTTATAAACGCCTTTGTTTTAGCCGAAACCTCTAATTCTAAAAAAATAATTGAGTGTCAATTAAGTAAACGAGGTAAAATGAGTCCATAAGAGTATTTTAGGGGAAGCCTCCTAATGTAATACCAAAATAACGAGACCATCTTTATGACCTTTATGAATTTTGCTGTACGATAAATTTCATTTTTGTAAATATAGATTCTTTTAACATATCTTAAACTTTGCGCCATGATAAAGTCAACCCATAAATAACAAACAAAGCCCAACGCAACTACTTTTTATTATTCATTTCATTCACGGTCAGCCGGTTAAGTAGTAACATCTCAATCGTTCGTCCCATCACGAATGTATCTCGAGGTTACTGCTGTTGAATATACTTTTGAGCGCCTTTGTTCACCGAAAATGTCTTGAAAAGCTCTTTGTTGTAAGGTTTTGTACTTAACATACAATAACGATAATACCTTCAGTACTTTGCTCCGGTTTGCCAGCTGTAACTGTGGCATATTTTAACTGATAGGTGTGAATGAAGAACTCGCAACCCAAATGTGTTCTTTTTCTTTTTGATCCTTTAAAGCAGAATAATTTTCGTAACAAGAGCTGTGCATGGGGTGGTTCCTTCAAACAGCACATTTCCAAGTCAGTTTAAAAGGGATGTCAATGTATAAAATAAATACATCTTAATCTTTATTTATTTAGTTGAAATATTACAATTTTCTTGTTTTTTTTATTATTTCTTAGCTTTCCTTACATCATTATTATCAAGCACTTTTAACACTAACCTCTGGCTCGGGAGCACCGTGATTGAGATAACTGATGGTATGAAAAGGCGCAAAAAAAGGCAAATTCGCTTTGTAAGCTGAACCAAAAAAAAATAGCGAGCAGGCTAAAAAATATTTTTTTCATAAATATTTCTCGCTCTACCTTGCAGTGAGTTTTCTACATTGTGGATAATTATAATAAATAAATTAGGTTAACGGAGAGATCCGAAATAATTGCGGCTCCGAGCATGATTCATTGTATTCAAGTCAAAATGATCGTAGGAGCATTCTCTATCATTCCTGCGCTGACCAAGAGTAGAAAACCAATTAAGCTAAAATGAAAGTGAACTCAGAACCACTCAAGTTCACTGAAATGAAAGATAAAAGAAACGGCCAAAAGGCGCACGAGTGGAAATTAAGAAGGAAATTGATATTCGCAGATAATATATAATGTAGGTGGCTTTTTTTCAATAACCTGATACTATCACGAAAACTTGTCGCTTCGTCTCCGATATTCATTGAGCCTAGTTTGAAAGCTTCCCCTCTGAATTGAGAAGCTTTCTCCAAATGCTTTCTCCAAATATGAAGTAACTAAAATACTAATCTTTACTGAATACAGTAGCTCTAAATGTATTATGAAAATCTGTTTTTGATGCTTTCAATTTTTAATGTTTAACATGATCACACTATACAAGCACAATGTTTTGTTGTAAACTTTTTGATTTAATTTAGTTATAAGGTGGAATTAACTTGACACTTTGTTAGGTTTTGACTGGCAAATGATCTTTATATTAAAAGTTTTATGAAAAGAATATTAAATTATTAAGCTACGTGGATCAACTATCATGGCAGAAAATCCCGGAAACACGTCAAAAGAAAAACAGCGAATAAAACTACTCAGCTGTACTGGAAAACAAAATATACAGATGTATACTAAGAGATTTATCATCCAACTGCTCTATTTTTTTTTGCACTTTTTTTATCAGTAAGTGTCGAAGGTTGAAGTCGTAATCGAATATTTACGCTAAAAGATTTTCGCTTTCGTTGCCAGTTACTTGAGTTCATACTTTTTTCTTCCGCAGGTTGCTTATAAGGAACGAAGGATATCATTAAGTTATCTAATTCTCTAAGTCTTAAGTATTAAGCAGCGTTAAAACAGAATAGTTCAACTAGGAAATGTTTAGTGCTCATAAACTCTTTTAACGGTAAGAAAGTTTTTTAGTCAACCAATACAACTTGAACTGCTGCGAGGCATTAGTAAACAATTCAAAGGGAGTTTTGTGTTCAGTTTTGAAACAAAATGAACAATCGTTTTCATATTTCACTTAACAGTCTCATCTCGATCATTCCCAAGTTTAACATCTCAGAGATTAGTAAAATCACTTGAAAACGTAGTTATTGATAAAGGTGTAAAATAGCCTTGCCCTTTAGAGAAAAAAAAGTCTTGTTGCCGGAATGATTCTATTTCTCAAGATGCAATCATGTAGACATGATATAGTGGATTCGGTGGAGATAATGATTAGAATAGAAACACATTTCGAAAATGGCAAAGAGTAAATTCAAGATATATCTTGATATTTTTGTGCAAAGGTAAAAATTTAAAAGAAAAATTGTTAAGGTTAAATCATTTGAAGAAAAAAATCGTGTCAAAAAAGAGATTTTGAAAAACATGTTTATAATTTTTCACAAACCTAAAAATTAAAACTGAAGAAATTTGTTTCCTTCGCTAAATTAATAGGGCCAAAGGGGCATAAAGGGCCTAAAGGGCACATATCCGCTTGTGTTTTTCTCTGAGAGCACGCGTGGAATCACGCGTGGAGATAGTGCGTGGGATCGGACAATGCTTACATCTCCTTCGCATCATGTTAACAGGTTGTTAACTTGAAGCAAATGACAGAGTTTTATTATCATCCTTTTCTAATATAAACGTTACTGAAGAACAGAACGGTTGAAATAAGGAATAAAAGGGCCGAAAAAGCCTTAAGGGCCATTAGAGCCTCTTTAACCTCCGTGTTTTCTTGTGAACGCGCGTGGAAATGCGCGTGGAGATAGTGCGTGGGTTCGCGATATGAAAGCGCGCGCGTGTCATTCAACAAAAGTTTTCCCTTATCTATGTAAAAATCACTGATAAAATAAGTTAATAATTTCACGATAAAGGAAATCTCGAATTCCTCGTTTCCAGAAAGATAGCAGTATGTCTGCTCTTGTTTTCCTTATGTTCATATTATTACGGTATTCTAACGCCTGCTTAGAGGGAAAGTATTGCTGTTATGAAGCATCGGAGATAATCGACTGCTCATGCACGGAGATCTATATTCAATGCCACAACTCAAAGTCTACCCTGGTGAACTATACTTCAATTTTACTGCGTGGTAACAACCTTCGACACCTCAATTTAACCTCTCTATTCAAAGTGTTTCCACGGGTTGTACTTTTGGATTTGCGCGACAATAATCCGCTGTTATGTGACGATGTCAAGCGATTTCAACCTTCCAAATTAATCACTATAATTTCCGATTGTACTTATTCAATGAAAAAGATCCCGACCAACAAGACAACTGAGATTCCAGCCACCTTCTCTACAAAGCCACCGACTCATCACCAGAACCACCTCACTTATACTTTCAGCACTGGAAAAAAATCAAACACCGTATACTTCAAATTACAAACAGATCATGAAAATAGGAGTTGATCATCGCGCAATACCATACATTTACACACTAGTTGGTACTCTGCTGTTTATACCAGCGAGTGTGATTTTACTCCGATCAATCATCCGATGCTGGAAATCAAGACAGCGACCACCGTCAGTGGCACTCCATTTATCGCCACTCAACATCGAACATGATGAGAAAGATTATTCAAGTGATGAGGATGTTATTTTCTCTCGCACTACGGAGATGTAAATATGTAGTTCACAGATACAACGTTTTGTTTTGGAACACAAACACAACGACAGTTTTTTTTCATCCATTGTGTTTTATTGAAATAGCCACGAATTACTTTTACACATGTTTGCATAAACCCCGGGAGTGATCCACATCTAAACTCTCCTTACATTGTCAACACCTTAACGAGGGATAACTACTGAGACTTGAAACAAGAACATTTTTGATCTGATTTAGTAATGAAATCAAGGAAATGCGGGGAAAGATAGATGTTTCAACTCCGGGACATTACTTAAATATTTTATTTACAAATCCGCTAATAATTCTATCAGTTCTTGATCATGTTGATCTAAATTAGAGTCTCTTAATAAGTAGTGTCCATACGCTAATGAGTCACAACTGTTATCCAAAATATATCGTTTGTCATCGAAAGGACTCAGCCCAATTTTGTTCAGTTTAATAGAGTAGACATTGTGCTGAAAACTTTGTATTTGGTGCATGGAAGCCATCTGCTGCTTTCTGTTGAAGAGGCACTCTTTGTAGTGTTCATGTCTTATTTCCCTTTTTGTCACATTCTTCGCAATTCCCTTCGCCACTTTTTTCTCAACCGTTTTGCTGTTTTCCGTATAGAGTAATGAGTACATTTTAGGTCGAAGACCAACAAACTCTTCGATAGGAACTCCGTGTGTCTCGTCTTTCATCTTTCCCAGAACTTTCTTGTTGCTCGTGCTGAACAGGAAATGATCGTTTGAGTACTCTGACGTATCAAACAGTTCGGAGTCTTCTTGCATATCTCTGTAAATGTCTTTGGTTTGTATGTTGTAACACAAACTGTCCGTGTCAGTAAAACGCAGAGTTGCCTTGTTGTCGTATTTCACCTTGATATAGTTGTAGTGAAAATCGTACATCAATGTTTTAGACAAGTCCAGTATGCTGAAGCCAACGTAGATGGGGCGGTTGAGGTACAACGTGGGTTTTTTCATGTTCACTGCGGCCAACTCGTTTGCAAAAATTCTGAAGTAGTCGAAGGAAGGGGAGGCGGTCAGTTTCTTGAGCTGTTTTTCATCATTCACAAGTTTAACATTCACGCGTTTTCGTAGATTTTCCATCGTTTTCCCAAAGACAGAATTGTTCATCAGTTTAAAGAAATCTTTCTCAAAGTCGTTAGAAGCTTGTTTTCGCTTTTCGGTGTTGAAGGCAATGTAGGACTTGAGCCAGGAAGATTGCTGGAAGCTGAGAACCCGGTGAACTTTTGTCAACTTCATACCCAAACTGAGGTAGAGCTTTAAATTGCGGTAATGCAAAATGTACTTCTTGTTGTTGTCGAGATTTGGAACAAGTTTAGAGACTGACGCAGATTTCAAGTGTAATTCACCTGCTATCTGATCGCAGTAGGGAGATAGCATGTCGGTCTTCACCACCATCTTCTCGGGGGCCAGTGGGTAGTCGTTGTGACGCTCGTGTAAACTACAAGGGTATTCCAAATCCACTTCCAATATGTACCCCTCCTCACTGTCATCGGCGATGTTTGATACGTCTAATTCTTCAATTTCGTCTTCACTCAACCAGACAAACCCACTATCGGGTAACGGTTGTGACATAGCCCACCCGTAAAGATTATTTGCATCTAAATACATGATATAATTCGTCTCCTGATCTTTGTCATAGCCCGCTATATAGGGGTTGTTTGCTTTGTAATATCTATTCGATATCATAGAAACTCCACCCCTAAGACCTTCCTCGATGAAAATGTACATGTCTGGGTCGGTAATGAGTTCTAGTTCTACCTGCGTCATTTTTAGACAGGCCTGCCAGCTTAGGCCAGGAGAGGTGTAAAAGTGAGCTGGATCTAGCTGATAATAGTTTAAACATATGTCGCGAAAATTTTGAAATAGATCTGCTAACAGTAAAACATCAGATTTCAGGTAAAGGTCATGATAATCTCCCAGTGATTGACATTGAAACTCGGTAAACACAGTTTGTGCGTGAACATAATCCTCTACACTTATTCCTTCATTTCGTAAAGTACTGAAAAATGCTTCAATGGGTGGGAGGTTCGTTTCGTGAAATTTCTGAAAACTGTCCACATACTCATAAGGGTAGACCCCCTTTCTCAAGAGTAACAGTACCTTCTCAACGGGCGTGTATTTCTTAAGTATGCGAAATTTACCATCTCCCTTCTTTGCTAAATTGGAGACAAGCTTTTCAAGAGAAGCATTCATAAATTGTAAGGAGTCAATGAAAACCAAGTCCCCAACAGTAAACGAAATGTACTTTTCCGAGTTGTTGGGTATACAGGTGATAGGAACTCCTTTCAATTTTCCCAGCCCTTGCATGATCAGATGTGAGTCATAGCCCCGTAGGTTATGCAACACGTCAGGTATGCGATTGGTAAACTTGTTGTTAAGATTACAATCGCTGTGGGCCACTCCGCGATACTTTCCCGTCAGATGGCAGTGATCCCTGACGCGATCAGAGTCAAGCACATCTCCGCAAATGTGACAGTGTGTTGCCCTTTGAAAAGCTTGCTCCTCATTCCTGTTAATCGACATCGGGACAACATGTTCTAAAATTTCCTTAATTCGTTTTTCTTCGTGCAATAAATGGTCTAAAAATTTGTCAACTGCGTTCTCCCCACGATACACAACAGGTGCAGTATCGTAAGCCTCTACCTCAGAAACCACCGTATAGCAAAAACCGCTAGGTTGATGCACTTGCGTTTTCTGCGTAAACGAAACACTAGGGTCTAATCTTTGCTCGTCACACGTCACTAAAATCGACTCGAAGTCTGTATAAATGACAAAAGGTACTTTAAGTTGTTTCTGAACATCTTTAAAATATAATACATCATTATTTTCGTCTGGTAATTTGATTCTTTGCGGTCCGTTTTTGCTACAGTGGGGTTCGTGTTCTAATAACAAATCCTCTCTAAGAAACCCATGCAAACAATATACACAGAAAAACTTTTTACCCTTATATTTGGTCAGCGAAAAAAATAACCTGTTTAAATTCCTAATCAAACAATAGTGTTTCGTCTCATTACTCGAGATAAGCATTAAGTTTACATGGTTTTCTTTTTTCTCTTTCGTTATATACAACGGGAAGAGTTCTTTTTCTTCATATCCAAAGAGGTTGATGCTCAGCGCTGGGTTTTGTTTCTCAAATTTTGGTATGTCACTTACTTTCACTGGAAATTCAATGCCATTTACGTTCAACTCTCCTTCAAAAGGTCTGTAGTGGTGAAGGCGATGAGGTTGATCTTTCCGATTAACTGGGTGCAAGGCAGCAAGTACACTCCAGACGAAACACTTTTGATCGTCATTCTGTATATTCAGTATCGCTTTTTTGTCATGCAGCTCCTTGGGAAGTTTCACGTAGCTAGAACCATGGAGTGGGGTATACACAGCAATGCCGAGGTCTAATTTCAACACCTAACAGGCAAAAAAATTAATTAAGTGGAAATCACTAGAGTCTATTAGTTTGAAATACTTTTATATTTAGAACGAAAGAGTCAAATTGTAGGAAGAACTTTGTCGTAAAAGAAAAGGAGTAATCTTACCTCTAGCAATTGCCAACCGCTCCCTTCACGCTGGTAACTCTGAAATGATTCTTTTATTTTTTCCACGCATTCTTCGTATTGATCGGGGAGCGCGTTGAAATTCGTCAGTCGCTGGCAGTTGCCTCTGAAATGGGGTGTGGCGAACTCATCTTGACCATCTGGCCTATATTTTACCATTTTTACTTGTACTGATATAAACCATTTTACACCTTTTTTCTCTTTCAGCTCTGTTTTCAGGTTTTTGAAGATATTTGCTTTCTTTCCTTTTAGGAAGAGTGTTAAGTCGTGCTTTTCGTTTATCCTTGGTTTCATCTGTACAGTTTTCAAATTCCTATTGAGCGCACTTTCACACACGTCATTTTCCCTTTCTTCCGTTGGGCTACTTTCTCCGTGACCGACCTGAACCATGCTTCCCTGATTGAGCCTGTTGTCTTCTACTGGCAGTTGTAGTCTTCTGCAGTTCTGTTCATGCTGGAGTTTCTTATCGCAGCGATGAAAGGTTTTAGTGCAGGTACTGCATTGAAACTCCTTCTCCCGAGCATGTATCTTCATGTGACGTTGTAAATCAAATTTCCTTGTAAAATGTTTATTGCAACGAGTGCAAACAAAATTCTTGGAGACGTTAGATCGGAAGTGATATTCGTGTGCAGTAATAGTGTTTCCAAAAACACCACAATCATTAGCGATCACTTGCGTCGGACATTGTTCTTTTAAACACTGATCATCATTCACCTTCCTCTGACAAATTTCTTGGTGTTGTCGAAGTTTGTCTTTGCGATATAACATTCTTGGGCAAAGGTAACAACCATATCCTTTTTCCCGCGTGTGTATTTTCATATGTCGCTGTAAATCGTATTTCCTTGTAAAATTCCTCTCGCATCGAGTGCAGAGAAAATTCTTCTTATTGTTTTTAGGCCGGTGGAAGTGTTCGAGAGATGGCGCATCTACCTCGTTGATGGTGTCTTCTAGAAGAGTTTTCAAATCTCTCGAAGAGATTGGGTGATAGCGACATAGGCCTTCCCATTCTTGCATGTTTAACTCTGCTAATTCGTGATCAGCATCCATGTTTCTAACAACTGAAGCAACAGCTCGAATAACTCTCGCTTTTATAGCTTAAAAAACCACAGCATTACATCATCACCTAAATTAAGAACCACCCCAGTTCTCTCCGAAAACATAATTTCTATTTTTAGATTCAGGGAGGAAGCACTGGTTCAGTTCCAGCCATTGCACCATCGCTTTTAAGGTAATGATCGTATATTTAGCGATGACATCATTGTTTTAACAGCTCTTGTTACGAAAGTTATTTGTTTGAAAGGATCAAAAGAAGAAAGAACACATCTGGGGTGCGAGTTCATCTATCACACCTATCAGTTAAAATATGCCACAGTTAACTCTGGCAAACCGGCGCAAAGTACTGAAGGTATTATCGTTATTGTATGTTAAGTACAAAACCTTAAAACAAAGAGCTTTTCAAGACATTTTCGGTGAACAAAGGCGCTCAAAAGTATATTGAACAGCAGTAACCTCGAGATACATTCGTGATGGGACGAACCGGCTGACCGTGAATGAAATGAATTAATAAAAAGTAGTTGCGTTTGGCTTTGTTTGTTATTTATGGGTTGACTTTATCATGGCGCAAAGTTTAAGATATGTTAAAAGAATCTATATTTACAAAAATGAAATTTATCGTACAGCAAAGTTCATAAAGGTCATAAAGATGGTCTCGTTATTTGGGTATTACATTAGGAGGCTTCCCCTAAAATACTCTTATGGACTCATTTACTTAATTGACACTCAATTATTTTCTAGAATTAGAGGTTTCGGCTAAAACAAAGGCGTTTATAACACGCGTTTCCCAAGGGTTATTATCGAAGCCAAAAATTCACACACTCCAGATAAACAACAAACCTCACAGCACTTTATTTTCGCTTTTTACTGATAAAATAAAACTTTCTTACTGTAGAAAGAGTTTATAAGTCGTTAAACGTTTCCAATTTTCGACGTCTATGTTAATACAAGATCGTCATCTTCTAAGAAATTCATTCAGTTGAATGCCAACGAGTGTCTAGACAACGGTAAACAAATAGAATAAACCGCTTTTAAAAAGAGCAAGGAATTCGTAGTCATAATAAGCGGATCAGTTCATTTCCACTTCGTTTTTCTGCACTGATTAAAAGAACCTATCTTTTCATACCTTTAAAAGTGTTCCGCGTTGCCGTTTTCCCGTCAAACCCCGCATCAGCAAATTCCACAATACCTAAAAGACTCGCTCGTACAAATACCCTTTCGCCGCTTTGGAGCACTGTCCTGGTCAATGTCGGTAATCCATATGTGGTAAAGGTGAAAAATGGGTTTTTAAGGTTCACTGAAGGACAATCATTCAAAGTAAAAAATTAATTTCAACTAATTTCCCTCGCAATTGCGAAGAAACGGTTTTCAGTAGTATGTCGATACGAAAATAGCAGCTACCGCTTTTGTTCATAGGCAAACACGGTGTTTCAAAGGATTCTTTTCAAGACAGCAAACAATTAGACGGTAACTATAGTCAGGCTTGCGCAAATGATGTGCTTCAATGATTTCGCTTGAAGGCTTATTTCTAAAACGCAAACATTTTTATAGGTTTTAGTGTTCTCGGTGACTTAATTAGAACTTGGATCAAAAGAAATAAACACGTGCGCGCTTGCACAACGGCAGATCGGGTAATAAATTTGACTGAATCTGTTGAGTCAAAACGTATTCTAATCTTAGTGAGACCGAAATCACTGAGGATAAAAAAGGTGCACATATTTTTCATTCGATTTAGTTGAGCGTGAACACATTTACTTTTACTAGAAGACTAACATACAAGTTAAGAGGAAAATCGAAAAATGCATGAAACGCAAAACAATTCCCATTAGTAAAACTTCGTAGTCAGTAAAATAATTATCTACTAACCAGGCAAGTTAAGACAGAACAAATAGTGTTTATAACTCAATTATTACATTTTGTAAAGAATATTCTATATTCATACGAGATCAAAATACAAGAGCCATTGCTTTATTTCTTTCCATCTGCCGTTCTTTATATTATCGATACGTGAAAAGACTTCTCTAATTTTCATTATACATCACACTTGCCCTGCTGAGCAACTATTTGAAGTGTAAATACGAATTTATGGTCTGCAAGGCACACTCCAACGCGAAAAAAAAGTAATTCAGTCTTGAAAAAGATAATTTTTATCGTATTACGAGGTTACCCTACTAAATCACAGAAATATCAATGTCAAATATCAAAATATTTTTATCTACTCTAGATCTATTTTCGGACGACAAACACAGACGTAGGAAAAGGTATGATGTCATCCTCTAAAAGTATTCTATTACATCATCCGTCTATTTTTAACCTATGATGTCATCCTCTGAAAAAAATGGAGAATTACGTCATGAACACCCTTACGCCCCTGCGCAGACGCCCCTCCAACCGATGATGTCATCCTCCAAAAGGGGAAATGACCTTATCCCCCAAGGGGGATAATGACGTCATGAGCGCCCCTTACGCCCTTACGCATGCGCCCTGTTGCAAAAGCCCTATTCTTATACTACTACCGATTGTTTGCACTCGGTGTCACCGTCACCGTCGCCATCATTATTTAATTATTTTGTAGGGACATGTTGCACAACCATCTACACGATGGGACATTGCATCTCTGCAACATTTTTCCCTGCAACACATCCCACAAAGTTTAATGAGTTGAAGGAACAAAATTGCTGCAAAATTTGTGTTGCATGAGCTTAAAGTAATCAGCCAAAGAATAGGACGTGTCGCTGCAACTTGCCCCTGGGACATGCTCCCCGCTACAATTTTTAAACAAATTTATGGTAGAATTGGGGAGGGGACTATTACAAGGGTCTATGCTGTTAAAAGTGTCACTAAGATAGTGAGCACGAGTAAGATAGAGCCATTTTTATGCTTCGAATTATGTAGGGTGGTTTACGTTATAATTTTGAACTGATTTCATATACCGGTCAGTGCCCATCTCCTGACAACGAACCAGGTTGTGTTACGGCTAGGGTTATTATTATGGCCATGTAACAGACGGGTGTAGAGTTAGGGTTATTGTAACAGACACGTAATGGACCGGCTAAGGGTAAGTGTTATTGTAACATACGCGTAACGGACGGGTTTAGAGTAAGGGTTTCATACCAGACAAGTGATGAACGGGTTAAGGGTAAGGGTTTTGTACCAGACACGTAACGGATGGTTTTTTGTTGTAGGGTTATTATAACGGACGCTCAACGGATGGCCTTAGAGTTAGGGTTATTGTAACTGACATGTTACGGATGGCTTTAGGTTTCGTTAGGGTCGGTGCAACACGTGCTTAATGAATGGTAGGGGTATTGTAATGGACGGGTTATGGAGGGTTTTAGGGTTAAGAGTATTTTAAAGGATGAGTAAGAGTGAGGGTTAGCTTTCATGCCGGACACGAGAAAATTAACCTTAATGACCAGCGTGGTGGCCAGCCTTTTACGATCAGCATGTGAAAAAGAAGCAAACAAACAGTTTTCATCACACCAGTTTATTTAATGATGTACATATATAATATTCTTTGCAACCGAGGCATTGAAACAGTTTTGTTCCTTTCTTCTCTCTTTTAATTCCTCCATTGGCCAAGTTGAGTATTTTGGCTCAAACGCATCGCCTGAAGAACACAATAGCAAATGAGGAATTAAAATCCACTGTACATGTATAACAAACAATGACTTCCTATTCAGTGTTTCCTTTTCAATCACATTAATTTACTTTCTTTACATGACCCCACCCCCCAGCAAATAAAGAAGGGAAGTAAAATTCTAACTTCTTCATATATCCAGCTACCATTAATAGCAGATAGACTTGCAGTATGAAGCAATAACAATAGTAGTTCGTTTAGTGTGATCGTCTGGCTTATGGTCTGCAGGGCACACTCCAACGCGAAAAAAAAAGTAATTCAGTCTTGAAAAAGATAATTTTTATCGTATCACGAGGTTACCCTACTAAATCACAGAAATATCAATGTCAAATATCAAAATATTTTTATCTACTCTAGATCTATTTTCGGACGACAAACACAGACGTAGGAAAAGGTATGATGTCATCCTCTAAAAGTATTCTATTACATCATCCGTCTATTTTTAACCTATGATGTCATCCTCAGAATAAAATGGAGAATTACGTCATGAACACCCTTACGCCCCTGCGCAGACGCCCCTCCAACCGATGATGTCATCCTCCAAAAGGGGAAGTGACCTTATCCCCCAAGGGGGATAATGACGTCATGAGCGCCCCTTACGCCCTTACGCATGCGCCCTGTTGCAAAAGCCCTATTCTTATACTACTATCGGTCTAGTTTGACACAAGAAATTAAGAGGCAGTCGCCATAATTCCGGTCTGTTGTATTTCGGATCGAGAACACAATTTTTTTTAAACTTTGCCCACGAGTCTATCTTAATTCAAAAGCAAATGAAATCACCTTAGTTTCTGCAAATATCGCAAAATAAATTTTTTATGTTTTTTTTCGATTGGACCGCCACTGGCCTATTTTTAGCAATGGCGACAAGTGAAAAATAGGAAAATTGTCGAGTTCACCGCTTCAAAATTGCAAAATATTTGGAATTGTTTTAGCTTTCCTGGATTAAATTGGACCTTTATTTATACAAAGCACACAATTTAGGTTCGTTTACAATACGAAATAATTTTTTGTTTGCAGCCTACTTCGCCATAAATGCCAACGGCTCAAAAATGCACATTTTTAACGAGCCATTGCGCAAAAGTCCAACTACTTCTACTTCCCCGTAATATTTGTATCCATACCAACTAAAAAGAAGTCAAAGAGCATGGAAATGTAAAAACATGTTGTGGTTTAAGCGGACTTTTTGCACAGCCAGGCGTCAACTTTACCGTTGTTGCGAACATGTTTATTTACATTGGAACAGGAAAGTCGCTCACGCGAATGAAATTCAGCATAAATAACACAATATTTGGCAAACATCCTAGCTTAACAAAACTTCTTTATATCAGCTTACACAACAAAACATCATTTAAGACCCGGAAACCTCACCAGCTAGTCAAAAATATATATACTGTCGCCTACCTGCAAGACAACTGCACAAGGTCAAGTCCGCCACGTACCGGTAATTAGATTTCGCATTCCTTTCTGGTTTCATCAACCATAGTATTCGCAAAAGGTTTTGAATGGAAACCATTGCCCATAAAACACTTTGCACAAACCATATGATTCTGATAATCTGAACAAATGAAAGAAAGTAGCGGGCAACGCAACCGAAGAAATTAATCGAACACAATACCGGTACATCGGCTTGAACGTTGATTTGAAAGTTGTGTCACGCAATCTAATCCAACCACGTTATGTGCCAACTGAAGAAATAATTCCAAGAGTCAATAATTGACTGTACAAAGTTTTAAATATTGTTTCATGATGTCAGGAGCCTGATGATGTGCTGTCTTCGTGTGCACCATTCTGGTGAGTTTAATTGAAGCCAAGCATGCATTATTTACGTAGGTTGTTTTGATTTTTTTGTTTTCGACCACTTCCAGTACATCTTCCTTTTGATGTTTCCAAATGTAAAATTTTCGCTCACTTTTAAAATACAAAAAACTCACTTTATTAAAATGATATATAATTTCTGTTAAGTTGTAAAAAAATTATGTAAATGATAAAGGTAAGTATTAGGAATGAAAAAAGCAGAAACAAAAAGAGGCCTATAAAACCTCGCCGCCATCCAGCACTTGTCAATCATACTTTTGTTGTTCTCATGAAGTGTTCACATTTTCCAACATAATGGAGGAGTTGTGCTTTCTGGCAGTATAAAGGTAGTTGCGGAAATTCAAGGGGAATAACCGAGCTCGTTCGCCTTGGAGATTGTAATGATCCCGTAGTTAACCACTTAACTTCGTGCCATTTGTCGCGGGAAAAAATGACGGAGCACGAACTTATTTTGGCCAGAGCCGGTGTTTTTGAATTGCCTCCATCAAAGACAGGTAAAATTTTTATATGTCCTAAGCATCGTCATTCACTTGGGAAATACTGGAAACAGCGCAGGCCATGCCAATATCCAACCCACCGTGGTGGTTAGAAAGCCATCAAAAGCAGAGAAGTTATAAATGTTCGGATGGCAAAGGAGATTATGAAACTCCATGGAGTGATTGTCCCGATTGGATCAGGTTGGTGAACCTAGTTCACATTACAGTCATATAAACGTGACAGAGATTTTATTTAACTGACCTCTATACTCGCTCTCCTTCACGTAAGAAAGAGAAAAAAATCACAACACATATCAAATAAACATTTTTTGAACATTTCTGATGCAAATGGAGCTAAAACAACTGCAATCTACAGTGAGAAGTTTCCCTTGGTGCGCGCGCGTACTCTACAAGATGACATAATTATAATTTGCTGTGACGTCATACGGCGTCAAGTGACGTCATAAGTGCTGCCATCTTGGATCCGCCATCATGGATTTCAACATTTTCTTAGAAAGTCACAAAAGAACGAAAACTGATGCAAAATCAAGCCAGAATGCTTATGGAATGTTAAACAAATCGTGCAATTCTGTTTCAAAAAACTGAAAAAAATAAAGAAAAATTTTAAAAATAACCATTTTTAAAAAGACCTGCTTGTATTTATTACATTGTAATGGCAACGTCAAATATCATGGACACATGGTTCACATATCAAAATTTCTGCAAAGGATGAATGAACAGCTACTGAACGTTTCAGCATTACATTGTAGAGTAAATCGTTTTTTCAAGATTTGGAAAAACGTTATGGGGACTGGCATCCACCCCTCGCCTGTACGTCAGAGGGTTAAACATGCTGGAAAATAGACTCCCCATTTAACAAACATACACGCACCCATGAATATTTGCAACCCTTCAGTGCTTATCAATCCTTTCTTTTTGCAAAGGGCTTCTAAAAAGGCTGCAACAGCTGCTTTTACCACTTATGATTGGTCACCATAACACCGCGTGTTTCCGCGCGTGCCCAGTCAGATGAGGACCCCCAGATAATGTGTCGAACAGGATTACAAAGATAGTGAGTCTGAAAGCGAATCTGAAGAGGCGGCAAATGAAAATTTTCCCGTCGTTGTTTTTAATTTGGCTATGGAGAACCTTGCAGAAGAGGCGGTGATCCACTAGAGTATCAGTTAAAAAGTTGGGACGATTGCAGTGATATGGAGAAAAGTACAAAGTGAAAGAGGTATGTCAGTTAGTGTGCGATGTTATAGCACCTCGCGATGGAGAAAAACTTTTCGAAGCTGTCCAGCAACAACAAAACGTAAGCGCCGCTAGTGACACTAGTTTGCAGGCCATCTAAAGCATTCAAAACACAAATCCTGAGCATCGTTTGATGTACAGGGTTTATCGATACTTCTGGCAATTTCCACCATATTCCTAACACGGGAAAAAGGAATTGATGTTGAGTTTCATGATTATTTTAATTTCCCTGCGCTATTACCCCCTCTAACAGCTCCGCTCAGACCCGTCCCCGAATAGGACTGTTTTGGTTTCTTTCTGGGGTTCACCTAAATACTCTGGTGTAGGTATAATGTTTTCTACCTTGATGGTATAGCAGCGAATGTTTAAAGGGACTGTATCATCTGTGGCGCATGCGCGCGACGGAGCAAGCTCTCTTGAAAGCGTTGGGTAAACTATTTCAAGTTCGTCGGGAGAATCGTTTTCTGTTTCCATCGAGTTATATCTCAGCCATCCTTGTGAAGTTTGTGTAGAAATTTATTGTCGAACTTTCCTTATCGTTCACAAAACCTTTTTGCCTAGTTATTTTTCAGGCTTTTCGCTTTTAGAGCAAGTTTTGTGCACAGCTACGTGGATGTATTATGCCTTTGCATGACAGCCATTGAACTAGCAGCGGCTATGAAATGTTTTGCGACAACAACGCCACGAAACTCGAGGTTTTGGAAAGGAGCCATCTGGTGATTTGGCTAGATAGCATATTCTGGTCATTGGCTATGTGGGTCGCTGAAAAGATACCTAAATTGTGGAGAAAAGATCAGCCGTTTGCAAGTGATGTTTCAACGAACACAGCGAAAGACGCAACACTTCGCAGTGTTGTGTTTGCCGTAATATCAACGCCTTTTAACGGTAGGCTTTGTTTGGTCCAAACATATCCACTCGTCTTCATTGCAGAATTTATTTCGCTCGCTCTTCATAGCCTATTTAGCAAAGAGTTCAATGCCAAGGATATTGTTTTGTTTTACTTGGCGTCGCAGTGATTTGCGATGATCAAACAATTTATGGAAAACATGCATCTATGCGGTCACGGATCGTTTGAGTCGCATTTGCTATTTTGAACATGAGAATAGTGGTACATGACGTTTTAAATCTTTAGCGTTTGGAATCTCTTTTCCTGTTTGTAAAGTATCTCGGTATAACTATCTCGGTATAACTATAAAATTAAATTTTGATTTATTTTGTTTGTGTATGTTCTGTATGTTGTCTGCGTTCGCTGAAAGCGACACGCTAAGCTCAAACACTACACATCTGTGCAAAAGACTTCGCTTCTAACATCTTTACTGAAGCGAACAAATAACATTATCTTACATTTGCTAAATTTGCAAGGCTGAATTTTGCCGAGTTTGATTTTATGCGACCGAGTTTATCAGCATGTTATCGTAATTAACATATCCCGTAGAGCTTGTACGTGCTCTCGCGTCCTGTTTCTTATCGTACTAGTAGTAATCATGGATTATGGAGTGCGTTCGTGGGGATTTCTTTGTTTTGAACAGCCAATCCAAAACAGGAATTGTAATTAATTAAGAATCCAATTTCCGTAGAAGTATTGCTTCTCCTATTGCCAAGGTCTGAGGCTGCGAAATGGGTTGCGGTGACCAGACTTGAAACGGCCGCGCGCGCAACATAGACAGTAACAACACGCGTTCAACATCACTTGAAACTATCAGCAAAACAATTTTAATCCAACAGCGCACGAGGAAGCACAGACATTTTTTTTACTACTGTAGAAGGAAGCACTGCCGAAACGTTTAGTTTTCCGGCTAAATTGAATTGTTTTTGCGCGCGCTGTCTTTGTGGCTTAGTGTGACGCAATTAATTGCCTTCTAATGTCTTCTCACATGATATCGAGGCCATCCTGCCACATACCGACATACATACCGACATACCGACATAGAACGACTTTCGCTTGCGCGTTCACAGGACAACCACGGGACCACAGGTCACCACAAGATTAGGATGCGTTCTCCTATCGTCTAACGCAATTACGGCGCGAAACAATAGAATTTTGACAGATGTAACGCCAACTAATAACCCCAGTGCGCAGAATCACCAGCTGACACAGTCCCTTTAAACGATATAACCGATAATTAATGAAGTACACTATATCAGCCTAATTCGTTTTGAGTCTTTCAAAATTGTCTAGTTCAGCTTTCGATGCACGTGTGCTAATTGGATGTGAAACAAATGATCACTAACAGCACAGGGAGACCACAATATTTGAGGAAATGAATAAATGAATAAAGAATAATATTATTCACGTGGTTTTCTGTATTGTTTTTCTTATATGTACAGTAGGCGTCAATAAACGCGACAGCACCGCTATCGTGTGCAGAGCTGCTCAAGTGCGCGAGCGGATCTGAAATATGCTAATTTTTTACCTATAATACTAATAAGTACCAAGGGTGGCAACTCTTTCACGAAATAATTTGAACACGTTGTGCGAAATCGCTTTAAACTCGCTTCTTTCGCACCTTTTTGCGACCAAAATCGACCCAAACGAAGGCTAGATAATTTGCGAATACTCTTACCTGACAGTCTCCTGAAAAGAAGCGATTTCCAGACAGAATTTGAGTTCCCTTTTAGCAGTTTTGCTCCGAGTTTTGGCTCTTTCTAGGTATAAGCATGTCCCCAAATTGGGTATGTGTCTCTAAAACCAAGGGAATTCGTAGGGCCCATAGAACCCATAGACCTTATAGATCCTATAGAATCCATAGACCTTATAGATCCTATAGAACCCATGGACCTTATAAATCCTATAGAACCCATAGACCGTATAGATCCTATAGAACCCATAGATCCCGTAGAATACATAGATGCTATTGAACCCATATACCTTATAGATCCTATAGAACCCATAGACCTTATAGATTCAATAGAACCCATAGACCCTGTAGAACCCATAGATCCTATAGAACCCATAGATCCCGTAGAACCCATAGATCCTATGGAACCCATAGATCCTGTAGAAGCCATAGATCCCGTAGAACCCATAGATTTCGTAGAACCCATAGATCCTGTAGATCTCATAGATCCTGTAGAACCCATAGATCCCGTTGAGCCCATAGATACTGTAGATCTCATAGATTCTGCAGAACCCATAGATGCTGTAAAACCTATAGAGCCCGTAGATCCTGTAGAACCCATAGATCCCGTTGAACCCATAGATCCTGTAGATCTCATAGATCCTTTAGAGCCCATAGATCCTGAAGAACCCATAGATCCCACAGAACTCATAGATCTCGTAGAACCCATAGATCCTGTAGAACCCATAGATCCTGTAGAACCCATAGATCCTGTAGAACCCATAGATCCCGTAGAACCCATAGATCCTGTAGAACCCATAGATCCTGTAGAACCCATAGATCCCGTAGAACCCATAGATTCTCTTGAAACCACAGATCCTGTAGAACCCGTAGAACTCATCGATCCCGTAGACCCATAGATCCTGTAGATCTCATTAATCCTGTAGAACCCATAGATCCTGTAGAACTCATAGATTCTCTTGAAACCATAGATCCTGTAGAACCCATAGATCCCGCCGAAGCTATAGATTCTGTAGAACCCGTAGAATCCATATGTTCTTGTTACAATAAGTAATCTCGAGGTAAGCGAATGACGTGTGAAACATCATATTATGAGGCATTTGCCTAAATAAAGACACTTCGTTCATCCCATGCTAGTGTGCGTGGCAGGGGCAGCGGTCTAAAGACCCACCCATGGCTACTACAGAAGGTACCTCCACAACTTTACAGGCGACGATAGCGACCACTAACAGCACTACTGCGAGTGTGGCGAGCCCCGCACAGATAGCATTCCCTATTCATGGAATACACCTGCCAAGTCTTGACGTCTTGATATATGGAGTTGGAGACACAGAAGAACAGGCTTATGCAGACCATGACCGGAAGTTGATGAAGCTGCTAGAGAGATGTCAGTCGCAAGGTGTAGCCCTTAACCCAGACAAGCCGAAATTGCGCACAAAGAGCATGACATTCATGGGAGATGTGCTAATCAATGACGGCATCAAGATAGATCCAGAGAAAGTCAAAGCAATCATGAATATGCCGAGACCTGACGATATTGAAGGTGTACAGCGGCTAAATGGCTTTGTGAACTACCTATCAAAGTTTCTACCAAGACTAGCGGACAGCATGGAGCCGATTCGACGACTCACCCGCAAAGATGAAAAGTGGAGCTATACGGAAGAGCAAGACAAAGGTTTTCAAGACGTCCAAACGATGGTCACAGAAGCACCAATCCTAAGTTATTACGACCCGTCCAGTCCACTAGCTATTCAGTGTGATGCCAGCCAAAAGGGCTTAGGTGCTGCCCTCCTACAGAATCAGAAACCAGTGGTGTGCGCTAGCCGTGCCCTCACCGATACCGAGACACGATACGCCTAGATAGGGAAGGGGATGCTAGCAATCGTTTACGCACTGGAGAAATGTAACCAGTTTAAATTTGGTAGAGACGTCACAGTCTAAAGTGACCACAAGTCTATTGAAGCAATCCTCAAGAAGCCACTCGCATGTGCACAAAGACGCCTGCAAGGAATGATTATGACACTCCAAAAGTATGACCTGGAAGTTCGTTACGAAAAGGGAACAGAAATGTTCATTGCCGATTTCTTATCTCATGCATACCTTTCAAACACATAGCACCCTATAGGAGCAGACTTTGAGCATGTCAATATGGCGAGTTTCCTACCCATCGTTTACCAGCGGCTGCAGGAGATACAAATCAAGACAGAGAAGGATGAGACACTGCAGATCCTCAAGTCCGTGATCCTCCAGGGCTGGCCAGCAGAAAGAAATGCAGCACAAGTGCAGGTGACGCCCTACTACAGTGTACGATACGAGCTCTCAGTGCAGGACGGACTCATTTTCAGAAGTGAAAGAGTCGTCATACCAAAAGCCCTACGAGGAGAGATGAAACAGAAAATTCACTCATCACACATGGGAGCTGAGTCGTGTCTCAGACGTGCACGAGAATGCATCTCTTGGCCAGGCATGAACGCTGAAGTCAAAGAGATGATAGCCGCATGTGAGACTCGCAGGAAATATGAGAAGTCTCAATCAAATCAGCCACTGATGCCACTAGATATACCATACAGACCATGGGAGAGGATCGGAGTCGACCTCTTCACATTCGACAATAAGGAGTTCCTTATCACAGTCGACTATTTCAGTAACTTCTGGGAGATAGATAAGCTGACCAACACCCTCGCCAGTACAGTGATCCTGAGGCTCAAGAGTCATTTTGCGAGATATGGTTGCCCAAAACAGGTGGTCAGTAATAGTGGTCCACAGTTTGACTGCCAAGAGTTCTGAAAGTTTGCGGAAGCATGGGACGTCGAGCACACCCCAAGTAGCCCTGGCAACAGTAAAGCCAACGGAAAGGCAAAGCCAGCAGCGCAGTTAAGACTGCAAAGAGTCTTCTAAGTAAAGCACTCGACAGCGGAAAAGATCCCTACATGGCAATCCTTGACTATCAAAACACACCAACCCAAGGAATGGACTCAAACCCGGTACAAAGGCTTATGAACCGGCGCACGAAGACTCTGTTTCCAACATCCAGAACGTTGCTACAGCCAAGAGTGACGTATACGGAGAAAGACCAGCGGAACCTAGCGAAGCGGCAGGAGCAACAGGTTAGATACTTCAATCAAGGCGCCAGAGATCTCAGAGAACTCGCAGAAGGCGACGTCGTTAGGATGAAGCCGTTCCAATTAGGCAACAAGGTATGGAAGAAAGCAACTGTCGCAGCTCGCCTGGACGAAAGATCATACAGCGTAGAGACCCCAGAGGGAGGTGTTTACCGCGGAACCAGATGTCATCTTAGAAAAACACCAGAAAGAGCGTAAAGTGCGCCCAGTGATGACAGCAAAAGTGCGGAGAAGGGAGTGAGATCCCCGTTAGCTTACCAATCCCTAAGGAAGCTAAGCAACAAAAGCAAATTGGCGAACCACCTAAAGCGCTTGCGACGAGTCTTACCTAACCAGGACTACTGAACGCGCAACCAGTGAGACCCCAACGTACCAGGAGACCCCCCGGTTACCTGAAAGACTTTGTCTGCAAATAAAGTAGACAGACAATCAAACAACCCGGGCTGACGTTTCCATATTGGTTGTATTAGGTCACCAGACTTTGATTTCTTGAATTACTACTTGATTTTCTAGGAAAGGACTTGACATGAACACTGATCAATATCGTGCGAATCGCTTTATCAATTTGAACTGCGGCAACATTCTTTCTTAGCTCAAATTAGACAATCCTGATTGATTTTATTTCTTTCAAAAAAGGAGGAATATTACAAGATGTAATCTCGAGATAAGCGAATGACGTGTGAAACGTCATATTAGGAGGCCTTTGCCTAAATAAAGACACTTCGTTCATCCCATGATAGTGTGCGTGTCATATTTAGAACATGAATTGTAACAGTTCTGTTAAAACCGTACATCCCGTAGAACCCGAAGTTTTTACAATCTCATATATTCCTAGAACCCATAAAGATGTTGTAATGACCTATTTCCGAGCGGTTGACTATGGAAATAGAGCAGTTTTCGATTGAGTGTCGTAAAACCAAAAGCAATGTGAATACTCTGGCCAATCACAAAGGACGCTGAACAACCTATTGTCCAATCCAGACTCGAAGCAATTACGTGAGCAAGTCACTATTGGTTTTGCTTTTACTTCTGATTGGTTGAGTTGTTTAAGCCAAACACTGAGCGTAGTAATGCAAAACTAAAGTAAACGCAAATTGCTTTCGACACTCAAGTGAAAATTAAATCGCTCTAGCAGGAAAATACATAGGGAGCCCAAGCTAAAGTTATTATTCGAGTAAAGTTGTAAAACATGAACTGCAATTAAAAGATACCTTCCTTCTATTTATTGTTGTCCTGGTCTTTCTGCAGCATCATGATTACGGATCATTCGTCACTGATTCGTCATAGTATGACAATCACCGGAAAACGCTGTTATTACGCTTATGATGCTACAGAAAGACCAGGACAACAATAAATAGAAGAAAGGTACCTTTTAATTGCAGTTCATTCATGTTTTACAACTTCACTCGAATAATAACTTTAGCTTGGGCTCCCTATGTATTTTCCTGCTAGAGCGATTTAATTTTCACTTGAGTGTTTGGCTTAAAAAAACTCAACCAATCAGGAATAAAACCAAAACCAACAGTGACTTGCTCGCTCAAGTTTCCCGTACTTCGTGTAATTGCTTAAGGTATGGATTGGACATTAGGTTGCTCAGCGTCCTTTGCGATTGGCCAAAGTATTTACATTGGTTTTGGTTTTACAACACTCAATCGGAAACTGCTCTATTTCCTTAGGCAACCGCAGGGAAATAGGTCTTTACAACATCTGTGGTTTCTAAGGAAATACGAGATTGCATTATCTATGGGTTCTACAGGATCTTCGGGTTCTACAAGATTAATGAGATCTACAGGATCTATGGGTCTACGAGATCTATGGGTTCTACAAGATTAATGAGATCTACAGAATCTATGGGGTCTACAGGATCTATGGGTTCTACGGGATCTATGGGTTTACAGGATCTATGGGCTCCATGGGTTCTACAGAATCTATGGGTTCTACTAGATCTATGGGGTCTACAGGATGAATGGGTTCTATGGAATCTATGGGTTCTACAGGATCTATGGGTTCCACAGAATCTATGAGATCTACAGGATCTATGGGTTCTACGGGATCTATGGGTTCTACAGGATCTATGGGTTTACAGGATCTTTGGGCTCCATGGGTTCTGCAGAATCTATGGGTTCTACTGGATCTATGCGGTCTACAGAATCTATGGGTTCTACTGGATCTATGGGGTCTACAGGATCTATGGGTTCTATGGAATCTATGGGTTCTACAGGATCTATGGGTTCTACAGGATCTGTGGGTTCTACAGGATCTATGGGTTCTACAGAATCTATGGGTTCTACAGGATCTATGGGTTCCACAGAATCTATGAGATCTACAGGATCTATGGGTTCTACGGGATCTATGGGTTCTGAAGAATCTATGGGTTCTACGGGATCTATGGGATCTACAGGATCTATGGGTTCACAGGATCTTTGGGCTCCATGGGTTCTGCAGAATCTATGGGTTCTACTGGATCTATGCGGTCTACAGAATCTATGGGTTCTACTGGATCTATGGGGTCTACAGGATCTATGGGTTCTATGGAATCTATGGGTTCTACAGGATCTATGGGTTCTACAGAATCTATGGGTTCTACAGGATCTATGGGTTCTACAGAATCTATGGGTTCTACAGGATCTATGGGTTCAACAGAATCTATGAGATCTACAGGGTCTATGGGTTCTACGGGATGTATGGGTTCTACAGGATCTATGGGTTCACAGGATCTATGGGCTCTATGGGTTCTACAGAATCTATGGGTTCTACTGGATCTATGGGGTCTACAGAATCTATGGGTTCTACTGGATCTATGGGATCTACAGGATCTACGGGTTCTACAGAATCTATGGGTTCTACAGGATCTGTGGGATCTACAGGATCTATGGGTTCACAGGATCTATGGGCTCTATGGGTTCTACAGAATCTATGGGTTCTACTGGATCTATGGGGTCTACAGGATCTATGGGGTCTATGGAATCTATAGGTTCTATAAGATCTATGGGTTCTACTGGATCTATGGGGTCTACAGTATCTATGGGTTCTACGGGATCTATGGGTTCTACAGGATCTATGGCTTCTACGGGATCTATAGGTTCTACGTGTTCTGTTGGATCTATAATGTCTATCAGTTCTTTTAGTTCTATGGGTTCTGTAGGATTTATGGCTTCTATAGGATCTATAAGGTCTATGGGTTTTAATGGATCTATTAGGTATATTGGTTTTATAGAGACATACCCAATTTGGGGACATACCCAATTTGGGGACATGCTTATACCTAGAAAGAGCCCGAGTTTTTTTTCGTTACATGTGCGGCGCGTTACCTTGGCACATACGCGCGACATTTACGCGCCATCAAGTGCGAATCAGTGACGCTGCCTCCCCTGCAAAAATTTTTTTGGGCAAACACTCACCTCTCCCGGTCAGTCCAAATTTGCCTTTTCCGATCTAGTTCGCGGCGAATTCGCGGCAAATATTGCGCTCTCATATTGTGGCGAAATGGTTGCGTGAAATTCGCGCACAACACTTCGTTAGTGATTTCCGGACACGCGCAAATTTTGACTGACCGGGAGAGGTGAGTGTTGGCACAAACAAATTTTTGCAGGGGAGGCAGCGCCACTGATTCGCACTTGATGGCGCGTAAATCTCGCGCGTATGTGCCAAGGTAACGGGCCGCATATGTAACGAAAAAAACTCCGAGCAAAACTGCTAAAAGGGAACTCAAATTCTGTCTGGAAATCGCCTCTTTTCAGGAGACTGTCAGGTAAGAGTATTCGCAAATTATCTAGCTTTCGTTTGGGTCGATTTTGGTCGCAAAAAGGTGCGAAAGAAGCGAGTTTAAAGCGATTTCGCACAACGTGTTCAAATTATTTCGTGAAAGAGTTGCCACCCTTTCTACTTATTCATATTATAGGGATTATTATAGGTAAAAAATTAGCATATTTCAGATCCGCTCGCGCACTTGAGTAGCTCTGCACACGATAGCGGTGCTGTCGCGTTTATTGACGCCTACTGTACATATAAGGAAAACAATACAGAAAACCACGTGAATAACATTATTGTTTATTCATTTATTCATTTCCTCAAATATTGTGGTCTCCCTGTGCTAACAGTGTCGACAGATTTTTGAAGGGATTTGCGACCACTCCAATCTGATAGAAGTGGGTAAAAGTCACCTATTACTTATAACAAAATCTTTACTTAAGAGCACATGTTCACAAGAATCAAACAATATCGAAAATTCTTGGCAAGTGCCGAAAAATGGATTTCGCTTATATTCTTACCACAGGTAGGTCTTTGTGAGAAACAAATACCAGTATACTTAGTTTGGATGAATATCGATTTGTTTTCGAGAAAATCGATAATCCTTGAAAACCGCCATATTGCCACTTTCGAAGCTCAAAATTTATGCCGAGTTTTGTAGCTTCGCGTGAAAAAATAAAGCACTCTGGAAGGAAAATACCGGCCAAATGTTGTAGAATGACATCAAATAAGTACGTGGAAAGCAATTTTAGTCCTTCGTGTCCTTTTATTTACAAAATATAATTAAATTTATTTGACAACCTTTTAATAGGGTTCAAAATTGGTCAAACTTATCGTCTAATTTAAGTATGTGCGAAGCGAAATAATTGGTCAAAAATTCGGTATTTGCAAGTCAAAGGACTGTTCTTTACGACTTTAGAAGGATTAGCTGGGGAAATGATTTCGTGCGATGTTTTCGAATTTCGAAGTTGCCTAAAATTCGTCAATTAGTAATCGTGGAGATACCGCCGTTTATGTAAACATTTCACGCAAAGGTTGAACTCTTCCCGACGCGAACTTAACTGTGTCTAATAAAAACGTAGACATGCTTACCTTGATGTTGCTGAAGCATTTTAAGCGTTGTATTCTTCATTCACGATAAAACGCAAGCCCGCGGTGAAGTTAGTTAAACGATTTTCCTGACGCCATGTGTCATTAATTTCCTCGTCTTGAAGTGTCATCTCTTTTTCATTTGTTCTTGAAAACACTCCAGTCTCAAGTGATCAACGTAACAGCCATGCATAGTATTTTTGCTTTAAATCAGCTTCGAACTGAAAAGCAGAGGCAGATAAACCGATTCAGTGGCAAACCGTCATTTCAAAAACCGCATTTGTCCCGAGGCAGCTAATTTATTCACAAGGACAATTTCACCTGAAATTGACAACCACTGTCGTGACAAAGTAAGAAGCAAGCACCGTACCTTTTTGGTATCTGGTTAATAAGGTATTTTGTTGTTGTTATTTAAATTTGAGCTTACAATGACACACAGCTGGACTGAGCAGATAAAGAAATTTCAATCAGTTCAAATAAACCACCGTTTGCAAAAGTTGCTAAATGGTTGCGTGTAAACGCCTTTTACTTCCGGGCCGGAAGTTCTTCTGTTGAGTTGCTTCGCTTTTCCTCACTTTTAAAATTCATATCATGGTACTTCCTTTTTAAGTTGAAACGCAAAAAGCGATAAAATAAAAGTCTTATTGTTGCCGTTAGATAGGCCGTCCGTCAATACTCAAGGATCATCCTGTAGAATCCAGCCTGAATAAGATCGAATTTGGGGGAGGGGGGGGGGGGGGGGTGGTTAGCGGTGGAGAAGGTGTCCCCTCCTGAGCTGCGGTGTTGCCTCGCCTCCTCACTTACGAAAACAGTATTGCGTTGACATAACGTTTAGACAACAATTACCTAAAAAGACTGCATTAGTCGCGGCAAGTTTCATTTCACATTTCATAGCACGTTGATTTGTTCCAGGCTGTCAGCAAAACAAATACCCATAGTGGTCATAATCACCCGCTGTAAAACGGATTTAAGTGAGTCAACGATTCCATATTATACCTCACCCAGAGAATCGGGAAACGTGAACATTGAATGTCATTAAATACCCCCACTTGCTGGACGTGTGGTGACGCCAGCTCAGGCATGTGCAAATAAATACCATTCTATATTTGTAACGATTGCTAAACAGGCAGTCAGGTACCAAAACATCAACTTATATTTTAAACCAAGAACAGAGCAACTATTCACTATGATAACAACATGGCCGACACACGAGGAACCCTTTTCCCAAGATGCCATGCGGCCGCAGGAAGCTCAATGCTTCATGTAAGCGTACTCGTTACATCTCCTTCCCTTGGTTAGTTTCATAATTCAACAAACACAAAATATAATGTTCCGAAATGTTTCTATGCCTCAAGGTTCTTATGTACGAAACAAACTGTGCATATAAGTAGGTAGACCTTACAATAAAAGGAACAACAAACAAAACAAAGAGGCAAAGTCAAAGGTGTCTCGTTCCTCAGCACTCATAATCTTGTAGCCACAGTGGTGGTCGACGTTCACGTGTTGGACGACTAGGTGGCTCTGGAACTACTGGTGTTGACAGAACCAATGGTTGTGGCAACTCAACTGAGCTTGTCTCAGTCTGCTCGGTTAGCTCAGTCGGCTCACTTGTTTCGGAGGGCTCCAACTTTTCAGGAGTGGCTCTTAACCATCGGCGGTTCCGGCGATACTGTTTCCCATTCACCTCAACCAGATAGGAACGGTTGCCTATATCTCCAATGACCTGTCCAAGGGACCATTTTTTCTCACCTGGCAGGCGCATTCTTATGGCATCACCGTCGTCTAATTTCGGCAATTCCTGCGTGTGTTGGTCAAAATAATGCTTCTGCTTCTGCTTCCTCTTCTCAATCATTTCTGGTACCTTAGTAATCACACGAGGCTCTAACAGTATCTTAGCTAGTGGGAGACGAGTGCGTGTTCGCCTGCCGAAGAGTAGCTGAGAAGGTGAAGCATGCATTCCTTCAGTAGGTGTGTTCCGCCATTCAAGTAATGCCAACAAAGGATGACGCTTATCTGCACGGGCTTTCATCAACAATGATTTGCAAGACTTCACGGCGTTTTCGACACGACCATTACTCTGCGGATGGCGCGGGCTTGACGTATTGTGATGAAAGTCCCATTCTTTACTGAAGGACTCAAAATCTCCACTGTTGAAAGGCGGTCCGTTGTCACTAATAACTGTCACAGGGATGCCATGTCTGGCAAACCAGGTCTTTAAGACAGTAATGACACGATTGCTTGTGGTGTTACTCAAATCTTGTACCTCAAAATAACCAGAGTAGTAATCCACGGCTATCAGGAAGGCCTGCCTCTCAAGTGTAAACAAATCAACCCCGACTTTCTCCCACGGTAGATTGGGCACAGCATGGGGCTGCAGTGGTTCTCTACATTGTTCAGGTCGATAACTGTTACAAATACTGCATTTCGATAGGTAATCCTTGAGCTGTGCCGTGATCCCGGGCCAGTAAACAATATCACGAGCACGACGCAGTGTTCCTTCGACCCCAATGTGCGACTCATGCAGGCTCTTCACAATGTCCGAACGTTCACCAGCAGGTATGACTAAACGATGACCCTTGTATACCAAACCACCCTCTGTGGTCAGCTCATCCCGGCTGTTCCAATACAGCTCAATCACTTGTTTGCGACGCCTGTCATTTTCACATGCCTGTGCCAAGGTCTCCGGCCAACCTTTACGGATAACATTGGATAGGATCTGCAACTCTTCATCCTTAGCAGTCTCCTCGCGCAGCTTCTCCAAACGAGTAGAAGATACGGTCAGTTCTTCATCGTGTTTGATCTGCTCTAACTCAAAGGCAAATAATCGTTCCTTAATTGAACGGACATCACTGTTTGGGACTGTCACCTTTTCGCCCTCGACATATGCTCGACTTAGGGTGTCAGCCAAGAACATGGTGGTGCCTTTCTTGTATTCCACTTGGATGTCATAATTCTGCAAACGGAGTCGCATTCGTTGGAGGCGCTTTGGGGAGCTGTGGATGGGTTTCTTGAATATGGTTTCCAGCGGTTTGTGGTCTGACTGGACAACTACATCACTTCTTCCAAAGATGTACTGATCAAACTTCTCACATGCAAAAACTATTGCAAGTAACTCCTTCTCGATTTGAGCATAATTTTGTTCAGTAGAGGTCATCACACGGGAGCTGTAAGCCACTGGACGCCCTTCTTGCAACAAGGCAGCTCCAAGTCCGGTCTGGGAAGCATCACACTGGATGACTACTGGTTTGTTCACATCATAGTAGGCAAGTACAGGGGCGGTTACAATCATTTCTTTAACGCGGGCCAAAGCATCAGCATGGGCAGGTAACCAACACCATTCAGCATCCCTTTCAGTGAGTTTTCTCAGGACTTCTGTTTCATCTGACAAGCGTGGCAGAAACTTTGCCAAATAATTTACCATGCCAAGGAATCGACGCAAAGAGTGAACATCAGTGGGGTCAGGCATTTGCACTATTGCCTCCACCTTGCACGGGTCAGGTTTGAGACCTTCTGAGGTCAAAATATGACCAATAAAGGGAACTTCTTGCTGTCTCAGCCGGGCTTTCTTCTCGTTCAGCTTCAGGTTTCTTTCACGACAGCGATTTAGGAAAGCACGTACATTTTGGTCATGGTCTGACTGCCACTCAGCGGGTGTGTTGCCGTATCCAACAATCACAAAATCATCTGCAATGACCTCTACTCCCTTAAGCCCCTCTATGTGTTCTCGCATTCTTCGCTGCCAAACTTCTGGTGCACTGTTAATGCCAAACGGCATTCGCTTCCAGCGGTAACGCCCGAAAGGGGTGTTAAATGTGGTGAGCACACTAGATTCTTCGTCAAGTTCCACTTGCCAGAAACCATTGCTGGCATCAAACACGCTGAACAGCTTTGCTCCATTTAGCCTAGTTGCAATTTCTTCAATTGTTGGCATTGGGAAATGTTCTCGTTTTATGGCAACATTCAGATCCCTGGGATCTAAACAAATGCGTATCTTCATTTCCCCACTACCTTCAGAAGGTGGCTTACTCACCACCAGCATGCTGGATACCCAATCAGTGGGCTGATCGACTTTTGCTATGACATCATCAGCTGTCATTTCCTCCAGCTTCCTCTGCACATGCTCGGTCATGGCAACAGGTAAACGCCTTGGTGGGTGGACTACAGGCTTCACGGACTTGTCAGTTACAATACTATACTTCCCATCTAGCTTTCCAAGGCCTTCAAACACGTCAGCATACTCTTCTAGTAAGGGGTCTTTACCTGTCTTCAACACATTTATGTGTGGATCTCGATCGCAATCAAGGATCTTTATCAGGTTCAAATCTAACATAGTCTTCTTAGACAGTATTGGCTCATAGCCATGACCCTTGACTACACTAGCTTGTATCTTGTGTGTGTGTCCATTACGGGTTGCATAAAGGGTTGCTTTGCCCTCAATCGGTTGTTCATACCCATTAGCCAAAATCAGAACCGACTTTACTCGAGTATCAAGAAAGTTTAAGTCCAGATCACCAGTCACGCCCTTGTAGACATCCAAAGGTAGTAGGTTACACTCAGCTCCAGTGTCCATCAAGAAGGCAACTTCATGGCCTGTCATACTCTCAGCATCCTTTGACACGCTGAGGGTCACCACCTCACGTCCTTCACCGCTTGCAACACCTGCAGTACTCAAATAAAACCGCTCCTGGAGAGTAGACACCTTTCTTTTTGCTGGGCACTTGACTACAAAATGATTCTTCTTTTTACAATATGCACATGTCTGGCCAAATGCAGGACAGTTACGTCTTTCATGATTCCTGCCACAGAATCTGCAATTTCTAATCTTGTTGTCGTTCGTGAATGGAGTGTCATCAGACTGCTCTTTCTCTTTCTGTTTGACAGCATTCAAGCCAGATTCCACGGTCATAATTTTAATTTGAGCAGCTGTGCTTTCTGCAGCGCGAGCGATATCTAAGGCTTTCTCTAAAGTCAACTTCTTCTCTTTGAGCAAGTTTTCACGTACCTTGCCATTCCTGGTACCAGTTACTAAACGATCACGGAGAAGCTGCTCCGGTGTGAGTGATTCAAAATCACAGTTCGCTGCAATTTGGCGTAATTCCGTCATGTATTGATCAACTGTTTCAGACTCCCGCTGATCTCGAGTAAAGAATAGAAAGCGCTCGTAAATCGTGTTCTCTCTGGGTATACAGTAATCTTCGAATTGCTTTAAGACGGGCGCTATCTTCTTCGCATCGCCTTCCGAGGCCCAAGTGAAAGTACGAAACACCTTGTTTGCTTCTTTTCCGATTACTGCCAAGAGCGTCGCTACTTGGCGGGCTTCATCCTCTTTATCTAACTTTGTAGCCAACGTATAATTCTTCCAGGCAGCAACCCAAGTTCGCCAGTTGGAAGCCGTGGAGCCATCGGTGAGCTCGAGAATGTCAGGGGGTGGAATTTGAAAATTCGCCATTGTCGCTACTCGCTGCTTGTTTCTGGCACAAATCTTCCAGTGCTCTTGGCGTACGGGTCCGTTGGACTTCTGACACCATGTAACGATTGCTAAACAGGCAGTCAGGTACCAAAACATCAACTTATATTTTAAACCAAGAACAGAGCAACTATTCACTATGATAACAACATGGCCGACGCACGAGGAACCCTTTTCCCAAGATGCCATGCGGCCGCAGGAAGCTCAATGCTTCATGTAAGCGTACTCGTTACAATATTCACACGACGTGTCAAAAAACGCAACGACGTTTTACTCTAGAATACCTCAACTTGGTATTTTTACCCTGCTACTTGCATTATATTACACACCTTTGCCAGAGTAGCTAGTAAAACGGTAGTCTTTCTTTTGGTGTCACAGGAAATAATGATCTGGGCTATAGCTGTTCCGATCAGGTGGGCCGGCATATTAAATAGGTTTTGCTTACTTCACGACTGAAATAATCATTAGCATAAATACAAAAACTCGACAACAAAATGCTATCATTTATAACCAAACGCGTTTTGGTTCCTTGGCATTGCTCATTACATAGATAGACATCTTTTGTGCTAATTCTTGCACTGATTTCACTAAGGTCAATCACCAGCCAAATATTATACTCCTAAAAATTGCCGGGTATAAAGGACTGCTTGGGAATCTGATTCCAATCCCGCACGGTGGGGGAGGGGGGGGGGGGGGGGGGTTGAAAAGATAAAAAATTTACACGAAACAATCAAAAGACTGTGGTGACCGGCCGATTACACGGACGACTACCTTCCTTGCCAGGATTATAGGAGAAAGCCGCAACAGTTTGGCACTATAGTGAGAAGTTCTAATCTTTAGGATTGATTAATCGTTTTCAAATAATTCATCATAATTCATCATTCTTTCGATTTCTCGTCCACTCATCCACCCTGCATGTTATTTTAATATTTGTGTTTTTAAAACTGTCTGAACGCACACACTCATTTCTGAACATTTCAGAATTTTTTTAGTATGAAAATTACTTTCCAAAGAGCTAATATTGAAGGCAAATATTAATAATTAAGAATTATTATTTAATTAATCCTGCTATTTTGACATATCACTTTTATGTAATTTATGCATATGTACATATTTTGTATTTATTTTGGCTTTTATTTATAGTTGATGTGATGTCTTACAAGATTTTATCAACTTAATAAATGTAGATGAAAATGCATACCACCTCAGAAATGATGTCAAAATGCAGGAAATGGCACTTGAGGGAACCCAAATTTGCAAAATTTTCTGGGAGGGCAAGCACGAAGACCCCCCAGAGGCTCGTTCCTTCGGAACTCGTGCAAGCGCCTCGGGTGCTAAAATACCTCCTAAAACATAAAAGAACCCCCCTCAACAGAGTCCACCCTAAGGGCCTGAATTTACCTCATTTATTTCCTTTGCACTGACTACATCTGACTACAAAATTCTCTTGTCAGTGTCTTGTAGCTGAATTAATGGTTGCTTTCGCTTCCCTGAAAGAGTGAACACATCCATTTCCAGTGAGTTGCAAAAGTCTCGCATATCAGGCAGGATCTTAAATATTTTACTGGAAACGTTCCCAGCGACTTCCCGAGCAACACCAGCACCCTGCTCTAACCTTGTTGCATACAAGGTCATCGTCTTGTCGTTTTGCACTTATGTTTGCCACAGTTGTTGTTGAAGTGAAAAATATCGCTGTTACGACTTAACACATTGCCCTTCTCAGGACTTGAACCAATTTCGTATCCCCATTAGCGCTTATGGTCACCCGCGCAACCCTCGCGATACATTCAAATAGCGTGTAACAACGAACTTGCATTTATTGGGCTTAAGTATTTATAGCCGAAACGTCTACGAAACAATGTAAAAAGAGTCAGTGACAATCCGTCTAACGTGAAATATGTCAACTCCCGACTCACAGACTACAAGTATTCGTTATTTAAAGTGTTTCGCATCTATGGTGCATCACTGAATTACAAGGCTAATGACCAGGGTGTTGATGTTGGGTACCCTCCCACTGCATCCCCCTATTGAAACTTATTCAGGCTGGACTCCACGGGATGATTCTTGAATATTGACTGTAGAGTGATCAAACGGCAGCAATAAAGCTTTTTTATCTCTTTGTTGCTTTAATCTAAAAAGGAAGATCTTGGAAAATAACGATATGAATTGAATAAGGAAAAGCGAAGCACTTCCGGTACGGAAGTAAAAGGCGTTTACACGTAACTATTTTGCAAACGGTGGTCTATTTAAATTTCTTTTTCTGGTCAGTCCAACTATGTGTAATTTTAAGCTAAAATTTAAATAACAACAACAAAATACCTTAACCAGATACCAAAAAGGTACGGTGCTTGCTTCTTACTTTGTCACGGCAGTGGTTGTCAATTTCAGGTGAAATTGTCCTTGTGAATAAATTAGCTGCCTCGTGACAAATGGCGGTTTTTGAAATGACGGTTTGTCTCCTGAACCGGTTTATCTTCCTCTGCTTCTCAGTTCGAAGCTGATTTAAAGCAAAAATACTATGCATGGCTGTTACGTTGATCACTTGAGACTGGAGTGTTTTCAAGAACGAATGAAAAAGAGATGACACTTCAAGACGAGGAAATTAATGACACATGGCGTCAGGAAAATCGTTTAACTAACTTCACCGCGGGCTTGCGTTTTATCGTGAATGAAGAATACAACGCTCAAAATGCTTCAGCAACATCAAGGTAAGCATGTCTACGTTTTTATTAGACACAGTTAAGTTCGCGTCGGGAAGAATTCAACCTTTGCGTGAAATGTTTACATAAACGGCGGTATCTCCACGATTACTAATTGACGAATTTTAGGCAACTTCGAAATTCGAAAACATCGCACGAAATCATTTCCCCAGCTAATCCTTCTAAAGTCGTAAAGAACAGTCCTTTGACTTGCAAATACCGAATTTTTGACCAATTATTTCGCTTCGCACATACTTAAATTAGACGATAAGTTTGACCAATTTTGAACCCTATTAAATGGTTGTCAAATAAATTTAATTATATTTTGTAAATAAAAGGACACGAGGGACTAAAATTACTTTCCACGTACTTATTTGATGTCATTCTACAACATTTGGCCGGTATTTTCCTTCCAGAGTGCTTTATTTTTTCACGCGAAGCTACGAAACTCGGCATAAATTTTGAGCTTCGAAAGTGGCAATATGGCGGTTTTCAAGGATTATCGATTTTCTCGAAAAGAAATCGATATTCAGCCAAACTAAGTATGCTGGTATTTGTTTCTCACAAAGACCTACCTATGGTAAGAATATAAGCGAAATCCATTTTTCGACACTTGCCGTCTTTTGTCTGACCGTTGGTAACATTGGCTCTTAAGGCCTACTTCACCTAAAAGAAAAGAAGGTTAAAATGTAAGCATATTTTAGTTTTATAAATAATTCTTTAGAATAATTCAGCTACCGGTTTAAAATACTTATCCTGGTGTCTTTAAAAGAGAATCAGTTTATATCAGTTTACAAACAAAACACGAGTAGTAAATATAAAAAAGGGGGCTAAGTGATGGATGACTCACTGAAAAGCGGCAATATTTATTCAGACTTTTTCAACTGCCTTGTTAGAGTTTGTTTCGGAAATGATGTTCATTGTGTTAGCTCCTAGTTAGAAGTTTTTTCCTAGTTTTGTAGACTCGAGATGCGAAATATAATATCGTGTTATTCATGTTATTCGTTTCGCATGAACAAAATTCGCAAGGTTGGTTTCTATTAAATTGTTATACACGAGGACAGTACAGTATCAGTGAAAAAATATTTACAACCAATATTTTTATACAGTCAATTCTTGGCGAATAATTCTTCAGTTGGCTCATAACGTGGTTAGATTAGATTGCGTGACGCAACTTTCAAGTTCAGGCCGATCAATTGTGTTCGGTTAATTTCTTCGAATGTGTTGCGCGCTACTTTCCTTCATTTGTTTTGATTATCAAAATCATGTGGTACAATACTGATGTATGTGCAAAGTGTTTTATGTTTTCCATTTGAAACTTTCTGCGGATACTATGGTCGACGAAAATCAGAAAGGAATGCGAAATCTAATTACGTGGCGGACTTGACCTTGTGCAGTTGTCTTGCAGGTAGGCGACAGTATATAAATTTTTGACTTGGTGTTGAGGTTTTCGGGTCTTAAATGATGTTTTGTTGTGTCAGCTGTTATTTAAAAGTTTTGTTAAGCTAGGACGTTTTCAAAATATAGTGTTATTCATGCTGAATTCGTTTCGCGTGAGCGACTTTCCTGTGTCAGTGTAAATAAACATGTTCGCAACAACAGCAAAGTTGCTGCCTGGCTGCGCTAAAAGTTCGCTTAAACCACAACATATTTTTACATTTCCATGCTCTTTGACTTCTTTTTAGTTGGTATGGATACAAATATTACGCGGAAGTAGTTGGACTTATGCGCAATGGCCCGTTGAAAATGTGCATTTTTGAGCCGTTGGCGTTTATGGCGAAGTAGGCTGCAAACAAAAAATTATTTCGTTTTGTAAGTTTCTTTTAAACGAACCGAAATCGTGTGCTTTGTACAAATAAAGGACCAATTTAATCCAGGAAAGCTAAAACAATTCCTGAAATTTGACTATTTTGAAGTGGTGACCTCGACAATTTTCCAATTTTTACTTGTCGCCATTGCTAAAACTAGGCCAGTCGCGGTCAAATCGAAAAAAATTCATAAAAAAATTATTTTGCGATATTTGCAGAAACTAAGGTGATTTAATTTACTTTTGAATCAAGATAGACCCGTTGGCAAACTTTAAAGGAAATTGTGTTCTCGATCCAAAATTCAGCAGACCGGAATTATGGCGACTGCCTCTTAAAGTTTAGTTTTAAAACAAAAACAATAATTTAAGCATTCAAGAAAAACAATCGAGATAAAAGTCAGAAATATAGTCGAGAAAAAGTCAGAACAAATGGGAAAAATCGAGAAATAAGCGTGCGAAAAGGTCAGACAATGGTCGATAAAAGGTTGTGAAAATGGAAAAAATTCGGATAAAATTCAACAAAAAATGCGGGAAAAAGGTTGGATAATAGTGGAGAAAACCTTCGCGAAAAGTTGGAAAGTCGGAAAACAAGTCAGAAAGGAGATTGCAAAAAAGTCGGTAAAATTAGAGAAATAACACAAGGAAAAGTCAGAAAAAATCGAGAACGAAAAGTGGACTTTTTTACTTTTTTGTTGACTGTTTCCTTGACCAGATCAATCGATCTGTGAGCCTATCAACCCTTTCTTCATAGGAAATGTCTGTTTGTGTGTGTGCCCTCAGGTTAAGGGAAATCTCAAAGGAAAGTAACGTGTTGTTGTGGAAAATACCTAAACCCCCACCATGACAGGTTTTTGGTCAGCTTATCAACACCTGCCTGATCTCCCTGCATCATGTATGCTACACGGTTTTATATACCATGCCACAGAAAATACAGCTAATCAGAATACACAAAAGCTGTCGTATATTTGACTGTATTAAACTTAACCTTCCCATCGTATGCTGCAATTTTTTCCCGTCAAAATTTAGTGAGCATATTTTCAATTGCATGGCATAAAACAGTTTTGCGACACTTGTGTAGCACGTCATGGAACATCCCACTTCTCACCTGTATTTTCTTCTTTTGCCTAAAGATTGTGTGTATATGGAGAGAATACAAGTGACTCGTGGGATATTCCACAGTCATCCAAAGATGTTATCATTAGACACGTCCTGTGTCCTTACATTAAATGAAGAAATTAATTAACAATCTGCTTGTCCATTTATGTCTGTGTCTGTAACTTTGTGCAAACTCTACGACTGGTTTTAATCCTGAAAAAGGCAAATAACAACACATTATATTTTGCCATAAAAATGATGATGGTAAGGAAGTGTGGATGATATTACATTACTTTAATGTTGTTCAATATGGAACACACAAATAGTTATTGAAAAGAAGGAGGGTTCCCGGTCCCCCGTGGCAAATTTAAAGATCTCGCCTCAGACCTTGCCACGTATTAGCTGCTCTAAAAGGCAGGGGTTTCATGAAGGCACCACCTTCACTCATTGTTGCCGGGCAAAGAGCAACGAAGTTGCCTTGTCCATCACTACAGACTGATTACACTAACATTATTGCCACGATCCACAAATTGATATCTAGAATGGAGAGAGATTGACTTAATTATTCTTGACCTAAACTTTATTCCAAATAAGTTTGATGATTATTTTTTCTCTTCCTAGAATAACAGCATCCCTCGTGTATTTTTTCATGTGCTCGCAACACAGGAAATCTGGACAAACTGTGTGTGAAGATTTAAATTTTTGTAGCGAATATATGAGATTTATAGATGGTTTGTAGAATTGAGTACAATACCAAAAATATGAACAGATACAAGCTGAACAAAAGAAGTTAATCTTAGCAAAATGGGCTGATATCAATGTTGCGATGGTAACAGGGAGGACAGCCGAGGATGACACATTTTAATTTAAAAAAGAACATAATCTAATTCACAACCTAGAAATTATGTATTTTAAGTAAGGGTTATTTTTAGGCAACGAGGGGAAATGTGATTTATTTACCGAGGGTGCAACCCAACGTGAATAAATCACATATCCCTGAGGTGCCTAAAAATAACAGGCTTACTTTTTGAGTTATTTTTTTCAAAAAAATAACTCTTAGTCGGCATAAAGACGTATTTGGCTATTAAGTGGATGGATGGTTCAGTGGATCATTCATGTATGTATTTCACACCAATCAGATTTGGGATTCTATCAAGGTCCAATCAAATGGCAGCTTGCATATATGGATTGTTTTTATGAATATTTGTTTTGGGTTCAAGGTACGGCCATTTTTGTTTTGCTATACATTCGACCTTATTGGGCCATGTTGGTCTGAAGTTTCTTTTCCAGTTCTTGATTTTTATGTAGCTTTGGGTGAGAACATTGTGTGTGGGTTCTGAAACCGAAAAGTGTTTGGAAATTTGATGGTGGTGAAGGTGATTCTCTTGGTTTACGGAATTAACTAGTTCAGTTGATGACAGAATATGGGTATAGTATTTGTTGACCACTTCATTTACAATTTATGATGTTTTTGAGTAGAATAAATATGTGTGTTGAGAATAAATTAAATGTTGTGACTTCCATTTTTTATGTCAGTGTTGTGTCTTTGCTCAACGTTTTGTTTTGGTCCCCAAATGAGAACAAACTGACGCACTGTGGGTTGTTTGTAAGGGCGAGTGTTAAAGAAATTAAACGAGAAATCTTCGAGATTCTAACCGCGCGGTGTTTAAACTGTTTTCTCTCGGTTAAAAGTATAGCATTAGTAGGAACTTTGGCTAAGTAATAACACGAGCGACCATAAACCTCTCAAGGTTTTCCCCCAAAGAATAACGTATTTGTAATAGGTTGAGGCATGTGGGTTTATTTGGGTTCAAGAGTTGCCAAATAATAGGTATTTTCGTGAGGTTGGAATGTGGCCGGATACGGTTCGACGTTTCCTGCTTAGGAATAGTAGGACTTCACATGGGCGGTCATGAGTTATTTATTGTACGAACGTTTGAAAAGCTCATGACGTGATGATGTGACAAGGGCACGTTTTGTCTGCTCGGCAAATATTAAATTAGGTGTTTTGACAACGTGGTTGCATGGCACAGCAAGACAAAATCATCATTTGTGCCACGAGTGAGGGCCATAGGAAGGTATAGTAGTCGTGCGAGTCTCGCATTTCAAGCTTTGCATCCGAATGTAGAACGGCGGTGCAATGCGGTTATTTCCATACCAATGACGTAATGCTTGCAAGTGTTTACGTCCGCAATATTTATTTTCTTCAGAGCTCTGAACTCGCCTCGATGAAACAGCCAAAAGATTCACTTCAACTGGCTAAACCGACAAGAAATAGTCGCAAAATTGCAAACAAATTAACGACCGTTGCTTCTGACGAAATAAACATGCAAAGTAAACATAATCTTGTTTGTCACGTACCGAAAGTGAAGCTGCAACCTCAGCGCATTCCATGGCTGACGCAATACCTTTTTAGTGTATTTAATATTCCCAACCCAAAGCGGTTGCAGTTACATGTACGTTTACTCATAGGCAAAAGACAAAAAAAGACAGCCAGCTTTTTAGTAGTCCCCTTTGCAGCCATTGTTTGGGCTCGTCACGCAAAAAACAACGGCTGAAAAGAAAACTAGCTTTTTGGATGTGCAGTCAAGCGTGTCACACAACTTCATCGACAGCTATTTTTAGCACGGCCGTGGGAATATCGGTACTGATGATGTTACGCTTACAAGTTAGGGCACGTTTCTGTACCAGTGCAAGTAAAATCGTCACGTGGTTTGGCCGAAATGCACTGGTGACTAGAGTGGTTTGTTTCTCGCGTTCGTCGAAAGAAACTCGCCCTTGCTTGCAGAAAGGTTTCTGTTTTATATTGATGATGAAAATGATGGAGCCATTTCAGAAACCATATTGTAAAAATTTATAATAAACAGGTTGTTTTTTCCGTTTTTGATGCACCGACCAAAAAGCCAATATATGCATTCAAAACAAGCTGCCGAAAGTATGGACTAGGATTTTATTGTATTAAGCCATATACATATGGATAAATACCGACGTTCCAGGTATTTATCTGACTTATTTCATGATATTATTCATGAGAGATTATTATATGAAGCCCCTTTCCAGGACGACTAAAGCTGACTAATGAGCACTACATTGTCTTTGTAGTCTTTGTTTTATTATATTGTTGCCATTGTGCGGTTTTCTCAGAATGGCCCGATCGTGCGCTTTCACGCTTTCACAAAAATTGTGACTTGTCAACCTTATTTCAAGAACACACGGTTGTTTGATGGTTTGATAGTTTGTTTTGCTCTGTGTAATGTTCGTAAGGGTTAGTGTTTTTTTCTACAGCGTCTTTATGGCAGAAGGCTGAAAACGTAAGTACAAAGGAATATTTGAGTTATTTTTTTGAAAAAAAATAACTCTTAGTCGGCGTGAAGACGTATTTGGCTATTAAGTGGGTGGATGTTGGATGTTGGTTGGGTGGATCATTCATGTATGTATTTCACACCAATCAGATTTGGGATTCTATCAAGGACCAATCAAATTGCGGCTTGTATATATGAATCGTTTTCAGGGCTGCAGGAAGGTATAGTAGTCATTGTGCGAGTCTCGCATTTCAAGCTTCGCATCCGATTGTTGATGGCTATCTTTAGTAGTACGGCGGTGCAATGCGGTTATTTCCGTACCAATGACGTAATGCTTGCAAGTGTTTACGTCGGCCAAATTTATTTTCTTCAGATCTCTGAACTCGCCTCGATGAAACAGCCAAAATATTCACTTCAACTGGCTAAACCGACAAGAAATAGTCGCAAAATTGCAAACAAATTAACGACCGTCGCTTCTGGCGAAATAAACATGCAAAGTAAACATAATCTTGTTTGTCACGTACCGAAAGTGAAAGCTGCAACATCAGCGCATTCCATGGCTGACGCAATACCTGTTTAGTGTATTTAATATTCCCAACCCAAAGCGGTTGCAGTTACATGTACGTTTACTCATAGGCAAAAGAAAAAAAAAGACAGCCAGCTTTTTGGTAGTCTCCTTTACAGCCATTGTTTGGGCTCGTCACGCAAAAAACAACGGCTGAAAAGAAAACTAGCTTTTTGGATGTGCAGTCAAGCGTGTCACACAACTTCATCGACAGCTATTTTTAGCACGGCCGTAGGAATATCGGTACTGATCATGTTACGCTTACAAGTTAGGGCACATTTCTGCTTCTGGTTGCGAAATTACATATTGTACCAGTCCAAGTAAAATCGTCACATGATTTGGCCGAAATGCACTGGTGACTAGAGTTGTTTGTTTCTCGCGTTCATCGAAAGAAAGTCGTCCTTGCTTGCAGAAAGGTTTCTGTTTTATATTGATAATGAAAATAATGGAGCCATTTCAGAAACCCGAGAATACTTTGTTCTTGTTCCATCTGGCTATTCGTTTGCAATTTCTGGGTCAATTTGGCTTTCTTAGTGAGCGTGTTTGCGATTTTGTGATCATGTTTACGGTAAATGTTGTCAACAGTTTTCAATCCATGTTTTGATGTACTTAGCAGTTTTTTTTCGGCTTGGAATGAAAGGGGATGGATAATTAAACGTCAAGGTAACCTTAAAAGTGACTACCAGATATTTTTTTTCTGTTTACGTTTGAAAGAAATTACTGACGTATTTTTTGTCTTCAACAGTATGGTTCGATCGATCGGTTGCACACCACAGTCATATTTACAAGGGAAAGCAGCCTAATTTTAGAACATTTGCACAATTTCTTTTTAAATTGTTTTTGAGTTATTTTTCCAAAAGTAGCTCTTGGACCGTGCACATGAACCATGCACAAATAGCTCAACCCATGAAAACATAGGCACGCTAAGCGTGCATGAGTTATTTTTTCAATTGATTGGGTTGCTTGGTGTGTACTGGGTGTTAGTCCTGTTGGAATGGTTGAGCTATTTGTGCATGGTGCATCACTAACTACATAACCCCTTGCTACGACTAAGGGGCATTTTTTGAAAAAAAAATGTTGCAGACAAAATAATTTTTATGTGCAATTTGTTACGTCAAAACTGTTTCGTTCAATAGTAAATTTTTATCATTTAGAAAAACGAGAACTAATTTAATTGTCAAAATGTCACGAAATGGCTTATTCTGTTAGCGCTTATTTTGTTGCTAGCTTTTTTACAACCGTAACGCGATACTTTTGTTTGTTACAGGATACTTTTGTGTTTTTGTTAAACACTGTAAAATGATACCTTTGTTTTTTTAAAACGCGTGTAACATGACACTTTTGTTTATCTCACTTGTGTAACATGACACTTTTGTTTTTCTTGAAAACACCATGTCTCCATTGAGTAATCGAAAAGTAACAAACGAAGTAATAAACGAATCAAATCAAAAGCTATATTTTTAGGAAAGCTTTGAAGGTGTACTAAACCTGGAGTATTTGTTTTCTGTCATTAGTGTTTTCATTCAACAGACAGGAACAAGAACTAATTAATTTTAGTTATCAAACTGTCACGGAATGACATGCTCTTATTCTAGCCTGTTGCCGCTATCGATCGTAGTTAATTTTAAAAGCAAAACCATTTTAAAGTCAATACCCATCCCGTTAATTAAATGTCTAAACGTGGTGTGTTTAAGGTATAAACATAAACGCTACTTGCCCGAGAGTCCGCTAATCGCCGGAGGAAGACGCTAAAGAGACTAATTAAATTAATTGCGGTTTTCAGTTGGCGACACGGAGTCTCAAGCAGTATTAAATTTAAGAAGTTTCCTTGTCACGAACTCTTAAAACAAGAGGCCACAACACACTCTGAAGAAGATTCCTTGCCATTTTTATGACACAGTATTAACATCACAATGAGAACATTATTCCTCAAATCTGCTTTATGCAAATGCTTTATACAATTTCTTCTACGGTCAGCGAAACTAACCCGTCCTAAAGGAACGCTTGAATAACTATTTAGTGTTGGGTCTTTTGCTGGCGGCGTGTGCGTTGTCAGCAGGTGAGCGTTTCAAATCCAGGATTAATTCACAACTCACCAATTCTGCCTCCTACAAATTGAAAATCTTCGAATGAAATTGCTTCCTTACAAGTGACAGATTACTTCCCCTTTATAAACTGCAATTTCATTGGTTCTGATAGTACCTCAAACCTGATTGGTGTGAGATACAAACATACTCCACTGACTGACTGACTGACTGACTGACTACACGGTCCATCGTGCCGACTAAGAGTTATTTTTTTGAAAAAATAACTCAATAAACCATCCCAACAGGACTAACACCCAGTTCTACCCCAAGCCACCCAATCAATTGAAAAAATAACTCCTGCACGCTTAGCGTGCCTATGTTTTATGAAGAGTTGAGCCAATGAAAAAAACATGGTCACTGCAGCCAAAGCTTGTAGACAGATTCAAATTCCAGAGATATTGAAAAGAACCTTTAAGGAATACCATGTTTTCAAGAATGAGATGCACGTTCTTGAATTCAAACAGGATAATGAAGGGGAAATTAGGCAGCAACAAATTTGAGAACGGCATGGCCGAAATTTAACTGAACTTAGAAAATCTGGAGTAATTTTACAATAGCGGTCCATTCTAAAAGTGCAAGGTTCATTTCCTGCCACCCTGGTCTGTGGTGTCACAGTTAGTTTGAATTTCTTAAATAATGAGATGTACATTTAATTTCTCTTGTGACTCTGGTCCGTGGTGTCACAGTTAGTTTGAATTTCTTAAATAATGAGATAAAAAATTTAAGTCATTTTGCCACCACGGGCCGTGTTGTCACAGTTAGTTTCAATTTTCATAACTAGTGAGATAAATATTTAATTTCTCCTGCCACCGTGGTCCGTAGTGTCGCAGTTATAGTAAACACCTGCAAATAAACTGCCCCGGCAGATAAGTGGCACCCTGAATTTAGAAACTAATATTTTGGCAATCAAGATACAGTAGCCCATTCTTTCAAGACTATGACGTGGAACAGGAGGGCGAGCTTGAAATTAACAATATATAGTAGACCAGAGAATTGTTGAAGGTGAACAAATTTAGCTTGAGACTGAAAAAAACAGAAATCACAGCATAGTGGAAGATATTTCAAATAATCATCTTGCTGTACTTTTGTATCAACACATAGCACTATCAAAGGAATCTGAACGCAGTTAACGACTCCTACGAACAAAATGATGCAAAGCATCAATCATTTGCTTAACCGCGTTCACCTCAACAGTTTGTTTAACATGCTTGCTCAGGATAGCCATGAACCTCAGCAAAATTTGCTGTGACATAAAGCCAGGATGTTCTCAAACAGAACCGTAGTTATATGCCATTGCGTATGGAATAGAAACTATAAATAAGGAAGATTTAAGGAATTGTGCTACATGTGACGCTTACTCTACAAGTGAATCGCTGGGAGAGTGATCCATGATTTTGTACTCGCTAATTTCCTCGCCTGCAAGCAGGCTCCCCACAGGAAACCCTGATTGTTTGAATTTCCAGAAACAGTGGTTAGTGACTAGTGATACATACGTATCTCATATGTATGTTCTGTGCTTCACTTCTGCCTGCTATTGTGTTGGCAGCATCTGGAATTTCCTTTTTCGAATTCAATGCAACCTTTGGGAAGGTGAATGACTGGCTCACTTCACATAACAAAGATGTCACTGAAGAGCAGAATCCCTTCAAATGACCTGGCAATGGGAATGTAAAATTATAAAATACTAGTTTATACAGGCTGTACAGATAACAGTGAAGATGTATTATATGCATGTATTAATACAATACATGCATATACATAATTCACCAAATTGTCATGATGCCATATATGGTCAAAAATTCATCGTCATTCATTATCTGCAAGTCAATATTAATTGTCAACACTGAATGCAAAAGGTTTTTATTTCGGCTGTTGTTATCAGTCATTTCCCCTGAAATTATAGAACTAAACATGAGTTTTCAAATTTCCCTATTGGTTGACTATCTTATCTGGTTGACCTTGTATGTAACATAATTCCTTAAACTTTAAAGCTTCAAGAAGCTTAATTATTTAAACCGTTTACTTTATGCTGCATGAGAGCAAACAACGAGAGAAAGCAAAGTGTGAAACACAACATAAATGTATCGCAACAATGTCAAAGAGCACATAGTATAGCAAGTACATGTTTCATGATAAATGGGCACACTTTTAATCTAGTGATCAAATTTGTTCCAAATTCACAATGTTCTCAAGGCTACAACTATCAACAGAGAAAACACCCAGCCCTACCTTACACTCTTAATAAACAAGACCGAAAACTTGCAAGAAGGTTTTTTCCAGGTCATCTTCAACCTAGTGTAGATATAAATTCAGAGGACCTCGCAGCTTTGAGTTTACAACTTTATGACATGACATGCAAACCAAGAATATGATTTTTAGGAAGACCACTTCTGTTGTTAACGTGGCTTTTATATTTAAACATAGATTGATGATCGTGATGATGATGATGATGATGATGATAATGATGAGGATATGCTGGTCACTGTAGAGATTATGCATTGTCAGGACAGTAAAACAGGTTGAAATGAATCACCAGCCCAAAGGGAGCTGAACATCACAAACATTTTGCATATGGTTAGAGCTGTTTCAGATGGATTGCACTCAAACCTACACAATTTTAAAAGGTTCTCAAAATTTGTCAAGAAGCCACTTTTTGTACTAATTTGCCACAATTACACAGAAATAAAACTTTCATCAGCTTGCCTTTGTCAAAATGGTGCAAGTGGTTGCAGCATCTACTCTGACTCCAAATTTTTCAAATGGCTCAAAAAGTTTTGAAGCAGAAGTCAAAGTGCCTCCACAAATCATGAAGTAACACCGTTTACATTCACCTTCTATTTCAATTGTTATGTAGCTGCGCTACTACAAAACATTGGGTCAAATGTTAATTTCAAAAATATCATTTCTACCCAAATTTGTTCACCAGCTACATTACATAATGTATGGTTGTATTTAAGACACAGTGCTAGTACTCAACAAATGAGATTGTGAATAATTGTTCACAAGCATTTTAGCTTTTTGTACTTGACGCCCGGCTTACTGTTTTCATTGTTGCACCGTGTTCTTAACAATTAATGTTTGTGCAAGTTTGCTTTGGTTTGTAAGGATCTCAATTAAAGTCTGTTAAAGCATATTAGTTTGTTTACACAATTTTCATTTCAATTTGCACCATAGATGTATTATATCCATTAATTATATAGCCATGTCTCACAAAGACTGGGAACTACCAAATTTGTAAATTTGATTGGCTAAAATCGATATTGATCACAGGCTAGATTTTCCCATCTAGAAAATGAAAAAACGTTGACCTGTTTTTGCTAAAAAATAATAAGTGAAAACACCAAAAAGCTTGACGCAAAAAAAGATAAAAAGAACCAGCAAAACTCGCAAATTTTTGTTCAGTAAACAGGCACGAAATCACATATCAGCTAGAGGTGAATTTGCAAAGAAATTGCAAGGCCAGAACTTAAAAGCACTCTTGACCTTGGTCGTGCATTTGGTGTGTATTCGCGACCTCGGTCAAGATTTTCCCATACAGACCTCCTGCTTGGTTAGTAAGAGCTAAGTATTGCATACAATTCATGCATATACTGTACTTCATTCACCAAATTGTCATGATGCCCATATACGGTCAAGAGTCATTGCCTGTTTTTATCCATTCATAAAAATATTTAAGATCTTTTAAATCTCAACTCAAAACTTTCCTTTTGGAAAAACGTATTTATTCTTAATGATTTTTATCTTTTATTGCACCAGAAACTCATAAGGAGTTGAAACGTATAATGTGCGTTCACAACGTTCGAACATTCAGTTTGCCAAGTATCCATAATTAAAACAATGTTTGAGACAAAAAAGAGAGAAAAATAGTACCCAGTGGGTACATGAGTCTAATGCGTCATTGATTATTATTGCGGTTGAAATATGTTGAAGTAGTTTCGGTATTTAGGGCACAGAGCAAGAGATGTAGCAGAGGTTTGGTAGTAAGAGTGGTTCAGAAGAAGTCGATAATATTTGTTCTCTTAAGTATATATATTTATATATATTTATTCATGTTAAAAGATTAGTGCGTTGTAGACCATAGGAAGATCGTACAGATTTAGAGGGGGGGCAAATCCTGAAAAATTTGTTTGCAAAAGCAAAAAAAGCCCAACTAAATTTTTTGCAGGCATGAAAAAAAATTGTCTGCAGGAAGATGACACCGGAAAAAATGTTTTCACAGACAACAATACAGAAAAAAATTTGTTTGTCTTGAAAAAATTTTCATCCCTCTGCTTCCAAAAAAATAATGGTCCACCCCATAAATAGACAAAATACAGCCGCTTATTTAGTATTCTAAATGTCCTAAATCACATTAAAATAAGCCAAAATATATTTTTTTAATTCCTTTGCAATTTATGCGATACTGCTCAACAAAGATTTCAATTACCTTTTAACGTCTCGACACAGGAGAGCAAAGAAAACATTGCGTGCAGAATGTAATTTAATTAAGCGAAATATTTTCACGTCTATTAAACACTACAAGCAGTTGAATGAAAGAGTTTTGTTTTCATGACTGAGAACAGCTTCCAAATAGTCAATACATGGAAATAACAATCAGATCGGAATTTAGTAACTATTAAAGCGAGTTTCATTCTGCCTTAACTACTTTTTGGCAAGTTTCAATATTTATGCAAATTTCGCGCGAAATGCAATTTGATTACACTGTCTTGTTTTCAAGCTCCAGATTGAATCTTGAATGGTGAAAAAAACTCTTTTTAATGAAAGTTGCCTTCTGTGAATGATATCCTGCTTCAGTTGAATTGAACAATCAATTGCTGACTACAATTTTTTATTTAATTTTCCATATTTTTCAAAGGTTTTTTTGTTTATGAACACAAATGTCACTTCTGGAATCTTTTCATCAAAAGATGTCGATTTCACGTTGCGTTTCCCACGGATTATACAAAAAACATGCAGCTGGAAAGAGAACATTTTCAGTGGCTTCACACTTGAAAACGAGGATTCATATTATTTTGCACTGTAAAACATTTATTCCAATTACATACATGACAATTTCTTTCACGAGTGCATGTCGTGCTCGAGCTCCGTTCGACCGTTGCCTCGTTAACAACATCCTTGCTTCCTGATTGGATTACGATCACCGCACCAAGCCCGCAATGAGGCGGGCAATTGTTTAAGCACAATTACACCGGACGATTATCGATCCCGAACCATTCCCTTGGGATTGCTAACAGCTTTCTTTCCACTACATAGAGTCTAAATATAGTTGTTTTAATTTCAGTCCTGAAAGCAAATTGTACCATGGTCAAATGAGGGCATGACTCAATTAAATTCCATACACAGTTGAAAGAAACAATGAAGGATTTGTTGTCCTAAAACCAGTGACTCTTCCACAAAGAAGAGAATTTCACTTTCAGCATTACTACATTACCATGAGTGCCAGACATGTTTTCTACTGAGGAATCCACCATCAGTCACAAGTCATCTATTCCTTAAAGAACTTAATCATTCGTTCTTTTTTATTGTTGTTTTTGAACTAGATAATAAAATACCATTAATAATGTAATATTGAGAACCTCAAAGGTAATGCCATGGAGGAAAAGGTTAGAGATGCTATGCAGACATGACTTATGAATCATAAAAAGAACCGTAATTAATGCAAGAACAGAAAAAATGAGTAAGATAATACTGAACAGCTCATATTAACAACAAATATTATCACTATGTGACATCTTGAACATATGTTGCATGTTCTCCTTGTCAGTTCTTTCAAGTTAAGATCACACCAACTGTCAACCACAGTGGAAAATATCTTGAAAACAAAAACCTTAACCTAACGTTGCTGATCACAGTTTTGACAGTCAAGTTTCTTGTCATTAACACCATACTACAAAGCTAATAAACTTGACTGATCATCATGATGTGTCATTAACACTGAAAAAGTTGCTAAGGGACAACATGACACTGAAAATTATAGAAATAGTGAGAACAAACAATAAGATTACTAGATTGACACAGAAAAAGTATTGGATTATAAGACTTAAGCCGCACATAAACAATTTAGTCTGACTAATATTTCTGTAAGTCTTGTATAATTTACTATATACTTCATAATGTTTTATATATTTATAATCCTACTTGTGTTTTTTTTTAAAACACAATATTGAAATATTCTTTTATTCTATCGAATTATATTTTTAATTTTATTCAAATATTTTAATTTATAAATATTTATCTTTTTAAATTCTTACTCCATGTTTCACTATAGTTTTCAATACCTATTTTAGTAAGTGTATGCGCATGGATGAAGCCACACATAGCCATTTTAACTAATGATGATTAAAATTTTGTATTTATTTTATATAAAAGAATTCTACTGTTGACACTAATTACACTTATACTTAAAACTCCTGAAGAAACCCAAGACCCTGAAACGTTGAGTAAAGGAAATCCTATTTGAAGTTGGATTTTCAACAATCTTTTTCAATAATTTCAAGCCTCCATGGTTGCTACAAGTGATACTCGTATTTGGACTTATAAAAGGATAGCATTGTTTGAATTTCAACACCCAAAGATTCATGGATTGACTGTCCATGGCTGCCACTGCCCAGGTGATGGGTTGTATGCATGCATGAGGTCCTGACAAGACCATGAGATGTGTTTTGTGACTTCCCCCAACATTTTTCAATTTTTAGAAACATGAAACGACAGACAATGACAGACAGAACATAGAAAAACCCGAAGTAAATGGAAGCCACTGATGAGGCCTAGGAAGGCAAAAACAGCTGCAATTGTCGCCACCGCATAGGTGATAGGGGTTTTCTTCAAATGTGTGTGGCCCTGACCAGGCTGTGGGATGTGTTTTGTTACGTCACTATTTGTTTTTTGGATAGTTAGAGGAAATACATGTAATAAATAGCTCCATAGATAGATGAATTGATAGATCAAAGGATTCATAGATAGGCAACAAGAGGATGAACATACACTTTCTGAATTAATTATAACTATAACAACATTCTTAATTCTGATTGGTTCTTAGCACGCCCTGTATCTTGCCAAATTAGAGCACCCACAGTTGAAGTGTCCAACAACAAAGTGTCCAATAACAAAGTTCATTTTCTATAAATGGGCACGCAATATATTTGATTCATTATTGTGACTAAAATCTCCTTAATATTCTTAAAACCTTCAGTTGTAAACATAGGCACGCTAAGCGTGCAGGAGTTATTTTTTCAATTGATTGGGTGGCTTGGGGTAGAACTGGGTGTCAGTCCTGTTAGGATGGTTTATTTCATGGGTTGAGCTATTTGTGCATGGTTCATGTGCACGGTCCATCGCGCCGACTAAGAGCTACTTTTGGAAAAATAACTCAAAACCAATTTAAAAAGAAATTGTGCAAATGTTATAAAATTAGGCTGCTTTCCCTTGTAACTGCTTGTAAATATGACTATGGTGTGCAACCGATCGATCGAACCAGGGATCGAACCATACTGTTGAAGACAAAAAATACGTCAGTAATTTCTTCAAACATAAACAGAAAAAAATATCTGGTAGTCACTTTTAAGGTTACCTTGATGTTTAACTATCCATCCCCTTTCATTCCAAGCCGAAAGAAAACCGCTAAGTACATCAAAACATCGATTGAAAACTGTTGACAACATTTACCGTAAACATGATCACAAAATCGCAAACACGCTCACTAAGAATGCTAAATTGATCCAGAAATTGCAAACGAATAGCCAGATGGAACAAGAACAAAGTATTCTCGGGTTTCTGAAATGGCTCCATTATTTTCATCATCAATATAAAACAGAAACCTTTCTGCAAGCAACGACGAATTTCTTTCGACGAACGCGAGAAACAAACAACTATAGTCACCAGTGCATTCCGGCCAAACCACGTGACGATTTTACTTGGACTGGTACAATATGTAATTTCGCAACCAGAAGCAGAAACGTGCCCTAACTTGTAAGCGTAACATCATTAGTACCGATATTCCCACGGCCGTGCTAAAAATAGCTGTCGATGAAGTTGTGTTACACGCTTGACTGCACACCCAAAAAGCTACTTTTCTTTTCAGCCGTTGTTTTTTGCGTGACGAGCCCAAACAACGGCTGTGAAGGAGACTACCAAAAAGCTGGCTGTCTGTTTTTTCTTTTGCCTATGAGTAAAAAGGTATTGCATCAGCCATGGAATGCGCTGACGTTGCAGTTTTCACTTTCGGTATGTGACAGACAAGAAATATGTTTACTTTGCATGTTTATTTTCGCCAGAAGCGATGGTCATTAATTTGTTTGCAATTTTGCGACTATTTGTCAGTTTAGCCAGTTGAAGTGAATCTTTTGGCTGTTTTATCGAGGTGAGTTCAGAGATCTGAAGAAAATAAATTTGGCTGACGTGAACACTTGCAAGCATAACGTCATTGGTACGGAAATAACCGCATTGCACCGCCGTACTACTAAAGATAGCCATCAATGCGAAGCTTGAAATGCGAGACTCACACAACGACTACTATACCTTCCTACGGCCCTCACTTGCGGCACAAATGATGATTTTCTCTTGCTGTGCCATCCAAGCACGTTGTCAAAACACCTAATTTAATCTTTGCCAAGCAGACAAAACGTGCCCTTGTAACATCATCACGTCATGAGCTTTTCAAACGATAGTACAATAAATAACTCATGACCGCCCATGTGAAGTCCTACTATTCCTAAGCAGGAAACGTCAAACCTTCTCTGGCCACATTCCAACCTGACTAAAACACCTATTATTTGGCAACTCTCGAACCCAAATAAACGCACATGCCTCAAGCTATTACAATCACGTTATTCTTTGGGAGAAAAACCTTGATAGATTTGTGGTCACTTGTGTTATTACTTAGCCAAAGCTCCTACTAATGCTATACTTTTAACCGAGAGAAACCAGTTTAAACACACCGTGTGGTTTGAATCTCAAATCTTTAACACTCGCCCTTACAAACAACAGCATCAGTTTGTTCTCATTTGGGGACCAAAACAAAATGTTCAGCAAACACACAACACTCACATTAAAAATGGAAGTCACAACATTTATTCTCAATATACATATTTATTCTACTCAAAAACATCAAACATTTTAATATAAAGTGGTCAACAAATACTATACCCATATTGTGTCGTCAACTGAACCAGTTGATTCCGTAAACCAAGAGAATCACCTTCACCACGATGAAATTTCCAAACACTTTTCGCTTTCAGAACCCACACACAATGTTCTCACCCAAAGCTACATAAAAATCAAGACTTGGAATAGAGACTTCAGACCAACACGGCCCAGTAAGGTCGAATCTATAGCAAAAGAAAAATGGCCGTACCTTGAACCGAAAACAAATATTCATAACAACAATCCATATATACAAGCCGCAATTTGATTGGTCCTTGATAGAATCCCAAATCTGATTGGTGTGAAATACATACATGAATGATCCACTCAACCAACATCCATCCACTTAATAGCCAAACACGTCTTCATGCCGACTAAGAGTTATTTTTTTTAAAAAATAACTCAAAAATGGCTCATTGTCATAGTGATGATAACAACGCAACACGCTTCGCTTTGTCTAAATTTTTTCTCAAATATTTCTATACTTATGATCAATTTAAAATGTATATAGGACTTTGTGTTGTCCAATTTCCTCTGTAGTCATACTCGTGATTAAACAAATTGGACCCCTGCTACACTGGGTCTTCAGATTTTGTTAATCACTTGTATGATTGTAGACCAAATTGACTCCACTCAGTCCTATTTCCATTATCTATCATTATCGAAAGTCCACTGGCTTGATTCTCTGTTATCTCTCTTAAGGATGAGTTGGAGCAGGCTGTTGGTGTCAAGTTGTTACAAGAAGCATACTCACTGAAATTGAATTGAGCAGAGAAATCCTTTGCAGTAAACAACACATTCCAAATAGCAGTGTTTTATACATGAGGAAAAGACCATGGTTTTTGTGATTTCAAATATTTTAGAAGGCATTTAGAAAGGAGACTAGTTGCAAAAATTGTTCACAAGCTTGGGGTAGACAAAAGCATACAGTTTTGACCAGCTTTGTTATAGTGGCTGAATGTCGGTTCAACTACATAGTCTTGGAGACTAGCAAACTAGAACATTTAAACACACTTATGTTGATCAGTTGCTATATATCAATTACGGTGTATGTTTCATGTCTGTTTATTATGCTTTTGATATTTTGTTGACTGTCTGGAATCACAAGTATAATGCAAGGACCAATATGTTTGATGTAATAGGATCCACACAAGAGCCAATCAACATGATGCCAATATTTCTGTTAGTCAGAAAAGTATTCTAGCTGTCCAACACTTTCAAAGCCATTGAACATGACATTAACAATCATAGAAAGGGTGAGAACAGACGATAAGATTACTAGATTGAAACAGAAAAGTACTGGATTTTAAGACTAAAGCCGGCCATAAACAATTTAATATAACCAAGTTTTTAGTAGTTCTTGTATTAATCTTCTATACTGTTTGTATTTTCTTTCTTTATTCAATAAAATTTTGTTTTATTGTTATTTTTTATTAGTTTTATTCAATCATTCTTATGTTTATTTAATTACTTTTTTTTCAAATTTGT
>CAVNZF010000013.1:0-85623 GCA_963693305.1 Meandrina meandrites | reverse complement strand
ACCAGACACACAAAAGTGGAGTCCCCTGCCTGTCTGAAGAAAGTCTGCATACTACAAAAAAAGCTCACACACATTTTCCTTTCTGATTTTTCTCTAGACATGCCAGTGAGAAGTTTGAGAAGACCGCCGTCACATCACTCCGCTGTCAATGTTGCTGTTGAGAAATCCAGGAAAACTGATACTTCACCAGTCATTACACAACTACAACGTCAGTTACTTGGAAAGGTGAAGAATTCAAAACCATCTGGTCATAGAGATGATCAAGATGTTGCCAAGCAGCATGAAGAAGAAGGTACTATAGCAAAATTACACATTGATGACAAGTTTCCTATGAAACAAAACTTCAGGGATTAGTTTTATAATGTAGATGGAAGATGATGTTTCAATTGGTGGATACTTTGGGGCGTCGTTTCCATTGCAAACCAATGTACCGTAGAATGTACAATATAGTTATCATTGCTAAGTTAAAAGGAGAATAATCCAATTCTGGTTAAAACACTGCCAAATTCAAGTATTTTATCAACAGTTCATATACGAGGGAGGATCCAAACGGACACTTTCAAAGACAATTGGAAGAAATGGAACAGCACGTGAGTCTGTAAATTGTCGACTTTCAGTAAACCGTAATGGTTGAAAGTCTGTGCGAATGTACAAACAACGATCGACAAACTACGGCCGTAAAACCATCACTTGATTTTGTCAATAAAGAGAGTAAATACTCGCCATTTGGAGAGCTTTAAGACCTTCAATTCAACTGCTATTTTTATTCCTTTCGCATTTACAACGGTTGTTGAGCAACTACACCGTTTTTGGAGTGCAAAACTTTCATAGCTTAGTTCGTCTCGCCGCGAGATGAAACTTACGAAAGTGTTACCGTGACCGTGGGCAGAGATAGGAAAATACGGACAGCGCTTAGCACTGAAGCAATCGGATTACAGGATTCGTTACCGTGCCGTGTTGGGGAAAAATAAATCCAGTTATTGTAGTTCCTCCCGCAAACTTGGCCAGTCTCAGAGATAATTAATTTTCTCTCAAGTTTCAGAACGTTTCCAGCAAGAGTTCCCAGAACATTCGCAAGAGAAAATGCACCAGACACACAAGAATGTGGCTCCCTGCCTGTCTAAAGAAAGTATGCAACCTACAATAAAGTTCATACACATTTTCCTTTCTGTTGATTATCTAGACATGACAGTCAGAAGTTTGAGAAGACCGCCGTCACATCACTCCGCTGTCAGTGTTGCTGTTGAGAAATCCGGGAAAACAGATACTTCACCAGTCATTACACAACTACAACGTCAGTTATTTGGAGCGATAAAGAGTTCAAAACCATCTGGTCATAGAGATGATCAAGATGTTGCCAAGCAGCATGAAGAAGAAGGTAATGTAGGTAAATTACACATTGATGACAACTTTCATATGAAACAAAACTTCAGGGATTAGTTTTACGATGTAGACGAGAGATGACAGATGTTTCAATAGGTGGATATTTTGGGGCGTCGTTTCCATTGCAAACCAATATATAGGGGAAAAGGGCATGCACAATGTAGTTATCATTGCTAAGTTAAAAGGAGAATGATCCAATACTGTTTAAAACATTACCAAATTCAAGTATTTTATCACCAGTTCATACAGGGAAGGATCCAAACGGACACTTTCAAAGAGAGGTGAACCTACAAGGGCAGCCGAGGGCGAAAAACCAACAAAAAGAAGACGACTTTGAATTAGAAAACTCGGAAAGATTATCGAGGGAAGTGGAACAGCGGTTGAAAAATTTGCAAGGGCAGCTGCATGAAAAAGGGTTGCAAGAGGCCAGGTTGCAAGCGCAGCTGAGGGAGAAATGTCGACAAGAAGAAAACTCGCGAAGACAGTTGAGAGAGACGGAACAACAACTAACAAATTTACAAGGGCTATTCAGAGAAAAAGAAGACGAAGCTACTAACTTACAGCAACAAGTTGCTACACTGGAAGGACAGCTGAGGAGAAAAGACCGGCAAATGAATGAATTGGAGATAACTCTGTCAACAGCTCGGCAAGCACTGAGTGAACGTCAACGTCAACAGTCCCCTGACTGGGTTATTTCCCGTGATCAAATTCAGCTGACAGATAAACTCCTTGGTTGGGGAGGCTGGGGAAGTGTTATCGAGGGCAAGTATTGTGGCTGTGCTGTAGCAGTGAAACAAATTCATGAGTTGATTCTTTCTCCTCACAACCGAAGCTTGTTTGAACGGGAAATGAACATTGCTTCAAGATGCCGCCATCCATGTTTGCTGCAGTTTATTGGAGCAACAAATGATGAGGGAAGTCCTTTGTTTCTAACAGAGCTCATGGAGTCAAGTTTGCGAGCATTGCTAGAGCAGCGACCTCTCACTGCAACAGAAGTCTCTATTATTTCTCTGGATGTGGCGCGCGCGATGAGTTATCTTCATCAGAAGACACCTCCAATTATCCACCGCGATATAAGTAGTGCTAATGTGTTGCTTTGGCGACAAGGTGACCAGTGGCGTGGCAAAGTGTCAGATTATGGTACTGCTAACTTCATGCAACCGACCATGACAGCTGCCCCTGGAGCTAGTATTTACAGTGCTCCTGAAGCACTCACTTCAAGTCAAACAGTCAAGGTGAGCTAGATTTTACGATACAACCAAACGTTTAGACTTTTCAGTTGGGAAATTTTGTTGTATTTGATCACCTCTATCAAACGGTCACTTAGGTAGATTCGGAGGTTGTGGGTTCGAACCTCATCGAGGTCAAACAATTCTCTGCCTCGTGTGGTCGCGATTTTCCTTCATGGGCTAACGCTCAGAAAGAAATTGCTCGGTTATTTTCCAGCACTTTAAATTACCTTACAATTAATTCTCTACTTTTTAGCTTCTCATATCAGTTGTGCGTGGCGCATCACTGCATTCAGTTCGACATTATACCCGTACTATCTACAACTTATAACAACAACCATGATTTGGCATGAGTTTATGAGAGAAGAATTCGAAAGTCGTTTGCAAATGCTCAGTGCTTATTTAATAAAATTTGTCCAACCTTTTAGTTATATTTTGTATTTGTAATTCGTAATTTACAGTTTACATTAAAGCAGCGTTGTGTAAAACCGTGAAACATTTGCATAACCGGATTGAAATTTGATAGAAACTTAATACGAGTTGTTTTCATTGAGATGCGTGGGAATTTTGATTTTCAAGATTGTGGCATAATTTACCGGTATACTTCATCTGCAACTTTTGTTAAACTTGCCATAAAAAAATATCCAGAATATCAACTTATTTTTCTGTCCATTCATATATTCTTGTTACGGCAGCTTCACTTCTCGTTGAGAACTACAACGTAAATAACGACAATCAGGTGACTTTTCAGATGGGTTGCATTCGTATTTTTCACAGATAAAAAGTAACATTCACACCCTTAATTCACCTTCAATTCTTATAGAATCTGAAACAAGAACAGAGTAAATTGGCACTCCCTTGGTAAATATCAATCCGGGAATTTTACCACGTTGGAAGTAAATCCCTACAGTGTAGTTAAGTATCACTTTAATAATTTTTGTTGTCTTTAGGTTGATGTGTATAGTTTTGGTGTTCTCCTCTGTGAAATGTGCACCCGGGAATTGCCAGATACTGGAAGACGTGATCAACAAATTGTAATGGTAACAAACCACGTGTTTCGAGCCCTCATACGGTGGTGTGTGCGCTCAGAGCCCGAGTCGAGGCCAAATATGGAAGAGATTATTGAGGAACTTGAAGAACCAGTTTAATGCCATGTCGTTGGTCTTGTTTTCTTCAGCAACTCACATAACGGTAGCGTTCTGCAAAAAAACTGTAGTCCTTAATTATAATTTACCTAAATAGGCCATTTACTTTCCCTCAGTTTCAAAACAAATCGTCGCGTGCAAAACTATTCAAATGAAAATGAGTTTGATTTGCATGAGAATGGACGTGCAAGTGAAACTCATTTTTATGTGAATCGTTTTGCACGAAGACTCGTTTTGACACAGAGGCAACAGGTAACTCGGAAATGGCCTATTAAAGAAGCTTTATTAAATTCATTATAGTTATTTGTGAGACTAGACTAAACCAGAATAGAATAGAATAGAATAGAATAGAATAGAATAGAATAGAATAGCATTAGCATAGCATAGAATACAATCGAATGCAACACAAATCAAGAATTTTTTGTGAGCTGAAATTGTACAATCTGTTTGATTTTGTCAATCATTCGGCATAAAACAATACATCTTTATTGATTGCTAAAATTTGATGTAATTCGTCTTTAAGACTTTTAAACTTACGTTTTAAGTGATATCAGCCTTACTAAGGGTAGGTACTGGGTCAGTCTGGATATATCACATAGTGCAATAGTAGCCGCATGTCTTCGTCAGACTGGCTAGTTTCACCACCAAGCCTCGCTTTGGAAAAAATTCCAAAAGCAGCACAGTTGAAAAGAATGCCCATGTGAAAACTGCATGAAGGTGACAGAGGTTTGAGAACTTTTTGCGTAATCGAGGCTTGATGGTAAATTTTGAGTACATTTTATGACATTATCATGCATAAGACCTATTAAGACAGAGCTTAGAAATAGAAGTCGAACGTTCTTGGCAACCTACGTTTCGGATTATCATGTAGTTTGTTGTGAGTAGACTGTAAATGTTTGCCATTTTGTTTAAGGCTATTCCAGAAAAAGGTTATCCTGTAGCTGGCGTATGAGAAATAGTTAACAAAGAAGGTTACGGAAAGCCACTTGCAACTATAACAAATCATATATTATAACAAGTTCGATTGTAATAAAAATGTACAAAAAAGTTTCGTGTCCGCAAAACAAATAATCTGAGACTCCAAAAGAAGGCACTCTTTAGTTTAAAGATGAGTTAAGTAACCGGCTGTATATCAGCGTTTTGCTACCGAGAGACCAAGGCGTTCACACAGCTTTTAAAGATGGACTAGACGGCTTTCTAAGTAACGCTGGACGGATATTACTGAACTAGTTCTTTGCGGGCAAGTATAAGTACCACTGCTTGTGTTACAAAAAACCACCACAGAGCACATCTTCGAAAGTAATCTCCTGTGTGGCTGTTACTTGGTCTTAACGCAACGCTCAGGAAAAAGCGTTGTGTGACGACAAAAATTACGACTGTCAAGGGAAAGTAGTGTTTGTTTCGTTTTGCTCCGTGAAGTGCTACAGCTACGTTGGTTAATTTATCGTATCAACTTCAAGTTGATTACTAGTTCTTTCGTTTACCCACCGATGCCTAACAACAATCCTTTGTTTCTTTGAAATTCAGCTTCACTTCCTGGAAGTCATGTTAAAAGGCTCATCAGGCCGTTTACATATCTGAAACTTTATGAGGTTTAGAGCGTATTATGCTATGAATGAATGAACAATATGCAGTGTTAAAATATGCAGTGTTTCAAGAATATTTTAAGTAGGTAGCTGCCCTTGTTCAGCACCCATCAGAGAGCAATATACGAAGCTGGAAACACCTGAACTTTATATGGAACTGCATGAATTTTAGCTAGTTATTCACCTTACAGTACCTGACGGAGCCCCGCCGGGTGCCGCTAACAACTTTCAGGAGGGGGGGTGGGAGGCTTGAACATCAGATCAGTTTGGTAAGGGTCGCTATATCGGGGAGGTGGGGGACTGAACCTCCCGCTCCCGTACCGTTTACACCAGGATCCCGCCCCTCTCCTAGTGGTTCACATCTTTTAGCCCCATTTCTATTGCAAAATCCTGCATCGTGTTGCGAAACAATTTCTCCCTAGTCACGCCATTTCTTCTACAACCTCGGGGCGAGCTCCCGCCAGCCTGTTCACGCCCCCCCCCCCCCCCCCCCCCCTCCCCTCCCAATCATTTAGTTAGCTTATGTATGCTATATATAAAGTATATATTTATCTTACGTAACAGGAAGCCTTGTGTGTTATCTAGACGTATCAACATTAAAAGTTTGGCCAAATCTGATAAAGGGAAGTGAAATTACTAAAACGCCATATATCGCGAAAAAAGGTGCTGAGTGTAGAAGCTTTAATGTAGAACTTTGCTTCAAGGGCATGTTGTGGTTCAATTTTACGCTTGGTAAAGGGCCTAGCCTCCCGTTGCGTTGTCGTGTGGCCAGGCCTTACACGCATAATATCATTTATTACCATTACACCGGAACAAAGGAAAAGACCAAATTGTAAAACTGAACCACAACAAGAGTATTGTTGTAGTCTGAGCAATCATATTGTAAGTAGTGTAAGAATTCGTATTGTAACGAGTATTTTGTTTTGTTATAATAAATAATGCAAAAAAGGAAGAGCCCCAATTATTGCTGGCGATACGACAACATTGGTTTGAAATTAAACTGTTCGCCGCGCTCTATTTTCCTGTGTTTCTTTTTTCAGACTTGTTTAAAATTCGTCAGGGTTTACAATTTTTGCCTAAATATTGAGGAAAATTACATGAAAAGAACTTGTATGTCGAACTTGTTCCACAAACGATAGTCGTATTGTTCAGTGTCCATGTTGTGGTTCAAATTTCGTTTTTTTCTTTTGTTTTATAAATTCATTATCATACATAACCATACCCAATACCAAAGGAAAATAAAATCTGAACTAACGGTAACATTGAACCACAAAATCCATTCAAGTGGGGAGCTGTAAAACGATAATGGAAATTATGGGCGTTCCATTGGCTAAACAAAAAGTTTCGCGCGATGGAGTTAAGACTGTGTTTTTTTTCTTTTTTTTGGCGGATCATCAGCATTTCCAAGATTATGTTATCAAGCTTTCCCTGACACTTCTTTGGATAGTGAAGTTGCTTGTCAGATCGCCAATTGTGCGGTCAATTTGGTGATCATTTTTCTGGTGTTTCCTGATGGCGAAGAACCGGTGTTATTCAATAGGCTGGGCAGGTGTAGATGACAGCTGATGTAGCCGACGCATTCTGCATCACACAAATCACATAAAAAATTATACACAACGCATTTTTGATCAAGGGTGGTTTATTTGATTGGCTGCTTCAAACACCCTTTTTATAAAGAAATTATAGTCAATCAAATCATGTGTAACCAGACTCACCTTTTTCTCGCGCAAAGGCCGCGCTTGCTCAGTGGGTTAGGTGGCTCTGGGGACAAAATGGTGTTTGCGCGCTGAAAACTTTATGGCCGAGACACACTAGGCGACACGTCACAGGGACAAATCGCTGCAACAATTCGCCACGTGCAACATAGTGAATTTTTGTGAAAATCGTTGTCGCTGCGTCAGAATTCAAACGCCTGGTTTGATTTCGTGCGACTGATCGCAGCGAAAAAATGAGTGAAAGCAGCGTTTTCGTAGCGTGTGGATGTTACAGGTTATTCTGTTACAGGTTAAATTTGTTTCCAGCCTGCATTAATCTGCTTCATCCTTGGGATAACACTTGAAATAATTTGAATTCATTAAAAGGAAACCAAACAAAAGATTATCTTAGGTTGCAAACAGATTTAACCTGAAGACCAATTTGAACTACATCATGTACACTGCTGCGCCACGTCACTACGACGTAATAAAAATTAACCAATGACAGAGCGCCATATTGAATAAGAAAACTAGTTCACATTCCCACCCCCCACCCCCATCCAAAATCACTGCTTGTGCAGTAGATGACTTTATAGTGCACCAAACAAGGGTCTTGTCGCTGCGACTTGTTTTGGAAGCAGTAGTACACACGGAGCGACTTGTCGCAGAAACCTGTCGCTTAGTGTTCCCTAGCCTCCTTCGCAGACGTTCCTTTGGCTCGTCACGCAATCTTTTCTCCCCAACGAACGTCTGCTGAAACGAGCGGGTATTTACGTAGACCAACAGCACACGTAGACCAACAGCACACTTCCAAATCCTGGAAGTGACCTTGAGAGGTGACCTTGAGAATTTCGCACGTACGCAAAGTACCAGCAGGACTTTTAACGAGCGTGTGTCTGTGTCAGATTTAAATTCTTATCAGTTACTCCTTTCTTGTAGTTCTCCTTTATCCCCTCTTGTACTGAGAAATTTTTTTTAATTTTTCAGATCAAACTAACTGCTTGTGTCTTTATAGCCTGCGTAGCTGGCGGGATTTCGCGAGCGAGTGCTTTTTTTAGCGGCCGCATGCTTTTGTCTTGGCTGATAAGACGCGAGAGAAAAAATTCACATCGCCGACGCGAGAAAAAAAAAATCACTCTTGCCCGTTAATCCCGCCAGCTACGCTGGCTAGTATTGTTATGAAAACTTTGCGGTTGGCGTAGACGAACGGTGCGCAGGACGAAAACGGTTACATCTACTTATTTAACACGTTTTCACTCAGGCCTGATACCGGCCCGAACTCTTGCCAAACACTCAGTCGTATTCTTGCAATAAGGATCACAGCAAAACTACAGAGAAAACAGTCGTTTCCATCGATCTTTAGAGGAGTTTCATGTACTCACGAATTTTGAAGCGCTTTTGATCGCTTCTCATGCATGAATTAACAGCTGGAAAGTTATCGCCCCAAGGGAGCTTATGAACTAGCGCGATTGGCTCTTTAGTCATCTCTACGTGATCTCCAGTTGATCTTTGGGAACAAAAGGAAAGGAATGTGCCGCTCGTTTCAGCAGACGTTCGTTGGGGAGGAATGCGTGACGAGCCAAAAGAACGTCTGCGGAGGAGGCTAAGTGTTCCCCGGCCTTAAAATATTTCCTTCGCAGCCTTTATTTGGGTCGTCACGCAACGCCAGGAGAAGCGTTGCGTGACGACCCAACGGCTTGCTTTTTCATAAACACATTTGAAGTTCATGCGTGAAGCGCCTTTCTACTGGCTGCGTGTAAATAACGCATTCTGTGCATTGTTTTTCTGCATCAGCGAGAAAATGGCGGAACACGATACAAGATCTCGCTGTTGATGGCAGTTTCTGCCGATTTCCTTCTGTACGATTTCGTCGAAGGCCTTTTGAGTATGCAGGTGTCAATGGAAGACGCCAAGTGATGTCGTTTCTGTCGACTTAGGAGCATACCTGTTACATATATATGGAATAGTTTTGTAATTATGTCCTTAGGAAAAATGTTTCCAAACAAGACAAAGAAAGCGGCAAAGTCCTCAAAAGGTACGTCGCCTTTACATGCTTGTTTTTAGCCCTTTATTTTTTATGATGAATATTAGTCGTTACGGATAAAAGGCGTCTATAATGCATTTCCGCCAGTTACCCCATCGCTTATTAAATTATTCTGTTGAGTTGCATTCCACCCTTACGCAATACGCTTTGATTTCAAGCGCTTAATTGCGGTCGACGAAGGAGAACGCAAGCCTAATCTTGCGAAACGAATTGAATCTTCCTGTTTGTTGTTTCAACGCAAATTCCTTACTCTCCCTCTCCTTCCGAAGGTTTTTCAGAGTCATTCAGAGGCTCGTACTCGCTTTCATGAACGGTTTTCGTTAGAAATATCTTTCATTCAGGGTTTCAGAGGGATTTGGGTCCCCGAGATCCAGGACTCTAGAGAAACACGGCTCCTGGCCCTTTGGTTTTCAGGCCTCCAATATATTATGTCAGTAAGAGTTCCAAGTAGCAAAAACATGGAGCTCCTGACTCCACGGGCTTTAGGACTACGGCGACTCCAGCCTTGATACAATTAGATGTACGATAATGATGAATTGTTGGAATATTTCGTACAAAGTGTTCACGAGTTTTTATTGAAACGTTCTCAAGTCAGTGTATCGTCATTAAAGTTGTTCAAAAAACGTGTCTTTAACTGGGTTTTCTTGCGTCGCACCATTGTGCTGAGCACTTAACAATGTCTAATAAAACAATATTTATCGGATTCTGTTCGCATCAGTGCCATAGTGAAATTATCAAGGCCTCGTAATAAAAGCACAAATATATGATATAAGTGTAAATAGTACATAAAATATAATGGTATGTCTAATGTACTGATTGGGGTATTCTATTATATTTAAGCCATTTTATACATTGCTTAGTTATCGGACTGGTTGTTGGTGTTATATTTTCTTTATGATGAGTAGGAGAGGAAGTTTCTTTGAATGGCGATCGCTTCCGAGGAGATGGCGTAAAATTCAAGTGCAAGGTTTGAACCTTCTTCTTTCTCGCATTAAATTGCCGCTACATTTTTCATGTATGTACATATTGTGGCTTGGTCGCTGCTATACATGTTCTTGATAGTAAGCGGACACTCGTTTGGCTCATTACGAAATCTTTTCACCTGGATTCAGATCGTGTGTTCTGGACAAACTTTCTTTTTCTCTTCAGCTTATAGGTGCTGTAGATGTCGCTAGTGCGAAAGGTGTTTCTATGTGCGCCGATGCTATCAAGACGTTAAAGGTAGATTTTAGTCTTACAGTTTACCACGCCGTGAATTATGCTCAGTTAACCAATTGAGCGACTTTCGATTGAGCGTTGTAAAACCAAAACCAAAGTAATCAATCTGGCCAATCACAATGGACAAACTAATATAGCCAGCACCAAGTCCGGGTAAATTTGCGCGAGCGAGTCATAATGGTTTATTATGGCCGGTTGAGAAAGTGGTGCGTTTATAAAACCAATTACTTAGATCAGTAAAGGAAATTTCCTTGAATATTTAAGTGATAACTGTTTTAAGGCACGTTAAAACTTTAACTTGGGACCTTTTTTTCTGACTGCATTTTTATTTTGTAACGTAATTTGACTTGTTATGAAAAACGATGGAAGAACAGTCAGATAAAGCGAGCTGTACCAAACTGATATTTTTGAAAATCTCTTTTCTCTCTCTCATGGCTGCAATCCAGACACAAGCAAAATTAAATAAAGATAATGGTGAACATAAGCAGAGGGTTGTGATGTACGTCACTTTAAATGGTATCAGGATAATGGATGAAAAAACTCAGGTGCGTGTACCTAATCAGCATGAAGTATCATCTCTTCTTTCAAAATATACACAACTGTTTCCCATCGAGGATGGAGAGTTGTTCTTGCAATACATCTGCTTTGTAATGTATTAGTAGGGTAAAGAAATGTAAATAACTTTATAACTGTGCAAGGACCACTTCCACAAACAGGAACCAAAAGTAGCTGGATCTGTGTGTAGATCAGGATCAGCAGACCTAGTGGACTTAGATAAAGAAATTTTAAAATGCAAGGCTGATCGAACAGCTGTGAAAAGGTATATTTTACTTAGCCCTTTTCGATCACCCTTGCATTTTAAAATTTCTTTTTTAAAAGAAATGTAGTAAAACCATATTATTATTCGAGCATTAGAGAGCCCAACGATCTCCAAATAACGGCCTCGAAATAATTGTCTGCTCGTGAGCATGTGCATGTGCATTAGCGTCTGGTTGTGTTTTGTTTTGAAATCAATTCTGCTCAACGTTGGCGGCTTGTTTCCAATAGATGCCGGAGAACAGCTTGAAGTTCATACTACCCAAAAACAACCTTAGTGATCCAATGACAAAACAATTATTAAACTGCGCCATGTTTTTATCTGCGTGAAGAACCTGAAAACAGCCAAGCCAAGCTAATCTAAACAATTAAACTTAAGGTTCAAGATCCATTTAATTAAGTCCTTCCTATTTTAGATCATTTATACTGCTGTTAGCCGAGCTACAACATCTCTCGCAGATCAATTCTTTGCCAGGGCTTGTGTGTGTGTATGTTTATTCCCATAAATATATCAATTATTGGACGAGGTTAAGCGAAATATCGCTATTTGCCAGCCTGTTCGCCACTGACAAATCACCATATTTTGCTCAACGTCGTCCAAAAATTGTTATATTTATGGGCATAAACATACACACGCACAAACCACACAAAACGCACAAAAATATAATTCTATCAATCCTCCCAGCACCCCCTCCTCTCCCCCTTTTGGCCTGCGCAGGCTAATACCGTACTCAAGGACGGACCATAAGAAAAGTGATGGGGGGGGGGGGGGGGGGGGGGAGGAATCGTTCAAGGGAAAATGTCCAAAAACAAATTCATGCAATGCGCATTTCATACCATATAATGCATAACTCATTTACGTCCGTATTGATTCCAGTTTTTTTAATTTTACAGTCAACAGAAAAGATTTCTACTATTCTTAGTATATAAGGACGGATAAACCGCTGTAGCGAATGTGGAAAAGCTTACGCCCTTCGTCGCAGCATTTTTGCACTGACGAAAGGCGTCCACTCCAACTTCAAGCTGATAATCAACTCGGTGCTTTACTTGCCCGCCGAACCAGCACAAAAGTTCTATTGGAGATTAAGACCATTGCTCTCTCTTATTCTGTCCTTTTAAAAGTTGTTGTCCAGACTTGATAAGATGCATTTCAAAAGTTTCTTCCTACATTGTTACCGGAAGTACAGTATGATCATCCATGCAACAAAATATCATACGTAACTTGTGACTCAGACGACAAGAATATATTTGCGTGGATTTTCAGTCAACGTCGCGAAACCGGTTGTGGATACAACCTATTTGCTGTAAAGTCAAAAAAGCCTGTAAGTTAAACCAGATTTGTTGTAGAATACTACTGAAACCCAATTAGCTACAGGTGGCTGACAACAATTCCCAGCCCTTTCCAGCTCAATTATTGGTAAACAAAATTGTGGTTATTTTCTTGGCATGACTGGTTGCCATAGCGGCAGTTTAACTGTTAAAACACCCTTGAATTTAGGATTAAGTGCTTATAATTCAATAACGCGCTCGGTGACCCCAATTTTTATTATCGAGTAATGATCAGCATGTTACGATATAACGTTTGCAACAACAATTATAAAGAGAACAAAATTTCCTGAGAGCGATTTCAGAACCACCTTAAATTTTTGAAATAACCAATACCTGTCTTCATGCCTAGGTGGCTTGCTAGGACAGCTACTAAGAGTATTGCGACGACCCCTGCTATTATCCCTACCCCTAGCTGGTACCTATTTATACACCTGAGTGGGCAGAGGCACCGTGAGAGTAAAGTGTCTGAATAAAGAGCACAAGACAATGACCCCAGTGAGGGCCTGACCTTAAACGTACCTAGTCCAGTGTATAAAACGTTAGCCAAGTGCATCACACTTCTCAATGACAGGATGTGTAACACCTTTAAGTCGTTTTAAATTCCTCGGCAGGCCACAGATCTCGCTGCGACCCTGTGTGAACTTTTTTAAGTTCTGTTTACAATCCGAGAACCGGCTGGACTCAATTCATCAGAAGCGTCAAATGGTAAACAACATCTTTTGTATGTAACAATTTTTTTTTTCAAGCTCAGACGTCCGGATTCCAGTTTACTAACCACATGAGAACCTATTGAAAATTCAGGCATTTTAAGGGCTGGAGTGACGCTAGAGAAAAGTTTAAAGGTATTGCAGAAGGCTATTTTGGCAAGTTTCATTGTTGACTGCATGTTTCCAAAACTAATCCAATTAAAACTTTATCAATTAGCAAACCAGGTAATTTCCAGAGAGGGTGAACTGCAACTCTAGATCTTAATGCATGCCAGTATCGTAAGGCAAAAGAACAGAAACTTGTTTTAAACACAGCAAAACCTCTTTTGTCAACTTTTTACAGCCCCGCACCAATCAGGAGAAACAAGTTTCCAAGAACAACTGAGAGAGAAAGCTGAACAGTTGAGGGATATGGTGTCACAATTAACGAATTGTCGAGAACAGTTGCGAGAAAAAGAGTTACAAGAGGCAATCCTGCATTGGCAGCTGACAGAGAAAAATCAACAAGAGGAAAATTCACAAAGACAATTGAGAGAAATGGCACAACAGTTGACACATTTCCAACGACAATTACGTGACAAAGACTTGCAAGAGGCCAGCTTGCATGAACAACTGAGAGGAAAAAGCCAACAACAGGAAATCTTACAAAGACAATTCCGAGAAGTGGAACAGCTTTTGACACATTGCCAAAGACAGTTGAGGGAAAAAGAGTTACAAGAGACCAACCTGTGTGGACGGTTGAGGGAGAAGGAGCAACAAGAAGAAAACTCACAAATACAAACGAGGGAGCTGGAACAGCAGGTTACAAGAATGGAACAACAACTTAGAGAAAAAGACCTTGAATTAGGAAACTCGGAAAGAGTATCGAGGGAAAGGGAACAGCGATTGACAGCTTTCCATGAACAGCTATGGGAAAAAGAGTTACAAGAGGCCAGCTTAAGGGAGCGGCTGAGTGAAGAAAGCCAACTACAAGAAAACTCGCAAAGACAGTTGAGGGAGATAGAACAACAGTTGACAAACTTACAAGAACAACTCAGAGAAAAAGAAGATGAATCTGGTAATTTGCAGCATCAAGTTACAACACTAGACGAACAGCTGAGGACAAAAGACCAGCAAGTGAATGAACTGGAAATAACTCTTTCAACAGCTCAGCAGGCGCTGAGTGAACATCAACATCAACGCCGACAGTCCCCTGATCGTGACTGGGTCATTTCGCGTGATCAAATTCAGCTGACAGATAAACTACTTGGTAGGGGAGGATGGGCAAGTGTTGTCGAGGGCAAGTATTGTGGCTTAGCTGTAGCTGTTAAACAAATCTACCACTCAATTGTTTCACCTCACAACCTCAGTCGGTTTGCACGAGAAATGGACATTGCTTCAAGATGCCGCCATCCTTGTTTGCTGCAATTCATTGGAGCAACAAATGATGCGGGACACCCTTTGTTTGTAACAGAGCTCATGGAATCAAGTTTACGAGCATTGCTAGAGAAGCAACCTCTCACTGCAACAGAAGTCTACATTATCTCCCTGGATGTTTCTCGAGCTTTAAGCTATCTTCACCAAAAGACACCTCCAATTATCCACCGCGATATAAGTAGTGCTAATGTGTTGCTTTGGCGACAGGGTGACCAATGGCGTGGCAAAGTGTCGGATTATGGTACTGCTAATTTTATGCAACATACCATGTCAGTTGGCCCCGGAGCTATGATTTACAGTGCTCCTGAAGCACTCACTCAAAATCAAACAGTCAAGGTTAGCTTTATTCGGTTTCCCCACAGAGGGTCCAGTCTCACGTTATGACAACTCGGTCAAAATGGCGGTGGCAAATGTATAAGGATTTGTATAAAACATTTTAGGTAAAATTGATATAGAAAGAAAATATAATAAACACCCAGTAAAGTTTTCATTTCACATAAATTAAAATATCGGTTAAAATACGTTTAAATACTTTATAACAATAAAGAAACATCACAGACAGCATGCGATGTGAAATGTTAACTCTACTGGCTCTTTATTGTATTTTCTTTCAATATCAATTTTACCTAAAATACAAATCATACAAATCCTTATAATTTTGCCGCTGCCATTTTGACCGAGTTGTCATAACGTGAACCTGGGTACCCTGTGGTAAAACGAAAACATTGCAAAGCTTAGAAATAGAGATTACAGTGGCATATCCACAGGGTGGTTCTTCATCCACTGTTTCCAGATCGAATGCATGATAAGCCAACTTGATAATTTACCAGTAAAAACCACATAAAATCAGAGTGAACGGCAGAGTAAATTTGTACTCCCATGATAAATGTCAAGCCAGGAATTTTACTATGTTATAAGTAAATATCTTTGGTATTGTATTGTAACTTGCTAAACTGTTGTTGTCTTTAGGTTGATGTATACAGTTTCGGTGTTCTCCTCTGTGAAATGTGCATCCGGGAATTGCCAGATCCTCAAACGCGTGATCAACAAATTGCAATGGTGAGTGACCAAGTGCTTCGAGACGTCGTACGGCGATGTGTGCAATCAGAGCCTGGATCGAGACCAAATATGAAAGGGATTATTGAGGAACTTGAAAAATTTAATGGCTCATCATAGTTACTTTATCATGTGCTCAAGCTGTATGAAAAATTTCATTATCTTTAAAGCATGTATTTCTAGAACGATTGTTTTCCAGTCACTAACACGATGGTAATGTTTTAAAAAATAACCGAAATGAATAAAATGGGGGATTTTTAATTAAGAAAGTTTTTATTGATTACGAAGAAAATTGTTTAGGGCATTTTTTTAATAAGGCCTCTTGTTAGTATTTACTGCAGGTACCATCAACCATTTAACACGCCTTTTAGATCGAATGGACGAACAAGAAATTGAATTCGATATACGTCAAAAACCGCCTGGACTTATGTTATGGTGACCTTGGATTTACACGGTACGACCTTCTCGTAAGCTTTTCGCATGCGAGAAATCGTACCGTGTAAAACGCCCTTTAGCTAAAGATGACTCCACTGACCGGAATGATGAAATTTATTAAAGATTGCAGCATTAAAATGATTTATATTTACCTTGGAATACGTATAATGCGTTCTACGCGTATAATGCGCCTAACATTAAGTACGCTTGATAAATATGAGATGCATATAGCTCCATTCCCGTCCCCCTAGCCCTTTCGCTTCTCTTAGCCGATTAGGGCCTTGGCACGAGAAACGAAGGGCTCTGGGGACATAGGGTTTTTGAATTAATTCGAATTTTTTTGATTGGCTGTTTGAAACAAAGAAATCTGTCCCACAGAGTCTTTAGAAACATCACTACTGCATACATGAAGACCGGAAGTCCTAGAATCTAGGACTGGAAATCCTGTGTCCCCAGAGCCCTTCGTTTCTCGTGCCAAGGCCCTAGTCGGCTAAGAGAAGCGAAAAGGGCTATGGGGACGAGAATGATATAACTCGTGCATTGACATTCTCGTTCCCATAGCCCTTTTCGCGTCTCTTTGCCGGTGCGACCTGGGCACAAGAAACGTTTTTTGGTGATCATTTCTTTCTTCGTTTCTCGTGCCAAGAAGAGACGCGAAAACGGCTATAGGGACAAGAATGGTGCTCGGCCTTGTCAATAGCCCAATTCTTTGTATCAAGTCTGTTGTGGGATTTACGGAAAAAAAAATTATTTTAACCGGAGAGCCTCGAAGTCATGTTTTAGAAGTTGGGTTGAGCGTCGGTCGGAGCGTGGGGTGGGACTATCATCTGTTTTTTCAAGGTGATTGCTTTCAGGAGCTCAACTGAGTGAGACCTTTTCCAAACGTCGCGCTATTACCATGCCGAACTAAATTAAAGAATTAAATTCGACTTAGGCGTGGCGGTAGCACGACGTTTGAAATCATGCAGTTCGGCAAGCTGAATTAAGTTCGGCACGACAACTGACTTAGCACGGCAGGGCTTGCCGTGCTGCACGGCAGTATCGCGACTTGGTTCCAAACGGCGTGCTCTTGTTGTGCCGAACTGAATTCATAATTATTTATTAAGTTATTTTGAAGCTTGCGGCTTGTTTTGTTGTTTCTGATATAGTTTGAATTTAGCGCAACTGCATTAAATTTGACGTTTGAAACCATTGCCGTGCGCGCTATCGTCATCCCACTGCGAGGTCAAATTCATTTCAGTTCGGCACTGCAGTAGCACAACGCTTGGAACAGGCCTAAGACTCTAGGTCCAGTCGTGTGGGAAAAAGTCTGTAAAATAGAGGAAAAAATAAAACATCCGTCAAATTTCGATCAAATCTGTTAGATTTATGTCCTAAATTTCAATCAAAAGGAGCATGAAATAACGTTTTCGTAATCTCGCCGTAATGTTGGCTTAAAATAGCTGCACTATGTCATTGAATATCTGAACATTTCCCGGAATACCTCATAAAAACGAGGCGTTTTGAAAAATTCCCTTCAAAGAGGAAGGTGCTGCTAAAAACCTCGCGACTAAATGTCTTGCTTTCAAGTTTTCGTGTAGAAGAGAACATGAAATAGTAGCCCCTTTATCTACTATACGGTATGGAAGAGCACAAGAATATAGTAATTCTACTTCATGATCGAGTGGGATACACACGTAATTTGCCTTTCTATGAAGTCCACACCAACACAGGTACTGCAAGGTGCGTTATTGGAAGCTCTTTCTCAAGGTGAGCAACCTTCAGATTCAACTACATATTGGAATTGATCGGAAACCATTGCGTGTCAAGTTCATTCCCCCGAAATAGAACTGAACGTACATTTTCAACCAAACTTTGCCCTCTGGTTGGTTACCTTATGGGAACTTAAATTTCAAAATAAAAAGTGGGGTCACCGCATTCGTTTAGGAGCGGGAAGACCTTGTATTTACCACATAATTCCTTAGTAATTCCATTGCGAATACTGGCAAAGTACACGTTTCCGGTGATAATCTTTTTTTTTTTGAAACATGGAGATTGATCTGCATTCATTTTGTAGAAAGAATTTGATCGTTACACCTCTAATACGTGAAAAAATTGATAGGTCACCATACTCGTTTGCGAGAAAGCGACGATGTATTTCTCTCGCGGGCTAAGTTGCATAGAAAAAAGCCGCCATTTTGTTTATGTGCACGCACTAATTACGCGTAAAATTCTGCGCAGTAAGGATGCGCAATGCAATACAGGGCAATGACCCTAAATGTCGTACAGACGATATAACTCAACTTTCGGACGAAGATGCAAACTTGCTTTTGGCGATGGTTTCAACTAAATTATAATATTAACGTTTATAAGCAAAAATTGCCAGGATTTTGGGCGACGACTTTCACCAGGAGATGCAGATGCGACATGGTACAAGGGTGAATTATCTTTGAACTACTTTTGGAGTTAAAATAATTGTAAGTAGGTTCATTGATACAAGAATTTAAAATATGTAATATTAGGCTTGTTTCAGCCATTAAGCAAGCCAATTTTTTTTAGGAGCCAAACATGATCCCAGAATTACGAATGCTTTACTCTAGTCCGCGAGGAAACCGGCCTGGTGTATCCGTGGTATACTGTGGTTGGCCTGCCGGGTACTGTCCCAGGCCAGAGCGATTCCCAATGTCTTTTCAAAACGTCATGAAAACCAATATCCAGGGCAGAATTTTACACTATGCACAAAGTTATGGCAATTCCAACAACTTGTCATAACTATTTGGCATCTGGTGAGCAAGGCACCACTTTTATTTAGCACAAGAACACTGACATTTTAACCCGTTAGAAGTGCACCTGCTGAGTCTTCTGCTAAGCTGATAACTCATACACAAAAATCCAACAGGCGGGGCAAACGCCACCTGGGCATGAGGAAACAGTGTCAGGTGACGGTGGAAACACTGCCCCATAAATTGAGCTGAAAACAATAAGGACAATAAAATTGATTGAACTGCAGGCTGGTCCTTCTGGTCCAGTAAATCTTCTGGGCTCGGAAGCTTTGGGTGGAACGTCCGCCATCATAAGCAATTTTCTTTTGCGCAGTAAAAACTTGTAAGAGACGCTTTACTGATTTGCAAACTTATTTAACCCCTCGGAAACTAATAAGAAAGTGAGACATCTGTGGGGCACTATGCCAATAAAACTGAATATTCTAAAATTCATTGGATTCTAACAGGGTATGAATATTCAAATAACTTTGAATAGTTCCAAGTATGAACTCCTTCCATTTCCACGTTGTCTTTTGTGTCGTAAAAACGTTAGCTCGACAAGACTGCTGTATCTAATTAAATTAAATCTCATTATTAAAGGAGCTATGTCACGAGGATCAGTCGCAGATTTTTGGTCTAAACTGTTCCGAAATTACTGAAATTAGTGAAATTTGAACATCTAAAGGAAGATATGACCTTTATTTACGGATAGAAATCAAACTAAAGCTATAAAATATTGATCTTTTGAAGACGCGCGGAAACAACTTGAAAACTTTAGCCTTAATTTTTCAAGTTGCAACCATTTCCATCCAAGCCATCCGCAACCAAAGACGCTTGTTAACAGTTTCAGTGCTTTAGTATACCAATTGTTAATAAAAAATGGCCCTATATTTTTAGGTTTCCTACTCCACAAATATAAATTTTTCCCGTTCAAAAACCTATTAAAATCCGTGACAAAGCCCCTTTAAAAACCCCTGTAAAGTTTGCGTTACACAAAAAGATTGATTCTCATGTGTTTTCATTGGGTGAAGCGTTGTGTGACGATAATAAGACACGATCTATCATTGGAAAGTCTGTTCCACTTCCGATGAAACGACCACTATGATTGGCTTAACCTCGGGTCAATTCAGTGGACGAAGGATTCCACGAGAACCCTGCCAAATAATGGCTTGCACCCTTGTTGTAAGTGGTACAAACTAATTACTCACTCGCGGGTCAGTGAACTAATATTATGGCTTTACTAATCTACATCGACATCAAGCACTGAGCGTATAACGGTTCACCTCGCATCGCCATGGATTCCAATGGTAGGAACTTAATAGTCTGCGACACTGGAACAGATGTAAGCTTTATATATCTCTTGACTCTTACACACTAGATCGCCATAGTAAATGCTATTTCCAGAAATGCACAATTTTTGTCTCATATATAGTCCATCAAGTGTGGATTTGCTGGCTCGAAAGCCCCAGAGTATATCATTCCTTCGATAGTGTGTAAACGGTTCGGTGGTTCAAGACCGGAAGTACATGAATTAAAGGTTAGTTGTGATCTCATCCATTCAGTGTGTAAGTTGAAAATTTGTTCAAAATTAAGTTAACGTTTTTCAGCTTGCTTTTCTTTTTATTGCTCCTAATGTAGGGCTTGATGGTCGGCGATGAAGCCAAAACACATTACCTTGAGCAAGAGGTGAACATTCCAGTTGGTAATGGAATTGTTCAAAACTGGGATGACATGAAACATCTCTGGGGCTACGCTTTTGGAGAAACGAAACTAAACATTGACCCCAGAACTTGTAAGGTGAGTTACATATATATATTGCATTCTTAATGAAGTGTATATTTTTTAATCATGGGCACGTGAGTTCGAGTTTGAAACTACCTTGCGTGCATTGTAGACCGTCATTGTAGTCACTCTACAGTAACCGATGTCGGTAATTAATTTGCATCAATCGAAATCAGTCGCCGAAACGATTGCTTATCAAATGGACAATTCAAAATTTGTATCTTGTTCGTTTTGAGCATTCGACCATAGATGGTGTTGCTACGAGACAATACATCGTTAAGCTTCAATGTATTTTGTTATCTATTTCAGGATTTTAAAGGATCTTGCCGGTCCAGTCTTTACTTCGTGATCTGCGACAACTTAGCCATTTTTTTGAAGGCGATCGGCATCAATCGATAAGTGATAAATCAATCGTTATTGAATTCGGTGGCTTAATTACCGTGATCTGCGAAACGAAATGAGGCGACGAATAAACCTATAGAAATAAGGGTATCCAGATCGTAACAGTAAGGTTTTTTCTGTACGACAATGAAAAGAGGAATTTATAGTTTCAAAACTCAAAGTCTATCAGTTTGCGAAAACATGTGCGAAACGAGCTTTATAAGGACTACGACGGATAGTTTACCTCATTTCCCTTTATTTTGAATTAGGCTCGATGCAATGATGTTTTCTAAATAACAAATTACAAGATAACTTTCGCAAATAACAGATCGGCATAATAAAGACATTGTCGTCAGCCCACCGTAAGCAGATGCGGATCCAGAGGGAGGGTGAAGCAAAAAAATAAAAAAAAAAACAATGTGCACCCCCTCCTAAGAAAAAACCTGGATCCGCCCCTGGTAAGCTCCGGGTCACACTTGAAGCGCTTTGTTTAGGATCCCACTGAAGATACACCTGCGACAAAAGCGCCAGTAAAGTGAGCACTAGCTACTGCATCGATTTCTCCCCATAATTTTAATTTACCGCTCTTTTATGTCAAAGTGGAAAGCAAAACCGTTCGCTTTGATATCACATAAAGCTATTCAGTAGCTAACCGCCCGCGAGGGCGGTGGATAGTACGAACGCAGTCTAGAGAGTGAAGTGGCATCGCAACTAAGGGCCTCTTCATATGATCCGGCCGGTTGACCGGCCGGGCCCAGTTATCGAGAACTCGCCTCACTCCCTTTGTAACGGTTTCGATGTCCTCCGTAGTTACCGAGATCTCTCGCTTTCTACAACTAAGATCTTGGCAACCGGGATGAAAATTTTCCCATTTAAACACTCCTGCCCGGTTACCGAAATGAAAATTCCTTGACAAATACGCTTCCCTTTCGCAACAGGGCGGCCTAAGGGCCTCTTCATATGAGCCAGGTAACCGGGCTGGCTCGTTTACCGGGACGAATTTTGTCGTCAGTTCATATGGAAAATTTCAGCCCGGTCGACCGGGCTGAAATTCAAGAAACAAAACCAAAATGGCGCAACATGTATCGTTCGCGACTATCGTACCTTTGTCGACTCTTGTAATTTTACTAATAAAGCTAATTCGAATTCTTCCGAAGTGGAAGAAACTTTAATTAGAGAGCGGCAGACGACTCGCCAAGGAAATTTTCACCGCCGCTCAATAACAAAGAAGAACGCCTCATACGCCTGATCGAAGGTTAAGTTGTAATCATCTTTTAGTTAACTTTCTGTTCGATAAAGCGTATCTTGTCTGTGATTTAGATTTTGCTTACTGAACCGCCGAAATATCCAGTGCCGAAACGGAAAAAGATTATCGAGGTGAGTAAACATTTATTGGCGGGAACCGGTTCCTGCATACCTCGGTCATAGTTTTGTACTCAACCTTGATGCCATGTTAAGATGTTCTTAACTCGTAAATATAGCTTGAGTTCGACAGTATCGAGTGTCTTTACAATTTCACTGAGCGCAGTTGCACTGAATTCATCAGTAGTAGAAGTTTCTGAAATGGGGGGGAGGGTGACCAAATCCCATCTTCTTGCGGCTGGTCCAAATTTTTCCAAACACTCAGATCTGTTCCCAGCCCACGAACGTTTTACTCAAAATCCCATTCCCAGTGTCAAAACCACACAAATCAGTATTAGTGTCGCAGCATAAAAAGAAAAGAGAGGATGTCTCCTCTTGAAAAAAATGATAAGCGAGTCTCTTTCTCTTCATTATTTATCCAGTTTTTATTTTTGTTACAGATCATGTTTGAAAACTACCAGTTCGAGGGCGTCAGCATTGAAAATCAAGCTGTTTTAACTCTGTATGCTCAAGGCCAGTCATCCTTTTTTTACATATACTTAAAAATATATATTTTTGAGAAGAATGTAGCAGTATGTTATGTTATGTCATGTCATGTCCGGTCGGGTCGCATTAGGTTAGGTTAGGTTAGGTTATAGATTGATCATTGCTGGTTCTGTTGGTTCTTTAAAAAAAACGAAATCTCAACTTGAAATTAGCAAATAATGCTAATTGAACAGTGGAGTTCAATTCGGTCTGTAAGTCCTTCACATGGTTTCTCTCGGCACTCAATTCTCTGGTTCCCATTTTTGCGTCAGGATAGAGAAAGGCATTATGAGAGTAAATTGATTTAGCCAAGAACACATTATAAATAATTTTCAGAAATTTATACCTGAAATAAAGTAAAAACGACATGCATTTCGCCTAAATGGCCGCCGTATTTACCTATAGGAAAACGTTTGCACAAACGGAGCGCCAAAGATGATGGCCAGTAACACTAGCGAGTTAAAAGCAATAATTCGTTCATCCCTCGACCTTGATGCGAAGTTAGAATTTAATATATCGATATTAACTTATTCTCGTTCACAGGCTTGCTGACCGGTGTTGTCATTGACTGTGGTGATGAATCGACCCATATCTCCACTGTGTATGAAGGAGTTTTGCTTCCTGATCTCACGAGGAGATTAGACGTTGGAGGTCGGCAAATTACCAAGTACCTAAAGGAGGTACTTCTGGCGTAAGGGGTCTCTGCAAAATGCTGACCGGATGGCGGCGGATGGCGGATGGCGGATGCGGATGGCGGATGAAGGATGGAAAAATGCGGATGGCAAAATGCGGATGAAAAAATGCAGATACTAAGAAAATGCAAAAAAAAAAATCAAAAATAAATCGAGGAGAAAAGTTAAATCAGATTTCGATTATCACAGCAAGATAATACATGGTTGTTTCTTCTGGACCTCTTCTGATGGCTGGCGGTGAAAATATTTGCGGCAAGAATGAATGCTCTTTTCGGCGCCTATAAGCGCTATGGTTATATCTGACTATTGTTCTATGTTAATTGCGATTGAAAATAGCCAGAACAAATTTATCTTACCACTTTGCGCGACTCAAAAGAGAAGTAAACGGACCAGCAAACCAAAAGGTTATTGAGCTAAGAAAGTTCGTGTTGCCCATAATATGTTGTCTAAACTGCTCTCGAGGCAAGCTAAGCCGTCATTGAGTGGCTCCGGAGCTATAACATCATTGAAGGTAAGACTTACCTCGGCAATAGCATGATTACCCCGCCTTCCTAAGGGGAGGGGGCAAGGTTATCCTTCGCTCTTCCTTTTTCCCCCGTCCCCTAATGTCATTCAGGCTGGAGGAGTCTGTGATGTCGTGCGCAAACCACCCCCGTACAAATAATGTGCTTACCACAAATTTGTCATAATAAAGTAGCATATTCCCTTAGTGATGACGATTCCAGAGCATAGGCGAAGGAAGCAAGGAGGTATACTGAGGCTAGGGGCTTAATAACTCTGCTAATGAACATGTCCCCTTGGCGCCTTTGAAAGGGTTTACTGCTAAAAACGTATGATTCTATTTTTAGCGCTAATTTGTTCGGCAATCCGGTCTCATTTCATTCATTTTCTTTTCAAAACAAACGTTCCAAACCAGAATTCTCGCTATCGGACGACTCCATAGATCTCAGTTGCGTACGTTTATGTTCACACTCGCGCTAGCCTTTAGAACGGACCGGCTGATGATCAAGGAAAGTCGAGTATCTCTAGCTTCTTCAATGAAAGTCTTCCCCATTTTATTCGGATCCGATGTAAATGAAGAAAAAAAGCTGGACTTCTCCCGGACTAAATAGACAGTCTTCTTTTTGAGAGAGCAACGCAAATAAATTTCCCTTTCATCATGATTTTATTTTTACTTTTTTTTAGTTTTCTTTGTTTCTGTATCTTTTCATCCGCATTTTACCATCCGCATTTTATCATCCGCATTTTACCATCCGCATTTTTCCATCCGTCATCCGCCATCCGCCATCCGCCATCCGCCGCCATCCGGTCATCATTTTACAGAGACCCTGACGTAAGAAACCCCCACGATGTCATATGATCATTATCAGCTCTATAAACTAAACGGTGCGGGGAAAGAAACTGAGAAAGCAACGATGCAAATTCTGTGCCAATCGGTCCTCATTGTGTGAATTAAATGAAAAGCGAGGAAAGCGCTCATAAAAATCTCATCGAAAGCTCTCTATATTTCGTGAAATTGTGACAAACGAGAATTAGAAAGGTTTATGGGAAGATCCGAGACTATTGCACGGTTAAAAGTTTAATTCGTTTTGCAAGTCAATAGCCTCCTACACAGACACTGGTTCGGGATCCTCACGCGTTCTGCAGCGTAGGAGGCTAGCAAGTCAACTGAAGCGGTTTATCTCAGGGTTTTTTTTACGACTCGTCATCAAGACACAACAGGATTGTGAGGAGCGTGATCTCAGTAACGTTCAATCTTATGCATACCTTGTTACAAAACCGGTATAGTGATAGTGAGAACGTGAGATTTACTTTTCTGTGTTTCTTTGACAGCTCCTTTTGCTCAGAGGGTATATCGTTGATTATGGAATTGCGCGTATGATTAAAGAGAAGCTTTGTTATGTAGGGTAAGTAAGGACTGTATTAAAGATATTATTGTATTTGTTACAAAATTATCGATTGATCGGTTGTCAGTCCATCTAAGACAATTGAAGGTGTCCCTTACAATTTTTTTTGTTAAATGGGTACTTTGTCTTTCCTACTAGTTTGTAAAACTAATGAAATATTCCACTAACTTTTTCACTCAAAAGAGGTTTTCAAAGACATCTTAAAGCAGGGGCGGATCCAGGAATTTCTGAAAGGGGGAGTTGCATACTATTGTAGTAGCCTATAACGCCAATGGTGTGTAAGGCGAGTTACGGCCCCGTGCCTCTGGCACGAGCTCTTAAGGGGTCCAGAGCCATGCCCCTCCCCCCAAAAAATAATGTTTCCGATTTTTCCCTCTAAAACGCCTTTTGCAGCATTTCCGAGACTTCAAAAGAGTTGTAAAGGCATGGTGTAAAATCTGGAATTTATCTTATTTATATAGGAGGAATCAAACAAAAAAATGCTGCTCAAAGTGGGGGGGGGGGGGGGGGGGGGGGGGGAGAGAGCTGCAACCTTCTCAACCCCTCCCCTGGATCCACCTCTGTAAAGATGATTTCCCTTCAACCCAATCTCTGCCTGCAATATTTATACATGTGAGCCCCACACAAAGAAAGTTTGCTAGATAAATTTAAGCATTCCACTACAAACTTACGTTTTGCTTCATTATTAAGGCCAGGTATCCTTATAAAACTAATTAACGATTAGAAGAACATCAACGTTAGTCCAAACTGACGTTTCAGCTCATCGAGCATTCCTGAACTAAGCGACCCGTAATGGCGGACACACATGTACGCTTATTACCGAAGAGTCGGTATCAACGAACTCAAAACAAAAATAGAAAGAAACCCTGAGACTGCGCAGTGAGGGCTGGACCCCAGAAACAGAAAGAAAGTATAGTTACAGCCAGGATTCATGACTAAAAATATATGAAAAAACGAATTAATGATTAAAAAGTTCAAATTTATGCACATATGCTAAGTAGAAGTAATTTCTAATCAATTTTAGATTCTTGCCAATTATTTCCCATCTTCACTAGTCAATTACTATAATCTAATCTTACTGGTTACCAACCGAAACTCAACTGGATTAAATTTGTTCCCTCGATCATTAGTTTAGTTGTAAGGATACAGATATTTTAAGAGCCGTGTGTTCAGATTTAGCATTTCGTTTCATATGGGCTTTAGATACAACATTGAACAAGAGGAAAAGCTGGCCTCGGAGACAACAGTTCTTATAGAGGAGTACACAGTAAGTAATGAAAAATTATTCTTAGAAATGAGGTGATTAATAACCAGCAAGGCGTGTAGCGATGAATTGGTTTTTGAGTTATTTTTTTCCAAAAATAACTATTTAGTCGGCGCAATGGACCGTGTAGTCAGTCAGTCAGTCAGTCAGTCAGTCAGTCAGTGAAGTATGTTTGTTTGTCACACCAATCAGGTTTGAGGTACTATCAGAACAATGAAATTGCAGTTTATAAAGGGGAAGTAATCTGACACAGTTGCAAACGAGCGATTTCATTCGAAGATTTTAGATTTGTAGGAGGCGGAATCGGTGAGTTGTGAATTAACCCCGGATTTGAAACGCTCGTCTGCTTACAACGCACACGCCGTCAGCAAAAGATCCAACACTAAATTGTTATTCGAGCGTTCCTTTAGGACGGGCTAGTTTCGCTGACCGTAGTAGAAATTGCATAGAGCATTTGCACAAAGCAGATTTGAAGAATAATGTTCTCATTGTGATGTTAATACTGTGTTTACAAAGAGTCATAAAAATGGCAAGGAATCTTCTTCAGAGTGTGTTGTGGCCTCTTGTTTTAAGAGTTTGTGACAAGGAAACTACCTAAATTTAACATTGCTTGAGACTCCGTGTCGCCAACTGAAAACCGCAATTAATTTAATCAGTCTCTTTAGCGTCTTGCTCGATTCACTGCTTATACCTTAAACACACCACGCTTAGACATTTAATTAACCGGTATGGGTATTGGCTTTAAAATGGTTTTTCTTTTAAAATTAACTACGATCGATAGCGGCAACAGGCTAGAATAAGTGCATGTCATTCCGTGACAGTTTGAAAACTAAAATTAATTAGTTCTTGTTCCTGTTTGTTGAATGAAAATTTACATTTACGACAGGAAACAAATACTCCAGGTGTACTACGCTTTAAAAGCTTTCCTAAAAATATGGTTTTTGATGTGATTCGTTTATTACTTCGTTTACTTTTCGATTACGCAGTGGAGACATGGTCTTTTCAAACAAAAGTATCATATTACAAAAGTGAGATAAACAAAAGTGTTATGTTACATGCGTTTTTTAAAAAAAAAACCAAAGGTATCGTTTTACAGTGGTTGACAAAAACACAAAAGTATCCTGTAACAAACAAAAGTATCGCGTTACGGTTGTAAAAAAGCTAGAAACAAAATAAACGCTAACAGAATAAGCCATGGCGGGAAAAATTGCTTTGTCTGCAAGCATTTTTGTTTTCCAAAAAATGCCTCTTAGTCGTAGTAAGAGGCTATGTAGTTACTGATGCACCATGCACAAAAAGCTCAACCCATGAAATAAACCATCCCAACAGGACTAACACCCAGTCGTACCCCAAGCCACCTAATCAATTGAAAAATTAACTCCTGCACGCTTAGCGTGCCTATGTTTAGCTGCCCTTTCATTGGCCAAGAACCTTCAGTTCATTCTGGGAATCACTAATCTGTACTTACATCGACATTGATTATTCCGAAAATCATAAAACCCTCATCCAATAATTGTTTATAATTATAACTGCTCATCCTGGGTTGAATCCTGGCTCGAATCCTGGCTCGGATCCTGGCTCCAATCCTGGCTCGAAGTTTAGGTATCCTCTCATAACTGTAGCAAAATTCTGAAATCTGATTGGTTCTTATCACGTCCTATTTTTCACCAAATTGAGCGCGTGCAGTGAGGCCTTGTCTATGCAAGACAACAAATAAACTTGGCTAATTTTACGGCGAAAAAGATCACTTTGTGAACGAAATTCTGTCAGTTTCAGTTTCGGATCATTTTCTGATTTCGATATGGCCAACACAGAACCAAACGATGGTGCGAATACCCCGTGCATTATCTACTTATTCAGCATCACTTTTATCATTCCTGGCATACTAAGAGCCGCCCCCTTGAAACAGAGTTCTTAGAGGTTATGATGAACAAATTCTATTAGTCTATTTTTATTCAGTGGCAGGTACTCCTCGCACGAATATGTTCTTGTACACGAGGAGAAATACGCATTGTTTACGAGGACAATTCTCCGTAAATAGTCAAGTTTCGATTAAACCAAGTGCGCATCAGAACCAGTGAACAAAATTTGCCTCAATCTAAACTAAATCTTCACGAATACCAGCAGGAAAGTGCTGAAGCATTGTTCATGTTTCCACTGATATTTGTGAAGGTTCTACTACGGGTCGCGACTAACCCAAAACAGATGCATATGAAGTCTTTTTATTCAGCAGTCTTGGTTAATTCGAAACTGGACTATTGTCCCTTCAACTGATTCAAACCAGTTCTAATAGTTGTGATAGGTGGGAGTCGCAAGGACCAACTACCAAGTACTGCAGGTTACTAAAGTAATATGTGAATCCAGCACGGCTACTTTGAGAATATTGTAAATCAATTCATTGTCAATTAGAGAACAGAGGAAAAAAGTTAACGCGAATTAATTTTTTTATAATTGCGTTTGTTTACAATCATTGATTTCCCGATACTAACCAAATAACAGTAATTGATTGATATCGAATGGTCGATTTCCGATCATCGATTTTAATCGATTGGTCGCCCAGGGACTCTTGAATACTTTTATGTTCCTATCGGGAGACCCTAGCCCCAAACGCCCCAAGCTATAACAGTAATTGATTGATATCGAATGATTGATTTCCGATCATCGATTTTAATCGATTTGTCACCCAGGGACTCTTGAATACTTTAATGTTCCTATCGGGAGCCCCTAGGTCCCAAACGCCCTGAGCTAGAATTAGTTATTGTAACAAGCAAGCCCAAAGGCGGAAAGCAGTGGGATTCCCGAATACACAAGAGCGACGTTGCGGGGAAGGGTAACCCTCCCACTGGGGTCAATTATTCTCATATCACCGGCCCTAAGAACCATCTTACTAACCCCAGACGGACCACCACGCTTAACATAAATTCCTAACATACAAAATTGTGTGCATAATATCCTATTCAAAGTTACTAGCAATTCATCTTTAAGGAGGAGATCTGATTGGGAAATCGTGAATAACGTTTTTTGTCTGAGGACTTCTCTTTCCTTTTATTCAGTATTCAAGTAATTTATGTGCCTTTTCTGATGATAACCCATGTCAATACAGACCATTTCAGATGGAATCAGCTTACTATTTTCTTATTTCTGTGTTTACTGCTCGGTGAAACTCAAATACTCTGGAAGTTAATCTGTTATTGTATCCCGAGGTTTCATGTTTTCGTGGATCTAATCAGTTATAAATGCAATGTCGTCAAAACGTAGCAATTATATCACTGATCCTGACTTCATTGTACTTACAAAAAGCATTTGCTAACACTTTGTGTTTTTGGTAGCTTCCAGATGGACACGTCGTGAAGTTGGGTCGTGAGCGATTTAGAGCGCCTGAAATCCTGTTTCAGCCCAACCTCATTGGCAGTGGCGAAGTTGGTGTAGCAGAGATTCTCTTTAACACCCTGCAAGCAACAGATATCAATACAAGAGAACATTTTTACAAGCACATTGTACTGTGTGGTGGCAGCACGATGTTTCCTGGGTTTTCGAGCCGGATAAAGCGGGAAGTCAAACAGCAGCTGTATTGTGAGAGTGTGTTTAAGGAAGATACCTCAAAGTTATCGGTAAGGGGAGCGAGCTTGAGGTGGGGTTTTTAGTTTTGCTCTTCACAACCCATTCATCGTAACATCCGAAAGCCCGCATCTGAGCCCAGTGGCCCACTGGGCCGGTGACAATGCCGGCTTCGATAGCGACTTCAAGGATTACTACTACTCCATCATTTAATTCGCTTGTACTTGTTTATATACCTGGGTGGAGAGAGGCACTGTGAGAGTAAAGTGCCTTACCCAAGAACAAAGCCCAATAACCAGGGCCAGAGCTCCAACCCGGAGTCCAGCCAGTAGGCCACCACGCCTCTTCATCAGTGTATCTCACTGCCCGATTAAGACTGTCAGTAAACAGACGACACTAAATCGTGAAACTATAAAATCGTGAGAAAAATGAGAGTTTTTCACTTTTTACAGTGGAACCCCGATATGACGATCCTCGATATAACGATATCCCCGGTATTAAACGATGAATATGCTATGTCCCGGCAAAAGTCACAGTAAAATGTATGGGACAGAACCCCGATATAACGACCTTCGATATAACGATATTCCCGGTATAACGATGAGAATTTAGCGTACCGAGCGTAAAATCTTCCCCGATATAACGATATTACAGTATCAGTACACATGTTTAAGTTTAGTTTTGTTTCCCTTGTACGATTCATACCACAGACTTTGTCGTGCAACCTTGAAAACTTCTTATGCTTTGCATATTGTTGAAGGACATTGTTGCGTGCTTGAAACGCTACATTTGTGAATCATTTAATACTCATTACAAGTTTAATTAAATAATATCATATGTAGTAAAAAGAAAAAGTATATTTTAATTTTACCCCGATATAACGATATTTTCGGTTATTTTACGGCCATATCGTTATATCGGGAGTGTCGATATAACGATACCTCGATATAACGATATAATTTTACTGCTTCCTTGGCATATCGTTATATCGGGGTCCCACTGTAGTTTCTTTATTTGTTTTCAGCGCAAAATGCATGTTATCAAAGCAAAACATTTCTCGACATTTCCTAAACGAGTCGTTCAGAAGTTGTTCCACGTGAGACAACCTTCAAATAATCTTTCTTGTAAATGTAGATGCTTTATAGCTGAAATCTTAAGAAATATTTATTGTGATCCATGTGTGTGTGCGTACATTTCATTTAAAATATTAAACGCTGTTTTATGTTTCTCCTTAGCAAGTCCACACTGAAGACCCAACTAATCGACAGCATTCAGTTTTTATCGGTGGCTCTCTGTTGGCAGACATAAAGAAAGATAAGGAAGAATTTTGGATGACAAGACAGAAGTATGAAGAGAAAGGCATCTTCGTTCTTCACCAGTTAGAAGTCAAAGCAAAAGGAAAAGTAAGAATAAAACATCTTTCAAGTACTAAATTTTAGTGCTGTCGCGTTACTGCAAAACGAGGCCCGAATAACTAGAGATGGAAGGAGGAAAATTTAGTTGAAATAATACGAATAAGTAAAAAAAACTATCTGTTTATCCATCAGTAGTGATTACAAGCGAGCGAACGAACAAAGGAACGAGCGAGCGAGCGAGCGAGCGAATGAAGGCTCGGGCAGACGGTTGACTGACTGACCGACCTTAAAATCAGCACAGTAATCAAAGGTTTTAATAAAGCTTAAAGTCAATATGATTCTCAGTAGTGTAGTAGCTCCCGTAACTGGTCGTCGTTCTCATTGCTTAGCGTCCCTAGTTTGTCATGGCCGCGCTATTACTGCCATGTTTACTTGCCTGGATGACAAATTTGGCACGACTTAACCGAGTTTTGAAATGGTTCATTCATTACCCAGCGTGGTGAATATGTCGTCATAAGCTGAGCTTTTCGTCCAATAAGAATGTCCGATTCATATTTTACCTCTGGAAAATATACTTATAAACTAAAAGATATGAGTTACGAGTTACCATGCAAATTACCAGAACCATTACCATTGCCATTACAATAGCCGCAGGTGCTTGGGTAATTTACTGTGCTTTCATACTATGAGCTGCCTCTGTTTATTTGATTGTAAGCTTTTTCAGTTCCATTGGTGATGTATATATCACGATTGTTCAAGTTCGTCAGCAGCGGTGTTGACTAGTGGTAAGGGCACGGGAAATGTAATCAGGTGGTCGCTGGTCAAATCCTCCTTCCTGTCTCCAGATGGATTTGTGTTCGGCGATCCCGAATTCAACTCCTCCGCGCTTCAAAAATAGCTAGCTGGTCAGCCTCCTGCCGATTACGATTCTGAAGTTTAAAGAAATTAACGTTTAGTATTGCTGCTTCGAAAATGGTGTTCTTGCCACTGTATAATGATAATCACTCACTCACTCACTCAATCAATCAAGCAATCAATCAGAACCTTTATTTAGACACGATGGAGTAGAAAGCTTTATAGCTTGTAGGGTCGTGTGTAAATAAAACATTAAAACTAGTAGATAAAAGGCATTAAACTATATTAACGTAAAAACGCTAAACTAATCGCTAAAAATAGATAAATTGCTAGTGTGTAGAATAGAATCTTATATAAGAACTACTCATAAGTTACAAAGATAAAAAACGCTAAGAATTCTTACAATCACTGTGTTGAATACAATCATAAAAGCCAACATACATTTTCTTAACATTATTTATAGGAAAATCGAGGCGAAGGAACATCTGATGGGACATTCGGGAGCAAGCGTTACTTTGACTGTGCACCTGACTCGGGTGTCCTTGTTGGGCCAGAAGAACTAACACTTCAAGAAAAAGCCAACTCTAGTCCTCAAAAGGCAAACATTGAATCAAGACTCGAGGATGTAGTTTTGCCATTTCCCCTGAAAGAAAACAAGGAAGAAAAATCACCTCCAAAAGAAATTAACTTCAAACTTCAGGTTGATGAAAGAATTGTGACATTCATGAATGATAACCCAGCCAGAGGCACTGTACGTTATATCGGCGAGGAGGATGATGCAAATGGCAATGTGCGAACAATTGTAGGGTTGGAAATGGTAAGTTGACTTTATTTTGTCAGAAAAATATATGCACAGTGCAGTTATAACATGTGTTAGTAACAGTATGTGTACAGCTGCAGGTGTAATGTGGACTAGGACTGATCATGTGGTGTACTTTGTGCCCCTAGAGACTGTGCTCGAATGGGGCTTGCATAAGCTAATGTCACGTGAGATCTTGCCGCTTTTAGTTCATGTCCGCCATGTGCTTGGCGTAGCTTTCTCCTGTTGTGTTATTAAAGCGTTCAGTACTTCACAGATCACAGAAAAGGCCATTTTTTGTCTAGGATATGCGTAGCATCCACTAGTCTTGGTTGTAATTTGTATGTAAATGAGACACACTCATTCCTGAAAGCAAGCGCGATAATTAGCCTACCACCAGGCGGATAGTCACTCACTCACGTCTCATACTCGTAAATGGCGAGCACATGGAATGATTAAAATAGACAAAATGGCGTCCGCGCGGCCGATTTTGTAAATTTTCAAGATGGGTTTTTTGCTCCTTCTAGGGCGAGATAGACCTTAAGAAGTTCAAAATGAAAGGTGAATAGGCTAAAGAATACTCGAATCTAAACAAACTGGACATCAAAGTCTTAAAAGCGGCGAAATGAGCTTTCGATTTCGCGTACGATCCTTCGATTTTCAAGAGCGATGCGAATTATGGCCAGAAAAATGAACACCGAAATTGCTAACTTCAAGTGAAGCGTTGTGACCTTTGGACAATTCCACGGCCCGGTAAATACTATTTCTCTTTATGACATATCTTCGACTCACTCATTACAATTTCGTGATATGAGATCAAAATGGCGTTGAAATATATACGTTTATACATGTTGGCTCATTTTGTTATCTAACCACGCCTATTGTTTTTAGCTAAACTCTCTTGTTTCTTGACCCTTTCAATTTGATAAGAAATAAAATACAAACAGCGGCAACAAACATGGCACATGGACTACATATGATTAAAGAAAACTTAGAATTTACTAGTTTTAAAAAAATAATTAATGAGGCATAAAAATGCTTAAACTTTCTTTGAGTGTATATTTTTCTAACTTTATCTAGGATGAATGGTGTAATCAAGGAACTGGGAGACGAAATGGAATAGAACACTTTGTTTGTAAGAAAGGTTTTGGTTGGTTTGTTCCAGTAGAAAGTGTTGTACGAGAGTCAGATTTTGATGCTGTTGGCGTCAAAGAGGATACAGAAAAGAAAGAAAAAGAGAAAGAAGATCACATTCACGAATTCGCGTGCAACGATGAATTGTTAGCGACGTCAATGCATTTTGATGACCAATCATCAGGTAAAGTACTGGTTGCATTTATATTATTAGAGAAACTCTTATTTCGACTCTTTTAAATGGATAGTCCAGCCCCTGAACTCTCCATTCCCGTCATATATAGAAGTTGAACCCAGGTGGCAAAAAAAGGACTTAGGATAACTTGCATGCACGTATTCAGAACAAATCGACAACATTTTTGCATAGTCTACAAAATCAAAACGACTGTCAATTGTAGGAAACCGAAAAATACTTTAAAACGCTCTTACAGATTTTCTAAAACTTCGTCTACAGGTAGTCAATCTACTATACTGTAACATATCAAAAAATGAATACCAAGAATTAGTCTAGATTTCGAGAAAATCAGGCTTGTTTAAAAACAAAAGAAGAAAATGATTATCGTTGCTATGGTAACATTTGTTCCTATGAAACCAGCAAAAAATCAAACTTTGGTCGTATGTGATCATTATGGTGTAGTTTGACAAAAATCGAAGATTGGCTTGTAAGACAATATTCATTTTCAAAACAGCCACCCTAGGGCTAAAAAACTATATCGAGCCACCTTAAGAAGTTCAATTATCTTTCTTTCGCCTTGCGAATAAGATCTTGCACAGGTCTCTATTTTCAAGGAAGGAAACTTTTAAAATCACCTGTGAGTTCGTGCACACATTTTGCAGCCCATCCTAACAGCTACGGCATTGGAAACACAATTGTCGTAGGTTCTCTAACATCCCTTTAGATTTGTAAGTGACGGAGCAGGTCTGTGTCTATCTGAGCTTAGTTGAAGCAAACGCATTTAATCACAGAACCAGTTTTGAAAGAGTTGATTGGTAATTTATACACGGACAAGGACTCTTAAGCTTATTTGCACCTCCTTCGCGGATTTGAGTTTGAGTTTGTTCTTTCAAAAATCTCAAGTTCGGTGGGTATGTACGATTTGGTTGTTTTCAATAGAAAACTGTGTTTTTTTGTCAACAGCTTATAGAACACAATTGGCGGAGATGGAACAACAGCTAGAGATTTGTCAAGGACAGTTGCAAGAGAAAGAGTTACAAGAGGACAACCTGCAAGAGCAGCTGAGGGAGAAAATCCAACAAGAAGAAAACTTGCAAATACAATTAAAAGAGATGGAACAGCAGCTGACAAGAGTTGAAGAACAACTAAGAGAGAAATATGATGAATTAGAAAACTCAGAAAAGTTATTGAGTGAAAGAACAGAGCAGTTGACAAATTTCCAAGGACAACTGCGTGCAAAAGAGTTGCAAGAGGCCAACCTGCATGAGCAGCTGATGGAAAAAGACCAACAGGAACAAAACTCTCGAATACAAGTGAAGGAGAAAGAGCACCAGCTGAGAGAAAGAGAAAGTCAAAACGAGAATTTACAAAAAGAAATAAGGGAGACTGAACAACAGTTGACAAATTTGCAAGGACGATTCAGAGATAAAGAAGACGAAGCAGCAAATTTACAGCAACAAGCTATTACACTGGAAGGACAGCTGAGGACAAAAGACCAGGAATTGAATGAACTGGAGATAACCCTTTCAACAGCTCAAAACACTCTACGTGAGCATCAACGTCGACGGTCCCCTGACTGGGTCATTTCCCGTGGTCAAATTCAGAAAACAGATAAACTACTTGGCAGGGGAGGCTGGGGAATTGTTGTCCAGGGAAAGTATTGTGGCTGTGCTGTAGCAGTGAAACAAATCTATGAGTTGATTCTTTCACCTCACAACCGGAGTTTGTTTGAACGAGAAATGGACATTGCTTCAAGATGCCGTCATCCATGTCTGCTGCAGTTCATTGGAGCAACAAATGATGAAGGAAGCCCTTTGTTTGTAACGGAGCTCATGGAATCAAGTTTGCGAACGTTACTAGAGCAGCGACATCTCTCTGTGGAAGAAGTGTTTATAATTTCGAAAGATGTGGCTCTCGCATTAAACTATCTTCACCAAAAGAAACCTTCTCCAATAATTCACCGTGACATCAGCAGTGCCAATGTATTGCTACGGAGACAGGGTGGCCAATGGAGAGGCAAAGTGTCAGATTATGGCACTGCTAATTTCATGCAACAGACCATGACAGTTGGTCCTGGAGCGATGATTTACACTGCTCCTGAAGCACTCACTTCAAATCAGACAGTTAAGGTAAGTAATGGATTACCTTAAGATGAAAGATATATACAATTGGTAACACAAACGAAAACTGTCATGTTGTTAAGTTGTAAGAACAAATTGAGTGATCCATGAGATGACTTGCAAAATAAGTTAATTTGTATCGAATAAAAGATGAGATTACCTCATCTTATAATAATTTTATCGGGCATTGTATTTTGAGGACTAAAATACATTTTAGCCCACTACTGTGGACCAATCAGAAACAAGGAAATCACGAAGCCAGTCAATCAGAACTGAAAACCTTTCAACGCGCCGTTTTCTGGTTGGCTGACTGTTTTCTAGCTTTATATTAACGATTAAATGGCTGAAAAACCTAACGGGTAAGTAAATTTTCAGTATTCTCAACTAGAAGTGAAATGAGGAATTACAGGAGCTCGAAGAAGAATCTAGGCGGCAAAGTGGATATAAGTTTGTCTTTGTCAAGCGAAACTCGCTCAATTTAGCTATTTATAACATGCCAAACTGTTCAGTTAATTGCACAATCTATTTACTATCTAAATGACGACTATTCTGACCATATTTAAGCATCGTGACATTTTTGTTGAAAAATAATTTTCAATTAACATTCAACAAACTGTCACGATGTCTATATATGGTAAGGACGTTCTTGTTATTGGTCATCCGTAGGTAGTAAAATACGGTCATCCGTATAATGTAAAATACGTTTCTTCGACAACTTGTTGAAAACTAAAACAATGATTTTGATCGATATTGTCGAACAACGGTCGGTTAGGTTTCAGGCAAGGATAGGTGCTAATTGCCCGGAGTTTCTGAGCCAATCGGAAATCGAGAAATTCAATAACGCGGGGTTGATTAATCAACTTCGGGTAATCTCTGGTTTTGTGTGCGTCATGCGACGTATTTGGACCAATATATCGCAAAAAACATTTCTGGATTGTGATCACAAATCGCCAAGGTTATCATGCCAAGGTTATCATGTGATCTTCAACCAAGGTGCATGTTCAACAAATCATAAGCAACCTATGCAGACCAAACCTTTGCAGAATATGAATGAAATACAGAGTAAATTGTATTCTCATAATAACACATTCATCCAGGAGTTTTAATATGTTGCAAGTAAATGTCTCCAGCATAATGCTAGTTCGTTTGTCAGTCAGTCAGTTGGTAAGTTAGTTCAGCAGTATGCAACCCCACCAAGTTGTAGTGAATCCCTTAGTACTGATAGTGGAAGTGGGAGTGGTATCAATCTCAGTTGTGTTATAACGTTTCTCTTATTTGTATAAGTTGTCTTTAGGTTTTTTTTGGTATCATTTTTCTTTAGGTCGATGTGTACAGTTTTGGTGTTCTTCTCTGTGAAATGTGCATTGGGGAATTGCCAGATCCTGAAAGACGCCGTCAGCAAATTATAATGGTGACAAACCGCCAGCTTCGAGCCCTCATACGGAGATGTCTGCAACCAAAGCCTGAGGCAAGACCAGATATGGAAGAGATTATAACTAAACTTAAAGAAGCAGTTTGATAGCGTGACATTGTTACGTTCTTAATTTGGTTACCTTTCCAGCATGTATTTTGAAACGAGTTTCTTAGGCAACTTTCATTATGCAAATGTTTTGGAAATAACTGTAGTGTTATATATATAACTCGGTTTCAAGAAAACGAGTACCTTTAAGCTATCTATTCATCAAGAAAATAGTTTAGAATATAATGGACGCGTAGGTATTGTGTAAACAACTGCTTCTGGAGTAACTGTTACGTTATGGAAGATGACTGCATACATCAATACAGGAATTATTTTTTGATAAATTTATCAGCCATAGGCCGAGCGCGGTTCATTAATTATGCCATTCTCATTCCCATAGCCCTTTTCGTTTCTCTTAGCCGGCAGGGCCTTGACACGAGAAACGAAGGGCTCTGGAGAAATGGGATATTTTAATTAATTCATTCATTTTTTTTTATTAGCCGTTTGAAACAAAGAATTCGTGAGCGGAAGTTAAAGAAGCCATCACTCTCCCGACTGCATACATGAAGACCGGAAGTCCTAGAATCTAGGACTGGAAGACCTTTGTCCCAGAGCCCTTCGTTTCTCGTGCCAAGGCTCTGCCAGCTAAGAGAAGCGAAAAGGGTCAAAAGGGGCGAAAAGGGCTTATTCATTCAAAGTCTGTCATGTATTTTTTCCTGGTTACTCATCCCAGACCCAAGCGCCGCCTACACTACCAACAATGCGCTGGGAGGGAAGGAAAATATCCTTTATGACAGAGCTGAATAACGCAAAGCGCATGCGTGCAACGTCACGATTCTGGAATGAAAACAAAGGCATTTTTGCCGCCGCCATTTTCGTTTCAGTATTAAAACGGAGGAGGCAGTATTGCAAGCGAAATTCATCTCCTGGATTGTTTGGCCCAGAAGGAACAAGATGAAATTACCGTTGCAGATCTGAAGCAGTATTCTGTGGTGAAAATCACTCTGATGACTCGTTATTTAGACGACTAATTCCAGGGATGCGAGTTGGCCATTCTCCGATTCTCTGGTTCACAGCATGTTCACTTGACGACATGATGATCTGACTGTTTCCAGTTCGATTTTCCTTGCTTGTTTTAGATGAATGTGACCAAGGTTTTTCCTTGAGGTATAGGAAATTAAGGATTTGAGCGTTAAATTAAACATGTAGTCTGCACAATGTCCATATAATCGTGCGGATTTTGAAGGGTTGTGTTGGTCGTTTATTTATATTTTTAAGATTCCAGATTTGAGTGATTGATTTATTAACTGCCTTATGAGAAGCAATACTAATCAGTGTATTTAAATTGTCCCCAAAAGTTAATATAGAAATCATCAATGATTACAATTCATGTTTTCACAGTGAGGGTTACGGTGAACTCTGTCATACTATGATTGAAATATAAATATTTCACAAATGCTGTTTTAAACCGATTGGAGGTGATCACAGTGGTTTTAACTTTAGAGTTTACTTTGAAAAAAAAAACAGCTGTGAAATAATGTTGTTTGCTGTCTGATACCATTCAGATTCATCAGTATTACAGTTGCACTTTATTATTCTTGTGGTTTCATTCTGCCTCAGATTGATAGCAACAAATATTTCTGAAATAATCATCTAGTGCTTATGGTTTAATTACTTCCTTAAAACAAGGTTACACACATCCTAGGCAAAATAAAAATTCTTGAAGGACAGGGGATTTTATTTTGAGCCAGGGAAAACTGACATATTTTTAAAGAAAAGTTAAAAAATTGAAAATTATAATTACACCTACCTGATTTATGCCATTGATGGTAAGAAACATTTCAGGTCAATGTGATCTCAGAAAAGTAGAGGCTGGGGGCTGCTACTATATCCTACATTTTGTATTAATTTGGTCAGGGACATTTTATTTTCAATAGAAAAAAAAGTCAACTGATGCCTGTGGCAACCATGTTAAAATGTTTATTAAACTTGAGTTGATAAAAACGTGATGGCAAGTTTTTTAAATTGATAAACTATGGAGAATCTACATTCTTAAACCAAGCTAGCATGCATGAGTTTAATGTCTTATACAGTCAAGAGAGTCTTTGTACAAAAATGCATATAGTCAAGCCTTGTAACATCAAAATATTACAAGTCTGGCTGTAGTACAAGTGCAGTTTGTTTATGCAACTGTTGTGGTTATTAAAGGAAGGAGCCCAAAAGTGTGACTACTTTTATTCATTCGCATTCTTTCATGCAGATTTATCCAATTAAAAGTGAACTGGTAGCTGTCCATGGTTTCTGATTGTATAATGACTGCTTAAAAGAGTGTGAATTAATTACAGAATTAAGTCATACTTTTGTTCTTTGTTTAAGTTTTTTATTCTTTCTGTAAAATGACTTGACTGTTTTACCTGTTAAGTAGGAAAACGAGTACTAAAAAACAACATAAAACACAAGAGTCAGGTTTTTCAAAAGCCAATTGCTGATCCAGGAATTCAACGAAGGTTTTACTAGTCTGCATAGCAAATGTCCCTACACTTTGGGCATGTGGAAATTGAGGGGTGTTTTTGTCCATGCCCCAATTTTTGTACAGCCAATACATGGAAAACTCTTCATTCATATGGAAATGCCTGAAACACAGGCTTTAAGGGCTTTAAGAGGCTTTAAGAGTAGAACAGAAGTTACCAGTGTGCCAAAAAATTATAGGTATAAGCTAAATATTAATGAACACTGACAGACTTGCAGTAATTGACATGCTTTGCTAATTTGTATGGTTCCATGAAGCAAAATGAAACTTGACTGGGAATGAGGAGCATTAATTTTGTATAAATATGTAAATATAAATCATGAAAATACAAATTTTGCTACAACTCTTATAATAACCAAAATGACCATAGTTGACAAAAAATGAAGGCAAAATGATTTCCCTGAGAGTTATGAAATTCAATTTTGCCCACCAATTCGGAACATTGACTCAAATTGAATTAAAGTAGTCATCCCTGAGGAAAACAACATCTGCCTAAAGCAGCAACAAATTTACAGCTTCAAAAACAATATCTTTATACATGCTTTATAATCATTCCATGTTATCAAACAAAGTAAGTACACATATGAAAGTTTTATGTTTTTATGTAAGTTTAAAATTGAAATACATAATACTACATACATGAAATATTTGGAGCAATAATAGTGGCTTGAATAGAAAAAGGAAAAATATTCTTGGAACTACTATAAAACATATTTAATACAAAACAAATTTGTGATATGAAGGCCTCGGTATTAGTGCAAACGTTTACAGTATAAGGCTTGCAATAAAACAAAGAAAACAATTGACTGGCCATGGGTAGAAAGTAATGATCACGTTTCGGCACATTCATGACAATGTGCCTATACTTCTGATATTAACATAGGATAAACTAAAGATTTAAAAAAAAAAAAAATACTTTTGACAATGCACTTCCGTTGCACGACGAGTCTGTTAATCACAATGTTGAAGAAAAAAGTTGAAACAATCTGTGCCATCAGAAAAAAAAGGATTTAGATAAACACTAAATGATTCATTTTTTTGGTGTGAACTTTAATCTTAAATGTGGTGATGCCAGTCACTCTACCTTAAAAATAAAGAAAATGGGCCGTTTCGGGTGTTCACGAAGACAAATCCATACAACAAATTGAACCCGTTTACCAACGCCCAGCAGAAGGATCGGTAGGGTAGAAACTGGCGTTTGGACAACCAAGTTAAGGTACAACTGCACTTTTGATATTAGCTGCAGATAATTTAGAGATTTCTTTAAAATGAGCAAAATATTTACGATCTACTTGTGCATGAAGATGGTTCGATCGATGACGACATAAGTTCTGTTTCGTTTGTGCGTACTTCTAATGTTCATAGCAAAAAGTAGAAGAAAAATTGTGAAAGTAGAAACGAGAGTTAAAGAAATCATGACAAAATCTACCTTTGGTTTAAATGGCAACCTTAAATATCCAGAAACCACCTTAAAAATCCGCAAAATGTGTGGGTGTTTCGCAAATCCTTTAGAAAATGATATGAAGTTTAGTCCCCAGACCTCTTCCGACTTTGCACATGCGCAGACGTTATTCAGCTCTGTCATCCTTTATAGCACTACTCACTCTCATCCCCATAGCCCTTTTCGTTTCTTTTGGCCGGTGGGGCCTTGGCACAAGAAGTGAAGTGCTCTGGAGACAGGATTTCCAGTCCTAGATTCTAGGACTTTCGGTCAACATGTATGCAGTCGTGATCTCTCTAATGACTGTGTGAGACAGTCATTGCGTTTTTGACTTCCTTTCAAGATTTCTTTATTTTTAACAGCTAATCAAAATTTTCCAATTGATTCAAAAATCATGGGCAGGCCATTCAGGCTATAATAAGCTAAGCTGCAGTGTCTCAATTATTTTTGCAACTGGTTGTAGTGCAGCCTGGCCAAGGATACGAAATTGCTGCGGTTTATTAATTTTGGCTTATTTTGCATTTTTGATAAAAAAAAAAGTTGCACGTTATTAGCGACAAATATAAGGAGAGTAGGTCTATCTAGGTTTATAGTAGTTTAAAAAATAGTTTAGCCACCTAGCGAGGAGAGAAATTTTTGGTGTTGACAACAAAATTCGGTATATCGTAAAAATTTGGCATGTAATGAGAGCAAATGAGTTGATAAGCTCAAATTAAATAATAAACAAGTTAAACTATAAGCCTCCAAGTGTATTTTCTGATAGTTTCGTCGTTTTATACTTCTCGGAGACCCAGGGGCAGTTAGTCGGGGCGAAACGAAGTAAACCGGGCAGAAATCGTAGCGGCAAAAGTTTTCTATAAAAGTGTAAGAGCCCCTCGAAACGAATCTCTCCAGACCATTTTCTGAGCGCCTCTGCGATTGCTGGCTCTTGATAAAGCAAAAAAAAAAAATCCTTTGTACTACCTATTGCCAATCATTTGCTAAATTGCATTGGTTGAAAATCAGTTTTCTGTGTGAAGCCTTTTTTAATTCAGAGATGTAGAAAACACTCGCTGGCGGTTCGTGCTTTCTAAATTATTCTCATGTTGTGCTGGCAGAATATTACAAACCCTTCACAGCGGCACATGCCTGTTTAGCTCATATATGGGGGTGCCCTCTCCTCGGGGGATTATTTAAGGCGGTTGCTCACCGTTGGTCGTCATTTATCACTTCTTATCTAATGTGCGCTGAATTTACAAATGTAGGAGACAGACTTTCTCAAAGACATGGCGGATGGAGGTCCGTTTGTTGCTACGTTAATGTAAGTTTTGGATTCTACAAAAGTTAATTAGGCATTTTTAAATACCTAAGGACAGTGCGGACACTCGAACCATGAACGCAGAGGCTTTATTTTCACTTTATTTGTACTTTTTTACCACTTATTTTATTACTTTTCTTTTAGAACTAGCCAATCACAGCCGCGAGGCGATGCAACGGCCGAGACATTTTTCCGCCTTTTTTTCCACCGCAAAGCGTGTCAAACGTTGGGTGGGACAATTAAAGCACGAAAAACAGGAGAAAAAAAGTCTGTGCCACTGCTTCGGTTCACGGATGTGATTGGTTAGTTCTGGGAAAATGTAATAAATAACTACAAAATAAGTGAAAAAACGTACAAATAAAGTGAAAAAAGTCATAGCGTTCATGGTTCGAGTGTCTGCACTGTAGAATTATTATTCGTTCATTCTTCCTTTCTGTCTCTTTTAGGACGCATTCAGCATCAGGTGACTGACTGAGTAATCATGATCGTGTTGAATATCTCGCGTTAGTAACATCAGGATATGCAATTTATGACGATTAAGAGACATGGGATCGTATCGCATTTGTCAGAAATAAATATTCTGACGGCACGATGTTTCCATGTTTTCGCCATGTTACGCGGTCAGTCAGTCAGTCTCCATGTTCGTACCCTTTTTCGCTTAAACAAGAAAAGAAATTCTGCATTTAAGCCTAGTGGTCTATCAGACCAGAGCTTATCTCGGTTTCATTAGCATGAACCGATGCTACCCCATCGTAGTGTTAACCCTTAACCCCCAGCATTTAATTCGCCGATACCCATTTATATATCTGGCTGGCCGAGAGAGAGGCCCTGTTAGAGTAGTGTCTTGCCCAAGAACACGGCACAATGACCCCGGACAGGGCTCGAGCCCAGACCGCTCGATCTGGAGTCCACCGCACCAACCATTATGCCACTGCACCTCCCACAACAAGATGGTCTGCTATAAAAGATATGGTGCCACCCAAATTTTATCCCTTTCGGACGCATTCGTGAAAATGTTTCGAAACCAAAATATATCCTTGACAAATATATGACATAATTTGCTTGTTTCAGTAGAAAATACGCAGGCTGCTTATAGGTTGTCTATATGTGTAGGCGTTAATAACAGGAATGGCTCCGACCTGCGAGTGCACTGGGAACGAGTAAAGTTATAGCAAAAAATAGCACTCCGGTTAGCCTACTATGCATTCCGGTTAGCCTACTTTTCACTCCGGTTAGCCTACTTTTCACTCCGGTTAGCCTACTATGCATTTCGAGCGTACTATGCACTTCGGTTAGCCTGTTTACGGTTAGCTCTTCATATTTGTAAGGGTAGCATGTTATATTCTTAAAATTATCGGTTCCTGGAGCCAGCTGCCTGGTGGCATAGTGGTCATGAGACACGCTCATTAGTGGGATAACCCGGGTTCGATTCTACCTCGGCGTACTTTATATTGAATATTTTCTTTTTTCACTTTAAAAAAAAATTCTAAGTGTCCGGAGCCATTCCTGCATTTAACGCCATGTGTCTATATGCTTTAATAGTAACTGACAACTGGGCGTGAGAAAAGCCCGGCCAGGCCTCTTTTAAGCCGAAACGTATTGTTTAACATTTTTATTTCGATATATTCCTTTGGGTCTCATGCCGCTGCATTAGATAAGGAATGCGTTTCTACATTTCTTAATGTTTTTGTTTTCGCATCTGGCGTGGTTCAGGTTCTAAGCCTTGGAACCAATACTTCAAATTGGCGAGGATACAGATTATGCATCAGATGACTGACCGGCTTATCCTGAATAAAGTTTTTTACACTGAATGTCTCGTGTTAGTAAAGCAAGATGCATTTTGGAAACAAGTCTTCAAAAATATAAGTTATCTTTTCTAACTACTGATGTAATGTCATTAAACAAATTCATACATCATAAACATCTTGGAAAATACACGTGAAAATGTAATACCGTGAGTTATTTTCTTATCGTAATATTCCTAACTTCAAAGAGATTCCTTATTGTGAAACCTTGACTACCGTGCGAAAAAGGGAAAATTATGTAGAAATGACTTAATCCATTCTGTAAACAAAGCCACGTTTCCTTCACAACTACGTAAAATAATTTTGGTATAGATAGAAAATAGAAAAAGCCAAATATTCTTGAGGAATTAAAAATAAGGTTAAGAAAACACGGGGAATAGAAAGTTTGAAGACTCGTTTTACAGAAATCCGTTAAACGTGTCTTTCAAGAACGATACCATCTACTTCACATGTTTCAATAGGCATGTGATGAATCAGTAAGCTTTCGCTAAAAACTGTTATCATCTGTAATGGATTGCTTATATTTCTCTGGCGACAGTTAAAGAATCCTAGGGTGCATGACAATTTAAATTTGGTGTTAAACTTGATCGGAGTCATCTTCTAAAACGTCACCATTACGTCTATACGCAGTTCTGCACACATACCAAATTAGAGATCTTGTTTGCTCATTCAAAAATGTTCCCTTGACAACGTTCTCTACAATAAGAAAACAGGTAAAAACTCGCTCCAAACTTAAACAGTACAGATACTCAAACTTCAATGAAAAACGTAACCATTGCATTCCATTAAGCTGGTTCTGAAAGTTCTTCAACAATGTCTTCCATATTTGGTCTTTCTCCAGGCTCTGGTACCACACATCCCCGTATAAGGGCTCGAAGCACTTGGTTTACCGCCTTTGCAATTTGTTGATCACGTTTGTCAGGATCTGGCAACTCCTGAATGCACATCTCACACAAAAGGACACCAAAACTGTAAACATCGACCTAAAGGCAAAAACAAGTATAAAAAGCTCAAATACTTCACTGACGATATTTACCTCCAACAATGTAAATTAAAATTGGTGTTAATCAATGTTTATCATGGAAGTGTATGCCAAGCCAAATGTAGCAATAATTATTATTGCTTGATTAAGCATTCAATTTAATGCTTAATCATTCAATTCATATTCGTTAAATTTAATTTCTATATTCATTTAAACCAATTTCTACATCATGATTTATTTACTTTAATTTCTATCTAATTCAATTCATTTTTTTATTCAATCAATCCAATTATTTTCATATTTAGTCAATTAAATCCGTTTTTATTTATTCAATCTTTTCACTTATTCCATTTTGGGTCTGGTCGAGTAGTTAATTCGCGCGGGGACTTCGCGCGCTCAGTTAAAGCCGCCGTCTGATCTTGAAAAAAGTTTGTTTTTCGGACGTTGGGTTTCTTTTCGACGAGTTAGTTGTCGTTTTTAACTCAATAAAAGCCGAAGCAATAGCGAATCGGCTTCGTCAGATAAGCTGTTGAGTGTACGCAAAAATTCAAATTTGAATGCTTCAAGATACAACCTCGGCAACCCTTGCTTCAGGCTCCATTGCCTGAGCCTTGGATCGTGCAAGATCAATGTTGCAGACTGGATTGTATCAAGGCCAGATAGAAACGAGCAACTTAGAGCGGCAACCGCGGCCACGAAGAACAAGAAGGACAAGTAAAGACCTTGGAAAAGAAAGTGATGAAATCGTCCAAAGAAGTATAAATGTCTAAACAACAGGGAAAACTGAATGTAATATATCTTAAAGTAAGTCATAGCTTACCTTGACTGTTTGATTCGGAGTGAGTGCTTCAGGAGCTATGTAAATGTAAGCTCCAGGGGCAGCTGTCATGGTATGTTGCATAAAATTAGCAGTACCATAATCTGACACTTTGCCTCGCCATTGGTCACCCTGTCGCCATAGCAACACATTAGCACTACTTATGTCCCGGTGAATGATGGGAGAAGGTTTCTTTTGGTGAAGGTAGTTTAACGCTTGAGCCACATCTTGAGAAATTATGAACACTTCTGTCTCAGAGAGAGGTCGCTGCTCTAGCAATGCTCGTAAGGTTGATTCCATGAGCTCTGTTAGGAACAAAGGACTTCCCTCATCATTTGTCGCTCCAATAAACTGCAGCAAACAAGGATGGCGGCATCTTGAAGCAATGTCCATTTCCCGTTCAAACAAATTTCTGTTGTGAGGAGAAAGAATCAACTCGTGGATTCGTTTCACTGCTACAGCACAGCCACAATACTTGCCCTCGACAACATTTCCCCAGCCACCTCTACCAAGGGATTTGTCTGTCAGCTGAACTTGATCACGGGAAATGACCCAGTCAGGGGACTGTTGACGTTGATGTTCACTCAGTGCTTGCCGGGCCGTCGAAAGGGTTGTCTCCAATTCATTCACTTGGCGGTCTTTTGCTCCCAGCTGTCCTTCAAGTGTAGCAACTCGGTGCTGTAAGTTTTCTGCTTCGTCTTCTTTACCTATTACCTGTTCTTGCAAGTCTGCCAACCGTTGTTCCACGCTCCTTCGTTGCCTTTGTAAATCTTGTTCTTGTTCGTCTATGTTTCTCAGCTGTTGTTCTATTTCCCTTAATTGACTTTGTGAATTTTCTTCTTGTTGGGTTTTCTCCCTGATCAGCTCATGCAGGGTGACCTCTTGTAATTCTATTTCACAAAGCTGTCTTTGAACATTTGTCAACTGCTCTCTTCTTTCACTTGATAACTTTTCTGAGTTTTGTAACTCATCATCTTTCTCTCTTAGTTGTTCTTCAATTCCTGTCAGCTGCTGTTCCACCTCTTTTAATTGTCTTTGTAAGTTTTCTTCTTGTTGTATTTTCTCCCTCAGCTGCTCTTGCAAGTTGTGCTCCTGTGACTCTTTCTCTCGCAACTGTCCTTGACAAATCTCTAGCTGCTGTTCTACCTCCGTCAACTGTGTTTGAATGTTTTCTTCACGTTCATCTTTCTCTCCAAATACTGTTGACAAAGAAGTGGAGGATCCTTCAGTTGGTGCACGGACCAAATCCAACAGCCCCTTATATTTAAAGCGTATTCTTAGTTCCTTTACCACTATGTTCCGTAATGCATTGCACTTAAAAGATTTTTAGTCAGTGTTTGAAATCCACAATTCACTAGTGACGATCATGACAAACGCGACAATTACCTTCTTAGTTTTTCTAATGCGAAAAAAAGCAATGCTAGGAAAGAAAACGGTATGTGTCTGAACAAAGCAGTCCGTCGGTGCGTCTGTCAGTCAGTCAGTCAGTCAGTCTGTTCCTGAGTCAGCCAGCCCACCAACCACCCAGTAAGTTAACCTTGCTTTCTTCGCTATTGGAAATGTGAAAAAAGGATTTATTCCCACATGCGTTTAAAGTAGGGCGAAATAAAAAGCAGATTCTCGGGTTAGCTAAAAAAGAAACACGTTTTGTTGGAGTGGTCAACACGCAAAACCTTATAACCAGCGTTGGTATATGGCCCATTATTGACTTTCCGCGATATAATGGGTTTTATGCTGGGGCAGGGAATTATCTTATCTTACGGTACAAGTTGCAGAGGTAGATAACGACAATGGGCTAGATACCACATGCAGAGCGAGCTATAAATCTTTGAGCCCCTTTTTTCTGCCAGCGCCGATCGTGATAGCTGTTTACCCTTTAATTTCTTTCCTCACCATCCCCTGGACACCTCCTCTGCTCTTGTTACCTCTTATTTGGCTGGCTGTTTTTCGCCCCAACTTAATTCACTGAATCAAATATGAGTTAACACTAAGCGATGTTTAATTGATTGATTTGGTACCTTAGCATTTTAAATGGTTTGAAGTAAACGCCACGTGATGAGTGTCCAAATTAATGCAAATAAGTGTCTCCGTGATTCAATGATTTGAACATAATGAGTACAATACCTCATGCAAAGCAACCAAATTTGCTTAATGGCATTCAGTGTCCACTAATCTATTTAAAAGAGTCAAAATTAGAGTCTCTCTAATAATATAAATGCAACCAGTACTTTACCTGATGTTTTGTCATCAAAATTGATTGATGTCGCTAACAATTCATCGTTGCATGCGCACTCCTGAATGTGATCCTCTTTCTCTGATTCTTTATTTTCTGTATCCTCTTTGACGTCAACAGCGTCAAAATCTGACTCTCGTACCACACTTTCTATTGGAACAAACCAACCAAAACCTTTCTTACAAACAAAGCGTTCTATTCCATTTCGTCTCCCGGTTCCTTGATCACACCATTCATCCTACATAAAGTTGAAAAATATAAAGTACATTTAATACCACAAAATGTGAAATTATGCGATTGCTATTCTCCGTAATCTCTAGATTCTTACTGCGGTTTAATCAAGTACTTCCCCTTCAGTCATCCCAGGTAATAAATGAGACTCATTGTTACAAGTCGAGAAAAAAGTTACAAAAGTGAAATAAAGCAAAATCATTTTTCACAGAATAGGAAAAACGAGTTGTTTACAAATGCTTTTTTTCCTTCGGACAGCAAATGAAGTTTTCCTTTTAGAAAGAAAACTGTTTAGTTGTTGGTTGCTATATTTTTCTTGTAGTTTGTTATTAAAAGCTTGATAGCCTGCATGGACCATTTCGGATCTACCATAACTGATTTGGTTTCCTTTTTACCTCTTGTGAGGTGACTTTCACGTTAAAAAGAGGTTTATCTGGAGAGTGGATCTATTCCTGATGTAAGCATGTTATGTATTGCTGATGTAAGATTCCTCTATAAGCTTTCCCACGCTTTTGGTGGCTCGTAGTTTGGTATGTCGCTTTGCGAAGAAAGAGACCGCTCAGCTTTCCCCAAGGAAGAATTGCCATTTAGCGCTTATAAATCAATTTTGACAGCGTTTAATAAATGTCAGGGTTTATTTAATATATCTTCCAACCAGGCGAATTATAAAAACAAGATGGTAATGTATTTTTAATCGGTTTGGATGTGAATGGAATTCGTATCACTGCAACAGCAATGTTCCATTGCTTTAGTTCGTTGACAGCGGTTTAACCGCGGGTTAACCGCTCGGCTGGTAATGGAACAAATTCCAGAGAACATCACATTATCTAAAATCAAAGAAAGCTATGCTATGAATGATATCTTACAAAATTCTGCTCTAACTTGAAATTTCAGGGCCGTAGCTAGCGGGAGGCAAGACGAGGCACTTGCCTCGTCTAAATTTTGGCCTTCTTTAAGAAACGTTTAATTTAGAAAATAATCCCTGGGAAAAATTGGAAAATTGTCATGGACATTGCTTAAACATGCTAAAAGAGCATTTCTGGGGGGGGGGGGGGGGGGGGGGGATCCCCCCACACCCCACTAGCGAGCTCGCGCCTCCGGCGCTCGAAACTTGCCTCGTATTGTTCTGAAGTCTGGCTGCGGCCCTGAATTTAGGATTACAGCCAGCATTCTAAGCACTTTACTGATATGACATAAATTCTGGTAAAATAAAATTTTGAAGATTTAACGTTTTCAACTGCAAATAATACTGGAAAGAAAGAGGCGACTGTGAACCTAACGAGAGTTTGGATTTTCTGTTCCTAAATTGACAAAAGCCATCGGTTGTGGGATCGCTCAGCGGATGGAAACGCAAAGCGTCCTGGTTTATCGTTCGGATATGCACTTGTAAGAAACGAACGCTTAATTGAGGTTACCTGCAATTGGTTCGGAGTAAAATCTGTTCCGTTCCAACAAACTCTACAGCTGGGATTGTAATGGTGGCCCGCTCGCAAGATACAATGCGCATCTTTGTGGACTCGTGAGGGATGTAGAATTTGCTACTTCCCACCACCACCTCCTTTTTCTACAACGTTACGGATTTTCTCATTTGTGTATATCTTTTTGTACCGTCGGAGGTGCCACTGTATAGGAAATCAGACCGATAAGTGCGCTATGTATGTATTCGACACCTCACAATATATTCACCGTCTGTCCGTATCCTTTTACAACATCACAATGGACACTCAAAAAAACTGATCACCTTCTATTCTTGTCATTGTTTAATAAGTGTTACCCGATGAATTTGTTTTCTGCTTAGGAATGAGATAATCCATCTGTCACCATCCTTACCTAAATATCAGTATACATTTTCTCACACCAGTCCATCTAGAAACCCAACGATTTTTTTGAAACGCAAATTTCCCTCGGGAAATAAGCTTCCCGTAAGTAAAAAACAAGCCCACCTGAAAGGGATGTTAGGCAAATATAATCGAGAATGTTACAATATTTGCAAAGTCTGTAGGAATAGAGTGGGAAAATGAATTGTAATCGTATTAAGTTAGTGCAAGTTGTAGGACCTTGCATTGCGCATCCTTACTGCGCATAATTTTACGCGTAATTAGCGCGCGCACATAAAAATAATGGCGGTTTTTTTCCATGCAACTTAGAGAGAAATAAATCGTCGCTTTGTCGTAAACGCGTATGGTGACATATCAATTTTTTCACGTAATTTGGGTGTAACGATCAAATTCTTTCTATAACATGAATACAGATCAATTCCTATGTTTGAAAAAAAGATTATCACCGTGTACTTTGCCAGTATTCGCAAAGGAATTATTAAGGAATTATGTGGTATATACAAGGTCTTCCTGCTCCTAAACGAATGTGGTGACCCCCCTTTTTATTTCAAAATTTAAGTTTCCTTAAGGAAACCAACCAGTAGGCAAAGTTTGGTTGAAAATCTATGTTCAGTTCTCTTTCGGAGGAATGACCTTAAGTAATGTAATTGTAAGTACTATTTTTGGTCCGTGTCTGTGTTGCAATAAAAAATGTACCTGACTACTAATGGTGTAGTCAAGTCATTAACTACAACATATATCTTCAATTAATTGTCTTAAAGAAATCAGTTTCAACTCCTGTATGCCAAAAATCCATAAATGTCTTCTTTAAATTAAGCAGCTTAATATGGGCACCTGGTTAAAATGCACGAATGGTGTTGCCATATAAGGAATGCAAAGTCGGAGCATTAAATAAAGCAATTATGCAATCCTGATGCAGAATAAAGGTACCTTACCATTTCCAACCCTACAATTGTTCGCACATTTCCATTTGCATCTTTCTCCTCGCCGATATAACGTACAGTGCCCCTGACTGGGTAATCCTCCCTAAATGTAACAACTCTTTCATCAGTTTGAAGTGCATTGTCAATTGTTTTACAAGGTGACTTTTGTTCTTTTTTTCCTTTCCGAGAAAATGACAAAAGTCTTGATCTTATGTTTGCCAGGGTAGTTTTCTCTCCTTGTAGAGGTTTGGACTCGGGCTTTTCTCGAGGTCGTAAATCATCAAGTCCAACAAAAACGCCTGAGTCAGGTGCACAGTCAAAGTAACGCTTGTTCCCGAGTGTCCCATCAGATGTTCCTTCGCCTGGATTTTCCTGGAATTAAATAATGTTAAAAAAATGCATGTTGGCTTTTCTTATTGTATGCAAAACAGTGATTATAATCGTTCTATCCCTAGCACATGTGAAACATTTTATAGTGTCAATTGTATCAAGAACGTCATCTTAGCAGTGGCAATTACATCAAACTTTAATTTTTTAACTTAGTATATGTATGTAGTGCAATAAGCTCTTACATAGAATATTGCATTGAATTTGCGTCTGCTTTGTTATCTTGTATTTGGCATGTACAACCAATGCAAATGAATAAGCTTACAGTTAAATGCAAGCCCGCAGCTATAGTGTGAGAGCAGAGTGGATCACCCAAGCATCTACATCTGCTGAGGAAGTAGTGCAGTAGTAATTTTATTGAACATTAAGATTTGTGTAGAAATTTCTTCAACGTAGGGAGATACGGCCATACATGTATTTCAACAATCTAACTGATCAAATATATAAAAAAACTGATCAAATATATAAAAAGATGATAACATGGCCTAAGACTGAAACAGCCCACGAAATCTCAGAAGTAAAAAGTCTTCCAATAATATAACGCCACAAATATATTTTAATACTTATTGACACTTGTGCTTTTGCCGGTTACATCATCGTCTTTTATTTGCTGAGAGTTCTTCAAGTGTCTTTAATTTGTGAAGAGGCAACTGGGCCCTTTTATTATTATTATTGGAAAATATTTTCAGCCTGAATTCTTGTTTGCGACCGAATGTTTGTCCTATGTTCCTGTGTACGTCTTCATGTAGAAAACCTATACATTAGTACGTTGAGGTTTTCATGCAACATTTATTCGTAGCCCAAAGTATTTCTCAAACGCAATCGGTTTTAGGTATCCTTTTTAAAAACGTTCTTTTAAATGGTGCGTCCTGCCCGTATCTGGCTCGACGTGTGGTTTACTTGCTCTCTTCCTTTACAGGTTCTTGGCTTTTTCGGCTGTAAATGGATTGGCTTCCTTGAGAGGATTTGGAAAGCCACACTTTTCCACATGTACACATTTTCCCCTATACATCGCAGAAGACAGCATTTGCCACACTGGCAGATACGACGAGTAAATCTCGTTGTCGCCTTCCTAACACGAATCTGCACTTCGTTTCGGAGATGATTCGAGATACCAATGACATACCGATGCTTTGAGGAAAGCATTCATCTGATTGGTTCTTTGCATTGGATGGGATGATTAATAAAATTGTCATTTTGACAACCTGTTTCGTGTGAACGACAATGCAATAATTAATTTAAATTGATTACATAGTAATAAATGCCATTGATTAATAATACATTTACATGGTTATATAAATGCTGACTGATTTTCATCATCAATTAATTACACCAGGTATAAATCACAGTGATTACAAAGATTGGATAGCATGACAAATCACTTCAATTTGTGTTTTCAGTGACTCTCTCGCAAGAACATATAGCACAAATCATAAAAATAATGATCGATGCTCCACGCCAGCACATCTAAGCTCATATTTCCACACCGAATGCTAGTTATTTATGAAACAATTATTCTGGGAACTTGATACTTAGCCTACAAGGCTGTACTGTAGGTCGAGTTGGCTAAAATCAGATGATATTCGATAAGAAATTGAGCAGGATAATTATTGTTTATTAGTCAACTTATAATATACAAGCAATTAACAATTATTCAGCATTCTCACTGGCTGATCGTGAGAACATAACAATTTATCCCAAACCAGTGCAAATAGTGAAGTTAACAGTATAAAAAGTGAAACCTGCAGTGCAAAACGGTGAAACTGAAAATGATATTTGACAGTTATGGCAGATTCATGCAAAATTCATCTCAGACAAACAAAACAATGGACAAAAGTGAGATAAGTTTCGAGCTTTTCAACTTGAAAAGAACACAAAGTGCATAAAGCCCCCCAAAATTTTCAATTATCGAGAAGAGTGAAAGACAAGCAATTAACACAAAAGCAATGAGGACAAAACATAAACTTCAAACTATTAAGCTCAGGCTGACGCCCGAAAACAAAATCCTCGCCATAAGATATACCGGTACTCAGAATACTTCACTTCTATCAAGTGAAACGCGAAGAAGCACTAACCAGAATGCTTAGAAACCTGTTCCTTCTGAGTTTTGAAGACAAAAGGAGCAAGCATTCTATTTTTAGCTGTTGATTAAAGCTCGCTCAGATGATGTTAAGGCCTACGGGCATTTGTAAAACATCAGACCGCAACACAGAGTTGTAGCCCAATGCTTGTTGAACGCGGGTTTGTCAGAGCATCGAATCACCATGTGCTGTTAATTTCTGTTGCCTGGGCATAGACAAACACGGCACAGAATTTCTTAAACCCACCAAATAAAATTACATATTAGCCAAGAACAGCAGCAGAATCCCCTTGCTTTGCTCTTCAAATTCTTCAAGAGAGACTGTTCTGAAGTAAAACTTTTCATGCACCACTTGCAGAGAGTGCATGAATATTTACCCATGAATTCACATGCCAAATTTTCATCCAGGCGCTGGATACTTGAAGTTGTCAAGAAAAAAACTAAAGCGTGACAGAACTTGTTGTTTGCATATTATTTAACCATAAACATAATGTGATTACCAGTACAAATTGTCAACAGAAAGCATTCGCATGGCTGAAAAAACGGTGGTTCATTCAACGCTTTGCAAGATCTGCAAGATGCTGGATGAATTTTGGCAATACCACAGTCGGATAGACACAGTGATGATGTCTTAAGAGATGATTTCCAGTCCGTATTGCACAATTTTTACATTCGTTGTCATTTTTGTTTTTAGTTCATTGATCGCGTCACACTTCCGTAATAGCGTACATGAAGATGTTGAGTCTGCCATTAAAGGTAGTTTCAAATTTAACTTCGTTGGAACGTGATTTTCGAATAACGCCGAGGTTTTTCTTCTCGTTATAAGTTGTCTTGCGAGAATATCCAGTGTTAAAATAAAGGAAAACGTAGAAAGTTTGCCCGGAATTTTTGTTTTGGCTACTGAGTAAACACGCCGTGTGACGCTCACATAGACCGTGGCAGGCGGAGATTACGCATTATGGCCAGACTTGACATCATTTTAAAATCAAACAAGCTACTTACAATCAGTTCAACTCCAAACATAGTGCCAAGATATGACGGTATTTCACCCTTGTACCGAACGACACCAGGTAAACTGTCCGCAATTCCTTTCACTGAAACAAAAACTGCACTTCCGGGTGAAAGTCGTCTCCCAAAGGGCAGACATGATTTGTTGATAAATGTTTGATATCTTGATTCACGGCAAGGAATCGCCAAAAGTAAATTTGCATCTTCGTTCGAAAGTCGAGCTAAACTCTCCTTTTGACTGTCCAGACGCAATGATTGATCTTCAATTCCAGCAAGTGTTAAATCTGAAGTTTGTTCAGCTTCAGGAAGAGCTTCAAGTAACTCGCCTCGTCGCACTTGTTGACTTGTTCTCCGAAGATTGTAGCCCTCGCGATCATGAAGAAGGATATATTTATTTCGGGATCCTTCCATACCGTTCCAAACCATACAACACAGTATGTTCAGTATTCTCCGTGCCACAGTCCTTACCCAAATATCAAGCCACTTACCTCGTTTGCAAGAGCAGTGACGTAACTATTTCCCAAAAAGATTGCGTGATTCACAACATGACTCTTCTCACGCGATCTGGGTTAAAATTTATGGTTCATATGGAATGAATTCGTGTCCTGTATGTACTAAATAAAGAAATCGGACTGCAATCCTAAGTATTTCACTTTTTGAGGATCTTGCATGGGGAGGGAGAGGGGAAAACCGTAAGCGCTTGTCTTGTTCCCCTCTACTCTTCCGAGTGCCCGTCACGCAGGCTCCTGTTTTGCCTCGTGTCAGAGTAGCTCATTGTCTTCAGGGATAGGGGCATTGTTTGTGCCCTTTGTCCTATTGTTCTTATGGCCAATCATGTGAGATGTTCAATGAGGTGCTGGTCGACTCGAGTGTCACGCGTGTGGCACGCGTGACACGAAGTATACGTTGGGTGTGGTCGGCTGCATTCCGGTCATTCAAAACTGTAAGATAACCTTATTGCATGAAATTTTCGCGACACGGCGAAGTTCGCGATTTTAAAAAATTCGCGAAATTTAAGTGACGCGAAAATTAAATGTCGCGAAATTAACATGACGCGAAAATTATGTGTCTCACATTATGTCATGATTGGTAGAATTGTATACTTTTTCACCAGCACTGAAGGAAAGGTTTATGTTTTCAAAGGTATGAAGACATTTACGCAAACAATTTAACAGCGTTAGTCATGAAACTAAACGGCAACATTTTCTCTTTGGAGTCTGCAGAAAGGAATATTTAATGTACATGGATAATGAGGTCAATTGACCACTAAAAACGTGACTTGAATTCAAGCATGAACTACAAACCGTGCCTTGTAGACACTGTGAGAACATCTTTCTTGTTACTGTTTACATAACAAGTTGCGTTTTAGCCTGCGTAGCAAGCGTCCCCGTGCGAACGAAGAGCTATGTGTCGCGGGCTAGTTGCGTTTCTGTTTATTTGGACAGTGTGGATTAAGTTGTTTGATCAAATTCAGGGACATGTTAAATAACATTGAGAAAGAAATAAAGTGGGTCTCACTCAAAAACGCGAAATTAAAGTGAGTCAAAATGCAAAATTTTCGCAAAATCGCGAAATTAAGGTGTCGCGAAATATGCGAACTTCAAAATCGCGAAATTTACGTGTCGCGAAAATTTCATGTAATAAGGTACATTAAATTTCAACATGTAAGATTCCTGACATTCTTAATGTAAGACTAAATTAATTATGGCGGTTTTATCATGATCAAACTACAGTCCAATTTGGTAGTATTTTAAAAGATTTATGTTAAATATGGACCTTGCTCTACGGTTTTTACGATAACATTCTAATCTTTATAACAAGATTCTAACCGGTGTGAAAAGCTATTTTAGAAAGCGTTTCGATTTTGAAATTGCAAACACGAGGATATCACATACGTACGGTACGGGGAACAAGAAACCGCGTAAAACAAGAACAAAATACACTATGTTAGTTAAAAAGGACTAGCACAAAGAACAACCGAAAGAGAGAAATTATATTCGATGCGTTCTCTTCGATTTTAGTCTATTTTTCTTAACAACAGATTGCCCTGGGGGATTGATCTGGCTTACAAGTGTATCATCGTGTTGTAAATGTCACGCTACAACATGACGCATTTTTTATTGAGCGAAAAAAAGCAACATAAATTATATTTTTGATTCTTTGATTTAATCGTTTTTGGCTTTTTTACCAATTTTCGATATCTTGGAACGTGACTGTAACAAACCATGGGCAAGGTCACCAGCAAGCAATGAAATGACGTGAAAAGCGATCAGTTTAAAAAGTGACACGAGGCAGGCCAAATGGCCTGAATCATCCTGGCATCTGGACGGTTGCGAGAATTAGGCCCAATTCAGACGTCGTGCTTCTGCGATTCAGGAATTAAGTTCGACAAAAGCAAGGCAGAAGTACGGCGTCTGAATCAAACTTAAATTAAGTTCGGCAAAGCAATTAAGTTCGACAAGCTCTGCCGTGCTACACGACTCTGGCACGGCAGTGATTCAAACGTCGCGCTTCTGCCATGCCAAACAAAATTCATGAATTATATTAAATGTATTTTGACGGGGGTAGTTACGGCGCCATTTTTGTTAGATCAACTCTGACTAATTGTTACGTGACTTCAGTAAGTCCTGAATTTGGCACGACGTCTGGATCAGAGTCGTGTTTGTGCCGTGTTACAGTCGAACCTATTACAATTGAGTTCGGCACGGCAGAAGTACGACGTCTGAACTGGGCCTAAGAGTAACAAGAGGCGAACTTGCATGAGCAGCTGAGGAAGCAGGAGCAACAATTAGAAATTGATTAGAAAACTCAGAAAGATTATCGTGGTGAATGGAACTGCAGTTGACAAATTTTCAGGGACAATTGCTTTTGACACAATGGCAAGGACAGTCGAGAGAAAAAGAGCCCGTTACAAGAAACTAACCTGTGTGAGCAGTGAAAGGCAACTCACAAATACAATCAAGGGAATTGGAACAGCAGTTGGCAAGAATGGAACAACCGAACCTAGGGAGAGAGAGGCGTACCTTAGGCGTACCTTGGATTAAAAAATAATCACAAAGAGCATCAGAGGAAAGGGAACAGCAGTTGACAATTGTAAGAGAGTGATTGTAGAAGAAAGAGTAACAAGAGGCCAGCTTACATGAACAGCTGAGGGCCCAGAAAGCCAACTAGAAGAAAACTAAAATACTAGATAATGGAGCGAGATGGAACGGCAGGTAATAAACGAAGAAGGACAGTTCAGAAAGAAAGGAGCTGCAACTGGTAAATTACCACACAAGTTGCTAAACTAGAAGAGCATCTATTACAGAGAAAAAGACCGGCAAGTGAATGACAGGAATGAAACTCTGTCAACAGTTCGGCAATCACTAAGTGAACATCAACCCCAACAGTCCCCTGACAGGTTGGGCAAGTATTGCCGAGGGCAATTATTGTGGTTGAGCTGCAGCTGAAAAACAAATCCATGAATTGATTGTTTCGTCCTCACTGCAAACGGATTTTGTGCAGCGAGAAATGGACATTGCTTCAAGATGCCGCCATCCATGTTTGCTGCAGTTCATCTGTGAAATAAATGATGAGGGAAGCCCTTTGTTTGAATGAGCTCATGGAATCAAGTTACCGAGCATCGCTAGAGCAGTCTCACTGCAACTGAAATCTCCATTATTTTCCTGGATGTTGCTCGAGCGTTAAGCAATCTTCACCAAAAAACACCTTCAATTATACACCGCGATATATGTAGTGCCAGAAGTCCATAACTAGAAGTCTACATCTGGTTTTGGGGCGCGTGCTATGTCTTTCGCGTGTAGGCTATTTTTAGAAACTGATGTCTCGCGAGAAAATGACGTAACCCACTATTTCGACACGATTGGAGTTCTAAGTTGCGGCCGAATATTTTGGAAAGTGGCGAGTGAAATAAATCAAATCACATCAAAACACTTGACAGGCCATTCTCTTTAATTCTCACATTTCGACAGAAGTAGTATCTTAGATAGTGATTTCAAACGTCTGTTCAGTGGCATTTGAAGGCGAGTGAAAAAGCAACCCGTCGCCGGGTTTCCGTAGACAAACTCACAAAACAAACAGGTCGACTTTTTATAATTTACGAGAGAATTTATGAACAGAAGTTCCCCAAACTTTTAGTAGTTAAGTGTGTCTTTATTTTGTACAGCATATCCTCGTGTTAAAATACTGAACAACATACACAACACAATAGCTGCACACTGCGAAGTGCCCGAGAAGCACAACTTGAATTAAACTTTTGACGGATGTGAATGAAATCATCATTGTTCGATGAATTAAACTCGTATTTCTATTCATATTAAAACAAGTACATTACCTTAGTCAGTCTTTTGTTTTCATGCCGTCCTTCAAAACATGCGAAACTCGCCAAACTTGTCGTTTTCTCTGAATGTTGTTCTCAAACGAATCAAACTTCATTCTGTTCATTCCGCGCTCGATGTTGAGCGCTTCAGGGACCACGGTTTTGTTTTTCAAAATAGCAACGAACCTGTGCCAAAATGCACTTGCTCTCTTAATGCCTGTCTTCATCTTGAGAGTACCATCAATCTTTAGTGTGGTCTTCGCATTTTGAATTTGACTCGGAATTAGTCTATCTTGCCCGCTGCCATTTCGTATTCTGACTCCAAAACACTGAGGTCCTCTCGCTTATTTGGGTGCTCCGAATTTTTACAACTTCGATGCTATCGTCATCGATGAAAGATGGCCTGATGATTCTTGTCCGGACGATTTAATCCTCACAAAACGGAAATTACGATGACCAAAAACAGAAATTTCGTAATGCCGTTCGCTCGAGTTCACTCGTCCTCGGCAGTTCTGCTTTTCTTCAAAAATTTGTTCAACCAATCAAAGGCGCGAATTAAAAAAATACTTCAATGTGATTGGCTACTTGTTCGCGGCAAAGCTGTTCTAAAAATAGCCTACACGCGAGGAGCGCGAGGTACACGCGAAAGACATATCTCAAAGCCTATTACCAGAGATGTAGACTTCTAGTTATGGACTTCTGGTAGTGCTTATGTATTGCTATGGGGACAGGGTGACCAATGGTGTTACAAAGTGTCAGGTCATAGTTACTTTAACTTCATGCAACATACTATTAGCCTCCTCCGCAGACGTTCTTTTGGTTCGTCACGCATTCCTCCCCAACGAACGTCTGCTGAAACGAGCGGCACATTCCTTTCCTTTTGTTCCCAAAGATCAGCTGGAGATCACGTGGAGATGACTAAAGAGCCAATCGCGCTAGTTCATAACCTCCCTTGGGGCGATAACTTTCCAGGTGTTAATTCATGCATGAGAAGCGATCAAAAGCGCTTCAAAATTCGTGAGTACATGAAACTCCTCAAAAGATCGATGGAAACGACTGTTTTCTCTGTAGTTTTACTGTGATCCTTATTGCAAGAATACGACTGAGTGTTTGGCAAGAGTTCGGGCCGGTATCAGGCCTGATTGAAAACGTGTTTATAAATAAGTAGATGTAACCGTTTTCGTCCAGCGAACCGTTCGTCTACGCCAACCGCCAAGTTTTCATAACAATACTAGCCAGCGTAGCTGGCGGGATTAACGGGCAAGAGTGATTTTTTTTCTCGCGTCGGCGATGTGAATTTTTTCTCTCGCGTCTTATCAGCCAAGACAAAAGCATGCGGCCGCTAAAAAAAGCACTCGCTCGCGAAATCCCGCCAGCTACGCAGGCTATAAAGACACAAGCGGTTACTTTGATTTGGAAAATTAAAACAAATTTCTCAGTACAAGAGGGGATAATGGAGAACTACAAGAAAGGAGTAGCTGATAAGAATTTAAATCTGACACAGACACACGCTCGTTAAAAGTCCTGCTAGTACTTTACGTGCGTGCGAAATTCTCAAGGTCACCTCTCAAGGTCACTTCCAGGATTTGGAAGTGTGCTGTGATTGGTCTACGTAAATACCCGCTCGTTTCAGCAGACGTTCGTTGGGGAGAAAAGATTGCGTGACGAGCCAAAGGAACGTCTGCGAAACAGGCTAACATACTATTAGATATATTTTTGATGGCGGGGGGGGGGGGGGGGGGGGGGAATAAGGGTTGTATAAATCCTCCAAAAAAATATCGAGCAAGGGCTTCTTAGTGGAAAAAATATTAAGCAAGGCTGTAACAAGGGAAAATAGTTGAGCAAGCATACAAGCCACCATTTGCACTTGTCATTAATACCTAATTATAAACGACAGCTCTCCTTGCCTTTTTTTCTATACTTCAACCGTGTGATATCCCTACCATTTTACATTCCCCTAAACCGCGCGCAAACAATCGTTCTTCTTTCCTCGAAGTCACACGCGGCTAGCGAAAACCGTGAATTGTGCAAATCAACGGTAAAAACGTTGACGGCATGGGGAAATCGACAGATCAAAGGTAGCACCGCAGTCTCTTAACTTTTCTTCTCTCGGACTTCTTGCGACTCGCAAAATCACTCCAATGTCAGATCGCGCGCACTCCATTATTAAACTTAAAAAGGAGACTGCTTGCAGTCTACATTCCTCCAGCCTACGTGCATGCTACATGGTATATCGGTGTTGGGTTTAAAGTGTTAAGACATGTGCATTAGTGTAGCTGGGCCTACACTTTGGAATGCGCTTCCAGCTTGCCTGCGGAATATTAGTTCTATTCTTATTTTTAAATCTCGTCTTTAAAACATATCTTTTTAAATTAGCTTTTAACCTTTAGATCTCGTTATTAATATGTATATATTCAGTATATTTTAATGTTTTAATATTGTATATGTAATGCGCCTTTGATCATTTTTCATGCTAAAAGGCGCACTATAAATTAATAAATTATTATTATTATTATCATTATTCTGGACGTACGGAAGTCAGTGTTCTAGATGTTACTATTGAGCTGCCTGGGATATTCCTGCTTGTTTGTTGTTCATGCCACAGCCACAAAATGTATAAAAAATGTATGAATGAAGCGTTTCTTTATTTCATTTTGATGTAATGTATATGAAATGATTCATATGTGAACTGCGGATATATATGAAGGTGATATGTGATCTTCGCAGTGAATTTCCAATTTAAACAATTGGAATAAAGAAGCCTGAAAAAATCAGGGTTCAAATCAGGCTTCTTTATTCCAATTGTTTAAATTGGAAATTCCCTGCGAAGATCACATATCACCTTCATATATATCTGCAGTTCACATATGAATCATTTCATATACATTACATCATTTCACTACTTTCACGGGAAAATAAATTATGAACTCACAATTGATCTCGCTCCTAATCTGTGGCTTCATAGCTCAGTTGGTAGAGCATCGCACCGGTATCGCGGGGGTCACGGGTTCGAATCCCGTTGAAGCCCTGATTTTTTTTTCAGGCTTCTTTATTCCAATTGTTTAAATTGGAAATTCACTGCGAAGATCACATATCACCTTCTTATTTTATTTTGTTACGTACTGAAATAACATGTATTTCTTTTAGTTGTTAATTAGCGGGTATTGCATAATTCCCATCGGGATCTCTAGCCCCTTTATAAACCACTCCTCGTGTATGTCACACCACTTGACGCCGACCAGTTTTCTCGAGTTTATTTAGTTTTAGTGGTTTTTCCGTTGTTAATGTTGGTCGAAGAGGAAGGTGACCAAGCTGTCACTCGCAAAGATCTTACGGACTTTAGAAGTTTCTTGCTCGATCAACTCAAAGTACACACCAGCGAGCTTTCTTCGAAATTCGACAAAGCCACTAACGACGCAGAGAACGCTCTACTTGTCACCAAGCAACTTAAAGCCGAGAGTGAACTCAAATTTACTCACCCGGGAAACGAAATGAATTACAAATTTAATCTTGAGATCATTGACGTTCTCGAAACTGCATCCAAGTCGCTGCACGAGCAGGACACGGCTAAGGCTGTTCAGCTAATAAGTCAGTCGGTTGCTTCACTCAAAGAGAGAAACAGAAAGATTAGGATCGCCGATTCCTCCGAAGGCGGTTGGCTGACTGTGAAGCATTACGAGAATAACGCTGTTGCCCTTGACCTGGAAGACGACAAAAAGATTCGAGCTGCCGAGAGGGAGGCTGTCAGAGTTAGAAATCGTACTCGTGCTAGACGTAATGCTGAACGCCCGCAAGGCCGATATTCGCCGTGTTCTCAGTACCTCGGTGCTCGCGGGCAGTTCCAGCGTGGGCAGTTCAGCAGCCCACCATCTTCTAGACAACAGCAGCAACCCACTGATTTCTACAGTCGTTCACGAGGCGCCTGTCGCTTCTGTGGCTCCCCCGGACATTGGTGGAGAGAGTGTCCTGTCAGACTTGCCCGGCCGCACCTTCACTGTCGGCAACATTGCGACGCACGCTGCCGGAACAAGTTCCAGCACCTCTACCCCTCGCTGATTCGCCTTCGCAGTTCTTGGGTGACCTGTCTTCTAGTGTGTCAGAGTTGCTGTGTACTGATCAAGGCATTACACCCTCAGGCAAAGATGTTGAACATTTTCAGACTGATGTGTCCCAGGAGTTTAAAGCACTGTTGGAAGATAAGTTTACAGACAATCCTTGTTTAGCTTTTTATAGTCAGAACTTGTTTGATTATGAGCAAGGTGTTGCTCCGGCCATTGTAAAGGGCCGTCTTAAGGCGCATTTTCAATTCTGGCTTGATATTGGGGCACCTCCCTGGGTTTTGGAGACCGTTCGTTCAGGGTATGTTATCCCTTTCGAGTCTTTTCCACCAAGTGTTCGCTTGCCTAATAACAGATCAGCTTTTCACCATAGTGATTTTGTTTCATCTGCTATTTCTGATCTTCTTAATTTAGGTTTGATAGTTAAACTTTTTCTGCCTCCCACAGTTATTAATCCTCTTTCTGTTTCTGTTAATTCAGAAGGGAAGGTCAGACTCATCCTCGATCTGCGTCATGTTAACAAACATATAACCAAAGCCAAGTTTAGAATGGAAGACTGGAAAGTTTTTCTTCAATATGTTTTGCGTGGGGGATACATGTTTAAGTTTAACTTGAAGTCGGGTTATCATCATGTTGATGTTTGTCAGTCCCATTAGCAATTCTTTGGTTTTCAGTGGCCGCTGGGGGGTGGTGTCAACCGATATTTTTGCTTCACCGTTTTACCGTTCGGGCTTTCTTCTGCTCCTTATCTCTTCACTAAATTGTTTCGTCCCCTAGTACGCCACTGGAGGGCCTCAGGTATTCATTTAGTTTTGTATTTGGACGACGGAGCTGGTTGTGAGAAAGATTTTTTGACAACTAAGCGTAGTTCCGATAGGGTTCGCTCGGATCTAGTCAAAGCGGGTTTGGTGGCGAATTGTGATAAATCCGTTTGGGTTCCTGTTCAATGTTTGGAATGGTTAGGCATTTCTTGGGACCTTTTCAACGCTATTTTGTTCATACCCCAGCTTCGTATTGACCGCTTGATATCTGCTCTTCATGCTTTCAAAGAAAAGTTACCTTATGTTACTCCCCGTTTCGTCGCTTCCGTTGTCGGCAAGATTATCTCTTTATCACCTTGTGTTGGTAATGTATCGTTGATTATGTCCAGATTTTTGCAGTCGGCCGTTACCTTTCGCGATGCCTGGGACACTCCCCCTGATTTGAGTCGCTTCCAGTTTTATTCACATTGCTTAGACGAAATTGATTTCTGGTTGGAGAATTGCGTCAAACTCAATTGTAGAAAGCTATTTGAGTATACTCGGCCGGTATGCATTATCTGTACTGACGCCAGTGACTTCGCGTGTGGGGGGGCTTGCCCTTTTTGTTGATAAGGAGGAGTTTGAGCTTTTTTACAAAGCTTTTTGTTCCATGGAATCCGCGCTTGACAGCAATAGTAGGGAGTTACTCGCGATCCTTTATGCACTTAAATCCTTTACGTCGCTCATTCAGGGCAGAGTGGTCAAATTGTTTACTGACAGCAAAAATGCCTCTATTATTTCTACCAAGGGTAGTATGTCGCTTAGACTTCAGCGCCAGGCCTTGGAAATTTTTCAGTTTTGTGCTGTTAATAACGTGTCCGTTGAGTTCGAGTGGGTCCCCAGGTCTCTTAACGAGTATGCTGATTCGTTGAGCAGAGTTATAGATTTCGACGATTGGAGTGTTTCAGCGGCCTTTTTTGATCATGTTTGTTCTCTGTTTGGCCCTTTTACAGTTGACAGGTTTGCATCCCCTGATTCAGCTAAGTGTGCGAGATTTTATTCTAAATTTTGGTGCCCGGGTGCCGAAGGTGTTGACGCCTTTAGCGTTGATTGGGCGGGTGAAAACAATTGGCTGGTACCGCCTGTGTACCTTATTTCTCGCGTTATTTTTCATTTAGAGGTATGCAGTGCTCGTGGTGTGTTGGTTGTCCCTAAGTGGCCGTCGGCAGTCTTTTGGCCGATTATTTTTCCTGTGGGTGGGCATAGGGCATCCGTTATTCAAGTTATTGAATTTACTGACCCTTCCTTCGTTTTTGTTCCTGCTCGCGAAGGCCACAACACTATTTTTTGTCCATTTAGGTTTAAATCTGCGGTTTTGGCTGTTTACCTCGATGGTTCTGCCCGTCTTTTCTGATCTGATTGCCCGTTATTTTCTCTCTCTATCGCCTCTAGGGCTGTTTAATTTCAAATTCAACTTGAGTTATCATTTTTATGCTGACGATTCACAACTTTATCTGTCCTTTCAGCCAACTATACCCAGTGATAGGGATTTAGCTGTGTCCAACATCGAGCGCTGTGTACATGAGATTGATCACTGGATGTTGATTAATCGTCTTAAACTTAACAAGGATAAGACTGAACTTCTAGTGATCTCCGCAAAACATCTACCGAGACCAACCCTTCAAGAAATCTCTGTCGTCAATGAAACCATCTGCTCGTCACAGAAAGCAAGAAACATCGGTGTCATTTTTGACCATCATTTTCGTTTTAATGAACATATTGCAAGTATTTGCAAATCATCTTTTTATCATCTCCGTAATATCAGCAATATAAGGAAGTACCTGTCATCGACCACCACTGAAATACTTGTTCATGCGTTAGTTTCTTCAAAATTGGATAACTGTAATTCTCTACTCGATGGCTTACCAGACTGTCTTTTAAAAAAGTTACAGCACGTCCAGAATGCCGCTGCTCGTCTCATCACCCTCTCTAGAAAACACGAACACATCACACCTATTTTGTTTAATCTCCACTGGCTTTCTGTTAACTATCGTATCATCTTTAAAATTCTACTCATCACGTACAAGGCCCTAAACGATCTGGCACCTTCATACGTTCGCGATCTTCTCACTCCTTACACTCCGTCTCGTCAGCTACGTTCATCTTCTAAAGAACTTCTTTCTATTCCGCACTTCAATTTGAAAACATATGGCGCAAGATCTTTCTCTGTAGCAGCTCCTACACTCTGGAACACTCTTCCGTCTGACATCAAGAACAGCTCCTCAGTGTCCCTTTTTAAACATAAACTAAAAACGTTCCTTTTTAAAAAAGCATTTTTATAACTTTTTAGCGACATTTTTTATTTTTATTTTATTAGTCGTAAGGCATTTTTATAACTATTTTACAATTTTTAAAGTGCACCTAACCCCTAATTTTTTCTACTTATTTTCAAAAAGAATGCATAATTTGATGAAGATTAAAAAAAAATTATGCGAATCCATTAAATCCCCGCAAATTTATGGAGGTTTGAAGTTTGGATTTTCTGGTTCACGACCGCGCGCGAGGAGATCTGGAACCCAATGTTGTTGTGACGTCAGCGGGGGAATCAAATTTCAGCTTTCGTGCCGATGGTGCGACAAATCTGCAGTTCGTGAAATTTCTCGCTTCAAAACTTCTTAGTTCGAAAATCAGCCACCGAAATAATTTAAGGCCTTCAAAAGATGTCATCAGACAACTCAGACTCGGAGTATTGGATTCCCCAGCCGACGTCACAACCTTATTAGGGCCCAGTTTCCCTTGGGACTCGGCGGTGAACCAAAGTGGCGCGAATTTTGCGAAGTTTGAAAATTCACAAAAAATCGAAGACAAGTCGTATGATGATAATTTTTTCACTGTTGTAATCAGGAGCACAAGGAGTTTTTGGGGGCTAAAAAAAATATTTGGGGTTAGGTGCACTTTAATATTTTTCAAGTGTTTTTAATACTTCTAACTGTAAAGCGCTTTTGAACTTTTAGGATATTGGCGCTATATAAATATTTTATTATTATTATTTTTATTATATTATTTATTCTCCGCTTCATAGCGTTATGGTTTTGTTTGCTTTGTCTTGCTGTTATTGATTTTGTACATGTTGTATTTACCATGATTTACGCTTCATAGCGGTGTTTGTGCGTTTTAGCGCTGTTTATGCTTTATCGCATTGTTTTTAGGCTTCATTGCGTTTCTCTATGCGCTGTACAGTCTCTGCAACATTGCTTATGTTTTCATTGCATTGTTTTTACGCTTTATAGCGGTTGTTATGTCTTGTGACATTGCTCATGTTACGCAACATTGTACATTGCTTTTGTTTCATTGTATTGTTTTTACGCTTTATAGCGTTTATTATGCCTTATGGCATTGTTCATATTACACAATATTGTACATTGCTTATGTTTCATTGCATTGTTTTTACGCTTTATAGCGTTTATTATACCTTGTGGCTTTGTTCATGTTACGCTACGTTGTACGTACGCCTCATGGCGTTTGTTGCTATGGTATTGTGTTGTTCCGCCTTTTTTCGGGCATACTGTTTTTTGGTTTACCATTTGTTTTGTTTGTCTTTTTTACAAGTTCCGTCACCGATGTCGCGGGCGGGGTCCAAGGCTTGAAGTCTCTGGCTGACTTGGTTCCCGACATCCTTGCTGTTAGTAGGGCTCCGTCGACAGTTAAAGGATACCACGCACAGTTCGTAAAGTGGAAGGCTTGGGCTGCCAATTTTCCTGATGTGGTGTCTTTTCCCGCTACGGACCTTCATTTTTCGCTTTATCTCGTTAGTTTGCTCCAGGCGGGTTACTCATTTTCTACTATAAGTTCTGCGTTTTATGGTGTTAATTTTTTCCATAGTTCGTGTGGTGTCCGTAATCCATGTGATAGTGGTTTTGTTAAAGCCGTTTTAGAGGGCTGCAAGAGATGTTCAGCGAGTTCTATTTCTACAAGGAAGAAACTCCCTATTTGCCCAGAGCATCTGCATGCCCTTGTTAATAAATTTGCTGGGGTAGACGCCACTTTGCCTGACGTCAGGGATGTCTGCTTTTGTCTTGTTGCTTTTGCTGGTTTTTTTCGCTTTAATGAGCTATGCAATCTCAGATGGTGTGACATCGTTTTCAAGGATACTCATTTTTCTCTTTTTATTCCTATAGCTAGGAGTAAGTCCGATCAGTATGGGTCTGGGGCTACTAGGGTGGTGGCTAGAACTGGCAATCCTACCTGTCCTTTTGATATGTTACGTAGATATCCTACATTAAGTGGGGATAACATTTCTTCGACGCAATTCGTTTTTCGTTCCGTGTATAAGAGTAAGGCCGGGGGCTATTTACTTCGGGATGGCTCTAACATGTCTAAGCTGTCTTATTCTAGGGCGAGAGAGCTGTTTATTCAGAAGTTTAGGGCTATTGGTCTCGATACTAATCTTTATGGCCTCCATTCCCTTTTCGTTTTTTCCTTCTCGCTTTGTTTTGCTTGATAAATGCTGGCGGCTCCCTCCACAAACTGTTGTGTTGTTTGCGTCCTTACTTATAATAGAAATGTATTTCTTTTAGTTGTTAATTAGCGGGTATTGCATAATTCCCATCGGGATCTCTAGCCCTTTATAAACCACTCCTCGTGTATGTCACACCACTTGACGCCGACCAGTTTTCTCGAGGCTAGTTTTTTCATATTTTGTTTGTAAATAGTGTGTATTTTTTCTTAACTTATTTTGTCTTTTCGCTGTAGTTTGCAATAGCTGTAATTGCCACGTTTACATTCCTGTTTGCTGCATCCGCTTTGGCTGTTATTTATCTATAGATCCTGTATACGTTGTTGTTTATACTTAGCTTGCTTCGGTGCTTGTACTGTTACTTTTTCCATTTTCCCGCTTATACTTGTATTTCATTGTAAATAAACTCAAATGCTGGCGGCTCCCTCCACAAACTGTTGTGTTGTTTGCGTCCTTACTTATAATAGGAATGTTTTCTATTCGGCTGAACGAAGCGAAAGAGAATAGAATTATTATTTTACACGCTTTACCAAATCTGCAGGGCATGATCGCAGGTTACGCCTTACTTGCACACCAAATTTCTTAAACTTATAGAAGAAGGAGAGAGATGAACACTGGAAGCCAGAGGGAAGTAGAAGACCAGACCGACCCAAAACAACATGACGGAGAATGGTCTAGGATGAAAGGACAAACGCTGGGTGGCAGTTTTGGCAACTGTCAGAGTGTAGCAGCAAACCGGGGTAGCTGAAAGGAAAATGTCAAAGCCTCATGTTCGTTTTTGTATGGAGAGACACAGATACAGTGGAACCTCGTTATACGGACACCAAAGGGGCATGCCGAAGTGTCCGTATCATTGAGGTGTCCGTATTAAGCGGGCTGTCAATCAGTTAAAAAGTCACGGGCACATGTTTTATCGATACAAAACGTTGTATTAAATGTACAGTAACTGTAACAAGTTAAACTATGGAAACCTTATGGTAGTTTATAATACTCTTGGACTTAAACTAATTTTTTAGTACTGTTCTTGGAAAAACATGAAAAAGTCCGTGGCTTTTTTTTATACAAGGAATAAAGTAATTTGAACAAGTCCGTGACTTTGCCTTGCGAATCCTTCCTTTGGTTCATTCATCCTCTGGGTCTGTGTGTCTGTCTGCATCGTTCAATTATTTGACCAGGGTACAATGTCTCGAAAAGCACATGTTCGTGACAGTAAAAATAGACTGTGCGCAGAAAAACAGTGTCCGTAAAGCGGAGTTGACGATGTATAAGAGTTTGCCACGCGGGACACAGAAAAGTGTCGATCCGTTGTCCGTATTAACAGGTGTCCGTAATAAGCTGGTTAATTTTAGAGAAGATATATGAGCTTTTCGTCGGGACAAACGAAACTGTCCGTAATATATCGAGGTGTCCGTATTAAGCGGGTGTCCGTAAAGCGGTGTTCCACTGTACTTAGAGAGACCTTTAAGGACCCTCCTCTAATTTCATAAAGAATGTGGAGGTCTTTGAAGGACGTACTCGTCAGAGCAAAGCTTTGAAGGTCAAAGTTATACTATCTTGACCAAAAGGAGTCGTGTTTGGCCTGTCAAATTTTTGAAACAGCAGTAACTTAAAATTGTCAAAGAAAAAAAAAACGTGTTCGTTGCGTTCTCTTGAAGGGTTTCGAGCCATATTATTGCTGCCTTCCTCAAAAGCCACAGGGGATAGATTGTGGCAGCCATCTTCGGTTGATTTAGGGCGCAATTCATTCTGGACGTCATTAAAAATTCGAAAGGTGGCCGTAAATAAATAAATATTTACCATAAAAAAGTCGAGTTGAACATATGCTGTACATTTTCACTGTTTTCACATGGTTTTGTCCATGTTTGCAGTGTTGTTTTTACATGGTTTTGTCCATGTTTCAGTGTACGGATAGGTCTGGCTATCTTCACTTTCCTTATCGAGACGACATGATATTTCGAATTCTTGACCTATTGAGTAATAGTCACGCGGCTGTTGTCAATGGGCGGGCTTTCGAATTTGAGCCCTCTCGGATCGTCATTACCAGCGAGCACTTGATAGACAACTGTCTCCACACTAGTTGTTCTATTCTGTGCGGCATAACGTCGGCATACACTCTGCTGACAAGACCCAATCAGGTCGAAACAGCTGTCCAGAGTTTGCATTTTTGACTTTCAGTTTGGACTCTATCATGTCGTTTTCCTGTTAAGGTTTTCCATTTCTACGTAGTGTCAGCCTTGCAGTTTATTGTCTTTGTATTTTATTTTTGGCAGCTCCTACGTAAACCAGCAGCATTTTCGTCCGCGGTCCCTTGCTTTCATTTGTCATATAAAACGTGTTCAGTTCACCATATAAAAAGTCGAGTTTACCATATAAAAGTGTTTACTTGACCATAAAGAAAGTGTACAGTACTTGACCATAAAGAAAGTCGAGTTGACCATAAAAAATTCCCCGGGTAAAATTCCAACAGACCATGGAATATGTAGGGAATATTGACCATATTATTATCATCGCTTCTAGCTGCATGCATTGCATGCCCTTTATTAAAAATAGCTGCATTACTTCATCGATTCCCGGAAGAGCTCATGAAAACGAGGCGTTGGGAAATTCCCTTCGAAATAGAAAATCTTGCGGTCAATGGTTAATGTCATGTTTACAAGTAATTGTGCAGCAGAAAACATGAAATAGTTGTTACTTTGTGTGCAGTGCGTTATGGGAGAGGCCAAGGGCAAATATATTCTACTTCATGATCGTGTGGGATCCACACTTGAGAGAAATATGCGGGCGCTGGGTCTTACTAAGAAGTTCACACCAACACAAGTACTGCGAGGCGAGTTACTGGAAGCTCTTCCCGAAGCCGAACAGCGTTTAGAGTCAACTAGAATAGCCCTTGTTGGAATTTTACGTAAATCGTTGCGCCTTGAATGTCGTACGGAGGATTTAACTCGACTTTCGGACGAAGATGCAAACTTGCTACTGGCGATCTCTTCCACTGAGTCGAGATATCAAACGTTTATCGACAAAAAACGTCTGGATTTTGGGCGGCGAGTTTTACCAGAGAACCACGTTTTTGTTTCAGTTAAAGGATTTTCAAAGGATTTTCCTGGTGTCCTCTGGTACAAGGGAGAATTATCGTCTGGCCTTGGAACTATGTTTGGAGTTGAACTGGTTGTAAGTAGCTTGTTTGATGCAAGATTTATCCCCAATTAGCACAGCATTTGTCCCCAATTAGCACAGCAGTGCTAAATACATTGACACTTAAATAAAGTGATTTATTTTTATTATTTTATTTATAAAAGACTAATTATATAAGGCTTGTCTCAATAAGCAAAAAAAAAGGGATTTGAGAAGCCAAACTATGCCATAGGTGACTAATATTATTCTTTGTCCATTTTTGAGTGTTTTGTGAACAAAATTCTCGAGTAATACATTAAGAGCTAACAAAAACTAACTCTCTATGTCCAGCTCAATGGACATGATTAAATTTGTCTACACGCGATACCTAGTAAGACTGGAAGTCGCACTAGCTTGCATTTAGGTAACCCATCAGAATACAGTTTAATGGTATTTTGTTTCATGACCAGTCAGAAAAAATCCAGATTCTGGACTTGTTCCAGATGACTTATCAAACAAATAAAGCTAGAGTTGCTCTCAGCTATTGCCTCGAGCAACTCTCAAACTTCTTTGGTGCTTCCCAAACTTCCTTCCACTAGGATGAACTAATAAATTATTGTTAGAGAGTGTGGTTTTTAAGCTCTCAGAACTTCTTGTTGTTTTTAGTCACTGTTACTCACACCAGACCTCTGCTCAGTCAACACCACCAACAAAGGACTTGAAGCAAGCAATGAGAAGTGAATATCAGGATGTACGGGAAATGTTACGGATAATGTTTTCTTTGTTGTGAATAATATATATTTTTCTTTGGGTTTTTTCGAAGCGTTGGATTCAAAAGGAATATTGAATTCACTAAAAAAAAGGTATGACATCAGCCATGGAATGCGCTGACGTTGCAGCTTTCACTTTCGCTACGTGACAAATAAGATTTTGTTTACTTGGCATGTTTATTTCGCCAGAAGCGACGGTCGTTGCAGTCAAAACAGCTCAAGCGTTTCTATCGAGGGTGAATAATGAATTTTTTTATGGAAATTTGATTTTATTCTTCGCTTCAATATTCCATTCATGAAGAAAATATTTCAATGGTCAAAAGGCGGCTCAATTCAAATCACGAATGTTAAATAGCTTGTTATCTTGCTTCACGCGACGGGCACGTGGGAATTTGGCCAAAATTTGCATAATTTCGACTGCAACAAGTCAACCGTCAATTGTCACGCACACTGTTTCTTCATCCATTTGTTCGCATTGTGTGTTTTTTTGCAAGTTTATATCGGCAGAAGTGACGGTCATTAATTTATTTGCACTTCTGCGAGTATCTTGAAAGTTTAGGCAATTGAAAAGAAATTCTTTAGCTGTTTCATTGAAGCAAGTTCAAAGATTTAAAGGGAAATAAAATATCTGCTTAAGTAAACAATTGAGCGTGCCCAAACGTGCAGGGGTTACGTCATTAGAAGGGAAAAAACCCCAAGCTAAAGATAGCTGGGGATAACGTAAACCTCGGATTGTGTGACTAACGTGACTACTTTGCTTGTCGTTTACTCATAATGCAAACAGATTAAATTTAACCGTGACTTTTGAGAAAGAAAGCTGTTAATTAGCCAAAAATATAAGCGTGGTTTTAAGTTGCTATAGCAACTTCTTGTTTTTTTTGGCAAATTCAGAAATAAATGTGGAGCAAACAGTTCGTGAGGGAAAGTGAAACAGTACAAATTTTTTTCTAAGTTGAAATGAGCAATGCAATGCAGCAATGGCAATGGCTTTACAGAACATGGAAGTATATTATCAGCTGTATTATGGCCTTTCAGTTTTGGAATTCTCGTTTATGTTCAAATTTTGATACAAAGTCTGTTGTTACTGCAACAAGCATTATTTCGTTAAATCGAGTGTTTCTATATAAGTACTGTAGAATTAGTTGATCCATGCTCCACATTATTAATTAGCATGTAGTTTGCGACGTAAATAAATTTTATTGTCTTTATTGAATAAATTAATTTCGGGCTACCACCTCAGAGCTTCGGGCTAGTACAATAGTCAGCTTGCCCGAAGGGCAATTAAGCTGATTTTTTGATTTTTGTCTCACCCTGCTGGTAGGGTAGGGTGAAAGGCTGCAGGGAAGGGGAGGGAGGAAGGGACAAGAAAGTAGGAGAGAAGGCGGATGAACCTAAAATACTGTACTTACTGTTCAGCTGGCTTAATACAGCGAGTACTAAATACTGAGACTTGTTTTGACATGCAAAATATTTATAATTATGCAATAACCGAGATACTGCATGCATTGCAATTGGTTGATGCCTGTCATCTGTCAGGGTAATAGACACACAGATAACATCACTAATGTTTTTGCTACGTGGCTGCAGAGTTTAGCAATTAAAAATTAGAGGGCCCTCTGTGCTGCATAATGTTCTCTGATGTTAGTAAGTCCTGATCACACAACAGACACCAACAGACATCATTCTTCAAAGTAGTCTTCACTGTACGTCAGTCAATTTACTACTTGTATGTAAAAACAAGGTTGGAAATATTTTTTATGTTTAAAAATCAAACATTAAGATTTTACCTTTGCATTTACTGGCAGCAGAAATCATTTAAGGTGTCTTTTTCCAGACGGTAGCTTATTACAATTTCAATCAGCTTTTTAGTAATGTACAAGTTATTGCTCTTTTAAAAATTAAAGTTTTATGTTATGTACAGTGGCAGATCCAGGGGAGGGGGCTGGGGGTTTGAGTGTAGGGTAATGCCATATGAATTATACATCTGCTGTCATATACCTATAGTGTAAAAAAACAGGACAGACCATGTGTCTCACCAAGGTCCAGGTAGTTACTGTCTACAGTTGTTCAAGATGCACAAAAGCAGATAGTGACATCCTGATAAATTTTAATCTGTCTTTTCATCATGCCACATACCAAACATATTACCCTACTGTTTTAGTTTTGCTTGCTTGCATTTTTTTCATTAGAGCTCATGCGTTGAAATCTCCTATACATGAACTTGGATTCAAACAAAAAGTGCAGACTTCCTCTAGCCCACATGCTTACCAGAAATGAAGAAAGTTCATTCTGCAGTTATCTACATAAAATTCTCGAAAGCACTGAGCAATAATATGTCAACAGAATAGTTTTACCTAAATAAAATTATTCAACAAGCCAAAATTTATGCTTCAAGTGCTGTTATAGTAAGCAACTGATTTTGAAAATTACAAACTGCAAATAAACAAGTTATCATAAAGTGTGTTAAAGAAAACAAAATACTGAAATGATTGATGTGTTTAGCATTATCTGTTTGAGCTTTCCAACGGAGTGTTTGTATTTGGAAAACACAAATTGGAATTTTGAGGATTAGTGCATGAATTTCTGTTTAAATTTTTTAAGCTTGTATGGAAAGAATTTTTTGGTAGCATTATTGTATTTGAGGTTATTGTTTCTACACATTAAATGAACAGGGATTGTGTTTAAATAGCAAAATTTGCGGAACTCCACTGTTTGGAAACCATTGCTCTGACACGACCTTTTTAAATCAAAGCCAACAAAATGCTAGTGGGGACCTTTTTTAAGGCCCACTCTGTGTTTAAATATAGATGGATCAATTGTCTTTTTCTCTTAGTTCATTGTTCAAACTGGACTTCTGCAGATAGTTCGTCTTAGTGTAGTGCACGATCTGTTAGTCTAATTATGCCCTTTGTTATACTGAGTTATGCTGAAGCAGTTGAACTGCTGTTGGTCTCTTGACATGAAATTGACTTAGGGTTTGCCGCTTACCAATTATCAGCCTATAGAAGCCGAAGTAAAAAAATAATTACTGCTTATTTTTAAGGCCTTTCAAAATAAAGATGAATGGCGTTTTCCTTTTTGAAATATCTTTTTTCGTTTTAGAGATATTTAGGTTTTTGTATTATGCAAATGAGGAAAGTGATGACGTCATTAATCGTTCCACAAAAAGATAAATCACTTAATCAAGCATATCTCTTGGAGTATTAAAGTGGTGTTCTTCAAACTTGGCACCATCAATGTTCATCATAAAAGGCACAAGATGGCACCTGTTGCGCCGTTGCAATGGCAACAGTTTTGCCGCAAAGACTTATTTCTATTAACACTGACATTCCCGGTTTATTCGTAACCAAAGGTGATGCACTCCCAACAAGCTCACGAAAATAGTTGAGCTAAGATGGGTACCACGTGTGTTCCACGCCAGACCCACTGTTCGTTTTTAAAGTCCTGCAAATGGAGATATTTGGTTTATAACAGAAGGAGACTGGATCCAAGACTGTTGCCATGGCAATGGCGCAACGGATGCCATATTGTGCCTTTTATGATGAACATTGATGGTGCCAAGTTTGAAGAACACTGCTTTAATACTCCAAGAGATATGCTTGATTCAGTGATTTATCTTTTTGTGGAACGATTAATGACGTCATCACTTTCCTCATTTGCATATTACTAAAACCTAAATATCTCCATAACGAAAGAAGATATTTCAAAAAGGAAAACACCATTCATCTTTATTTCGAAAACCCTTAAAAATTATGTTTTACTTCATATGCACTTTAAGCTACAAGCATAATAATTGTTAAATAAGAAAGCTAAAGCTTTTCTTACTATTTTTTTTTATCCTTTAGAAGAATCCAGGCTTTGGAACATCTGATGGGACATTCAGAAACAGGCGGTACTTTACCTGTCCACCAGACTCTGGTGTTTTTGTTGGACTTGATAAATTGACACCTGGAGAAGATCCTGACTCAAAGTCTCCCCCTAAATCTCCAAAACAAGATGGAACTCAGGTTAACCTTAAATCAAGACTAAAGGATTCAGTTATACCATCTTTTTTGAAAGGAAAAAATGAACAAAAGTTTCCTCAGGATAGAATTGACAAAGTACTTGAATATGGTCAACGAGTTGTCATTTTCATTGAGGATCATCCAGCAAGAGGAACTGTGCGTTGTATTTTTGAGGAGAAAGATCTAATTGGAAACACACGAACAGTTGTAGGGTTGGAAATGGTAGGTATTGATCGACCTTGATTTATATGCATGTTCTTTCAGGTGTTCTTTATTATCTGGTTTTTACATGTAAACTGCCTTTCTACAAATAAGTTGAAATTCATTTTATTTTGTGTTGGGAGAAAAACATTTTTTTGTGTGTTTGTATTCGTAAAACACATGACAGATCTTGGGTCTATTTTTCTGACCAGATACCGTAAATCCTCTAATAAGCCTCCCTTTTCAATGCCCCTACTTTCAGTAAGCCCCCTCCCCCCGGCTTCTATCTGTGTTCAGGCCCCCAACCCCTCCCTCTATATATAAAAAAAATCAAATGCCAGTTAAACAGTAATCTGAGGTCTTGCTAAAATACGATTTCTACTTTTTATAACGGAACCAATCACGTATTTACCACTGTAAGTGGTAAATAAATGTGTGTCCAGCAGTAGCAATGGAATAAATTAGAATAAATGATAAATGCGAATGCGGCCATGCTACTGAAAAGACCTGAAAAATGTAGTGTTCAAAGTTCAGTTTTCCCAGGCCAAGCCACAGCCGTTTTAAAGAAAAATTGAGACTCTTCGCCCCAAATACATCTTTAGAACTTCATTCATCCACTAAAAATTAAAATTAATATTGCTCTTGCCGCTCAATAAAAGTTGCGTTACATCAGAAGCCATGATCGGGGAGAAGACCGTAAGCGCGAGATACACGCACCCCTATGATATGAGACAAAATTGCTATTTTTAGAACCTATCGAGCAAACATTAACGTCAAAAACACGTACAGATCCTCGCATACCTGCGTGGGTTCTCGCGTTTATGTCAGTGCCGGAGTTGTGTGATCAGCGTCGTAACCTGCATACTCAACAAAATTGTGATTCTGTTAGTGTGAGTCTTTTACATATTTCTCAAAGCGATTATAGGGAATAATAGCTGTTAATAAGTGGAGATGGAAATCGAAAGCTCCATAAAACGATTGCGAGCTTGAAGAAGTCAGCTCAGCCACACGGCAAAAGCTACCGAAAACAATTTTTGAGACTTCCAATTGTGAAACCAGCAGTGGGAAACCAAATCATCCTTCACGCGCTACTCTCGCCCCAATTTTTTTGTTACATGTCTGCAAAATATTAATTTCTTTTAACTCACTTGTGGAAATGATCTATGAGTAAAAAACAAGTGTTCCACTCAAGTCTTGAACTGGTAGTTCGATGATTTAATACCCCCCCCCCCCCCTCCCCCTCCGTCCTCTGAAGTGGTTGAAAAATAAGCCCAGAAACGGCACAATAGAGGATTTACGGTAACTACAGTTCTTGTTGCGACGTCACAGACGAACCCCAATTGTATATCAGACAAAAGAAAAATCGATCTTTTTTTATAAAAAAAAGCGTTCATATCAGGACCCAATGAAGCCGATCAAGCTAATAGAACTCTGTCCTAAACATTCACACGGAATAAACATTTTCGGAGGATAGAAAAATTATATTTACTTGCTTATACGATCGGAAGGGACAATCAACGTATATATACTAGTTATGCAACGCTTTCGAGTGGTATACTATGAAATATCCCATGAGTCACTTGCATTTTCTCGGTATACACACGAGCCTTTACCATGCCATAGAAAATGCGCTGACTAAATTTCGTCGAGAATAAGACCGCAGCGCACGATGGGAAGGTTGGGTTGAATACCGTCGAATATACAATGGCTTTCCTATATTCTGATTGGCTGTATTTTCTATGGCATAGTATAAAAAATTATATACAATGTATCGTGTGGTACGAATTTTTTATGGCCTTAGGTTTTGCAGGTTTCTTTAGTAAATTACAATTCGAAAGAAAAGCTCCCTCAAATTGACATTTCAGCTGAAAAAAAAACTTTTTTACGCTAAAGACAAGACCATTGATACGAAGAGAAGAACAGTTATGCAGTGCTACTATCTGAAAAGCAGACATCACCTCAATGTTTAGTGGTGCAGTTGCTATTTCAGCTTTGGTCATTAGAGTGAAATCAATCGCATGAGCAGGAAAGGAAGCTTTTTTATAATAAGATACAAATTAAATCCCAGTCAGCTTGTTTTCATATTGCGATTACATGCAGGAACAGTAAAAAAGGTACGTAATATATTAAGTTCCAATTGTGGACAGCTTGCTGAAAATCTCGAACAATTATTCCCTGTTCAAAAAACTCTCCAAATCACAATACGTGCGATGATCCCGCAAAACACTAAAAATGTTACCAATCCACAAAATGTAAACTGCTGCAAACGTTTTGCGCCACACGGAAAGTGAAAATATTGACTTTTTTTTTTTTAACTCTATGTAGGATGACAGAGTTGGGACTGGAATAGGCAAACGAAATGGAAGACTGCTCTTTGTTTGTAAGAGAGATTATGCGTGCTTTGTCGCTTTAGAAACTGTTATACCAGAAAAGGACTTCGATGATAACACTACAGAGGCTACAGGAAAGAAAACATTGGACAAACAAGATCTTATTCAGGAACAAATTCGAAATGATGAATTTTATGCAAGGTCAATGAGTTATGATCACAGGACATCAGGTAAGGCTACATTCACCAGATATTGATTGGCTTCTCTTTTTTTTGCATTGCATGGTAAGACTAATGATTCTGGCTGACGTTCACTAGGACATGTAAATCCAACAAAGCGTGCTGCAATCATAATTATTTCATTATATTATTATTATGCAATCATAATTCATTCATTATAATTATTTCATTACTATCAAACTCAGAAAACCGTGAACACCTGAAATATTTCAGGAATGTTGATTGTCTAGTGCCCAATCAAAATAAAGTTCAGGACACGCAAGCAAACCTCAAAACCACAAACTAATAACCGTTGCTGTTTGCGGTTTAGTTTTCTCACGCCTGATTGGCTTTTTTCTTGCAACACAATAACATTCCATTAATATTTCTGGTGTTCACGGTTTTCTGAGTTTCACAGTAAGAAATAAGTTATGGTTTATTTTTCGCTTCGTGCTTATTGTCCCGCTTCACGTGACCCGCAAACTAACTTATAATAAAACTCCTGTTCTGCAGGCTAGCTCTTCATTCTGACTTTGTCATACTCTATCATCACAGTAAACACAAATTTAAAGTCGTAAAGGTAATCTTTAGATTCATCAGATTCAGATTTAGATTCATTAGTCATTTCGGAACACCTGGGTTAATATTTGGCAATCGACGAGAATATTTGATTATTTTCGAAGATCTTAATTTGTACCATCTGATTGAAAATCTTCGAAAGTTATCGTACAAAAACAACACACGGTTTATTACCAAATAGAAATGTCCAGGAATCGAAATGCGAAATGTACCAACCCGAAAATAAAACTGTGCAATCGAATTAATGTAATTTTCAGTTTTTCAGAATTAAAAAAAACCTACCTGTTGTCAAAGTATTTGAGGTGTTGTTAAGTTTATATCTTCACTGGCACGATAGGCACGAATCTTGCCTCGTTTTAATGTTATTATATTTCCAGCGTTATCGCACGTGGTTATCATTCATTCCAAATCCCCAGGGTATTTTATATGCTATTTATTTGGCCTGTTTCAGGCTGTTTCTGTCTCTTTTCGCCGTTAATTACGCTTCAGGCCAACGCCACGTTGTTTTCCCGTCTTTATTCCGTTCGTCGCCGAAGCTCGCCATGGCCGCTCCAGTTTTACCTGTAAACCCTTATCCATACGCTGGTTGCTCTTGCTGTTCCTCCTGCTCCTCCAGTTGCTGTATTATCCGCTCTTCTACCCAGCGGCGCCAGCTCAGTCCGAGGTTTGTAGTTCGAACGCCTTCGTTTCTGTTGCCCCGTTTCTTGTCCTTTTTAACTCGGAAAATTCCGAGTTCTGGTGATGGGGCCGATTTCACTCCTTCCCTCGATTCCTGTAAACATTTTAATTGAATTAATTAATTAAAGACTCTCTGTCGACCGGCATGCATTGCATGCCTCGCCCGAGGTTTCGTAGCCTACAAAACCTCAATTTGTCGATCATTTCGCTCTTCAATCCTTTACAATCCGAGGCATCCATCGCGATTTTTCAACAGTTATTGTTTTTCATGAAAAGATTGATTATCGTTCTTAACATTGAGGTGAATATTTTGTCGTAAGTTGTTCGTTTGTTACATGACTTGTGTGAAAAGCTAAACAACGGCCGGTACGCGATATGCTTTTAGCCATGCATGGCGGGTGCCAAGAATCGCCTGCGTAAGGCCTAGACTGTAACCAGAGGCTCTTCCGAAAAGATTTATTCAAGAAAATCTGCCCAGAATCAATGAAGAAACAAAGAAGATGACCTCGGATACAGGCAGAGTGAAAACTGCTCATGTTTGTTGCAGTAAGCTGAGTGACACTGAATCGCTGCAGAATTATTTCCCTTCGCATTGCCAGTAGATTCTTCCAGTACCAAGTAAGCTTTATTGAGATTATTTGAAATTTATTTCGATGAAAAGTGCTTTTTTTGCTTCAATTTTCCCCTACTCGCTAGTAATGGCAATCTTTCGGACTGAAAAAAGATCGAACTGAAAGCATTTAGAATCTGTACGTGACCGCTTATCGAAACAATCTCCGCAGAATTCCAAACCGCGGTATGAAAATCGCCACGAAATGTTCATTGCTCTAGTTCTACATCTTAACAGTATTTTAAGAGCACGAAGTACTGTATATATGCTGTGTATATGTGATTCTAAAAGCAAATAAAAAGGAAATTTATTTTATGGAGTTGTTTTCAAATGACGCGTATGGCGACAGGAGCTTGTAATTGTAATTGTAGCTTGCGCCCCCACGACGCGAGGTCATAATTTCAAAAAAGCAAACATTTTATACCAGTTTCTACCGGTATATTTTATTTTAGGCCACGAATGCCCTAAATCTTTTTGATTTTCGAACGATTTTCTTCAGCGCCAGAATCAAAACAACTAGGTATAGTTAACACTACAGCTGCCCCCGCTGTTAATCTTTTTTTCTCAGCGCAATTTTTTTCTCAGTCAATTATTTCGCTTGATATTTTGGCTATTCTATTTTCTTAATTGATTGAAAATCAGATTTCTGTTTGGAACAGTCTTGCGATAATTCAGAAGAAAACACTAATTTTTCTCGTGTTCTGTTCACAAAGTATCACTTGTTTCTGGCCTTCTCTTTTTCAAGATCATGGGACGAGGACGTGCCATTTAAAACAAACTTTTAGTATGAATTGTTGAAGCCAAGTAGATAAGTAAAACAAAGCCAAATTATGCAAAAATTCTGAATGACTAATAACACGTAAATGTAATTACACGAACGCGTCCCCAACTTCCTGAGATCATTTTGCTTTTTTTGCTGTAATGAGTGATCTCAGCGAGGATAAACTTCGGTAATATTCAAATTCAAACGTTTTAAAACTACCAGTTAGGATCAGCTGTTTTCAGATTTTTTGTTTCAATATATTAGGGCTGGGAGCTCAAGCAACAATGACAAACTTGACAGCGGAGCTCGAAACGGATGCCAAAATATTTCTCACCTCTGTCAATAGAAGCGCCTGCCGTGAGATTTGATTATCTCAAGAACTCTTTTGAATTCTCTTTCCTTCTCGACAAGTCTCAGTTACAAATTTTACTTAAATGCCTGAAGACTGATCGAGTCTTTTATATTTCATTTCTACCACTTGAGTTTTTTTTATTTAATGTTATATGATGTTTCGCCTAAAAGCCGAAAACACTGGATCGACAGCTGGCTAGTTTAGTAGTTATACATGTGTCTCAAGTGAAAACTTTCTCACTTCTCTGCGAGTTTCAATGCTCGCGGTATCTTTTAAAAACTTTCCTTCCTTAACTCTTTTTGAACTTATCGCAGCTGCTAACTTTATATCTTGGTTGTGGCCTGAGTCTTTCAAACCCCTCGTGTAAAGTGTGATTTGTGTCTGAGAAATCTCGATTTTGGATTGAGTCTGTCAATCCTGCGAGCGAACGAGAGCTGCTCGCAACGCCCTAACAAGAGAAATTTCTAGACCAATACGTACTATTCTTGTTTTTGATCATATCAATTGCATAAGTTTCGGCTTCCAGACCTTGTGAAATCAATACAGCTCGAAAGAAACCCGAAGGAAACTGCAGCAACCCAACTGCAATCAACGTTTGCAAGCGTCGTTTGTTGATTATTGTTGTGATTTGTGCACGTGGTTTGTCATCATCACCCAATCATAGTTCATCTTACGTCATCTTTGACCAATCACCGTACAGGAAATTTTATCACACCTACCGATACTACTTGCGGGCATTTTATCACACCTACCGATACTACTTGCGGTCCCACTTTGGCCAAGTCGAGATTTTGTCTGGTATATACTATATATATATAGTATATACAGCTATTTCGAGAAAGGTTGTCGAAAAAAAAAACATCAAAGTGCACGCGACAAGACCGAAAGGTGGCATGGGTATTCACTGGAATTTTGCATATTGGCCTAGTTTTGCATATTGGCCAAGTTTGTATTTTTGCACGTGGAAAATTTGTTTTTCCTCCCAGGGGCCAATATCTTTAGCTTTACTTTTACTGTCGCATGTCTTTGAGTGAGGAAAATCCCTCTAAACTTCAGAGGGGCTAAACGTACCTTGTTTCTACATGTCTGAAAAGAAAGAAGACCTGAAATTCGCGCTTATTTTGTTGTTATATCTCATTAGTATTCAACACGTGCAGTAGCTCAACGCGTCTACCCATACTACCTTTCGAAATTGGCTTGTGCAGTTTTGTGCTTTTTTTCCGACAACGTTTCTCGAAATAGCTGTATACGCGCGGACTACAATGATGCCTCCTCGGGTTTTGGCCTCTGGGCCAAAACCCTGCGGGGGCAATAACAAACACTCGCATTGCACGCCGGTCGACAGAGAGTCTAATATTAAATTGAAGTAATCAATTAGTCTTGTGAAGCGGGTAGGGGGTTGGGTAAAATGCAGCCTTTATTTGTGTTACTATATACATGTATGAAGTAAACAAATGCTATATATTTTCCGAGTTTCAGTGGCTCACAGCCACTTTGATTATTTTTTATTACGTCGTTTCTTCGACGGTAGTTTGGCGGTTGTTCGTCAGTTCGACTGTTATAAAAAGGTTTGGTCGTGTGTTCGATCTTAGTTTGGCTGTTGGTCGTGTGTTCTACATATGTTGGTCGTGTGTTCGCCCTTAGTTTGCCTGTTGGTCGTGTGTTCGACTGTTACTAAAATGTTGGTCGTGTGTTCGACCTTTGTTTGGCCGTTGGTCGTGTGTTCGACTGTTACTAAAATGTTGGTCATGTGTTCGACTTTAGTGTGGCCGTTGGTCGTGTGTTCGACCTTAGTTTGTCTGTTTGTCGTCAGTTCGACTTTTACTAAAATGTTGGTCGTGTGTTCGACCTTAGTTTACCTGTTTGTCGCCAGTTCGATGTTTTCGTAAAGGTTTGGTCGTGTGTTCGATCACAGTTTTGCTGCTGGTAGTCAGTTCGGTTTTTTCTAAATGTTTGGTCGTGTGTCCGTCCATATTTTAGCCGCTGGTCGTCAGTTCGAATTTAACTTAATGTTTGGTCGTGTGTTTGGCCATAGTTTGGATGTTGGTCGTCAGTTCGACTTTTTCTTAAAGCTTGGTCTTGTGTTCAACCTTTGGTTTACTGTTAGTAGTCGGTTGACTGTTATTTTTATGTGGTCGTCTGTTCGACCTTCGTTTACCTGTTCGATCATGTTTTGGACGTTGTTCGTTGGATCTACTGTTATTACTATTCTTGCGAGTTTTGCGAGGCCATGTATTTCCCGACCGTCTTACTTTGTTCGCTTCTGTGTCTTACAGTAGTTTAGTTCTCAATCATGTGCTCACCATTATTTTCATAATCATCGCGTGTTTGGTTCTTATTTAGTGGTCGTGATTTCGGCCTTTTGTTTTGCACAATGCTGTGGCTTAATTATACAGTCACTTCTTATTTGCATCTCATTTAGTGCGGTATTGTGTACGCCAAGCGCTCCTATGCACGTGTTTTTAGGCGGAATATTGTTCCGTCCGTGCTTTGCTTTTAGTACTGTCTTTGGCACATTCTATACGGTTCATTATTTCCCTTTTCAGTGTCTTGCCCCTTATGTTATTGCCGATTAAAAAGAAAACTGGTTTTGTTGTGCCAACAACACGATACTGGTTTTGTCGACTGGGCCTTGT